>CM053769.1:646284347-646297743 GCA_028658325.1 Potorous gilbertii | reverse complement strand
TTTCTCAGTCAATAGAAAGGGAACACTTCTACTCAGCCAGGCTACTCATGTTAGGTAACAACTGCACAAGCATCTAAGGTTTCATTGTTGAATTCTTGTTTGAATTATTCACTTTCTCTATTATATCCTCTGAACATATGAGTTCAACACTCATTTGACTTGATGTCAGAAATACATTTTAGTTCTTCATTCTAGTCATACCTTCCTGGAAGAAGCAGATATTCCCAGGAATATACTTTCTCAAACAGAAAAGGAGATGAACGAAACACTTATGGGGAAATTTCTCTTAACCATTCCCATCATGTTCTGTTTTCTCTGATGACAAGGACAATGGTAGTTGGGAAAACAGAAAAGGATCATGATCTTTGTCCTATGCCATCTCCATCCCCTAGTACCAACGCAAAGCTTCTTTCTGTACTTTCTCTGCTGGATTCCAAGGTCTTTGAGGGAAGGAATTATATCTTATTCAACTTTGCAGCTCAAGGTCTAGCATAATGCTTTAAGCATAGTACATATTTCTATGACATTTCTTAAACTTAGCAAATATAATTGAATCTTAGTGAATTAATTTGTACTCATAGACCCCTATAATTTCAAGGATTGAAGTTGAGGAAGGCTCAGAAATGTCTGCTTCCACCTCCACTAGACAGCTCTCCTAATTTCACTCTACTTCCATTAGCGAAAGTAAGATCTAGAAAGATGAGATGTTAGCCTGACATGAAAGGGACCTCCCAAACTCTAAAATTTGATATAAAATAATGGGATATTGGAACTAGAAGGGGCTTTAGGGATCATCCTGCCTACCCACACATCCTTTATCCTTAAAATGAAGCCCAAGGAATTGATCAATTGAATGAAGTCACACACCAAGTCCTGACAGTCAGGACAAGAATTCTGATGCCTTTCCTGACTCTAGTTTAGTGTTCCAGTCATTTGTACCTGGCAGCACTATATACTGGACTCTGAGTTAGCACTCCCTGGTTTTATGAATCTATGGTGTTGGGGACAGCAGTGGGACAGAAACGACAGGTACATTTAAGCAGATGCCCAACAGATTACACAAGTTTCTTGTTAATGTTCTTGATCATTTTCCCAATATTGGTGTACAATAAATATTACTGGACAATATTAACTAATAGTATTTGAGAATATGAAAACTCTCCATTTCTATCAGATAATAAGTTGATAGTTCTAACCAATACAGTAATATGTATTAGTATAAACTAATATTCACGCAATAAGTAGAAGAGGTTACATTTGTATCTAATGCTTTGAAACTACAGATATCATTAGAAAAATGCTATACAATTTTGATTTGTAATTGGTTATCATGATTTGGTTAGAAAAAATTAAAATACTGCAAATGCATAATTCTCACTGATAAAAAGCAGGCCACAGAATAAAGAACCACCATGTTCCTATAGCCTTTAGGATTTCTGTTTTAAAAAAAAAACAGGGAAAAATCTCTGAGAAAATGCAATATTTCTGAGCTTGATGTTAAGAGTTTCTTCAGTCTACACACCAGAGCATATGATTATTGAGTTGGCCCTCAGTGGTAGCGGGTTGTGTTGAAGAAGAGTAAATGATTAACTCTCTGACTTTCTCTCTGCTGCTGACCCCAAATACTTTACTTTACATGCTGATAAGTTCTTGTAGCCTGAAAGAAAGAACTCCACTTTGCCTTTTGGATTTGTTTTCTGGAATCCTGCTGAAGTTAGATGAGAAGGCAAAGTTCATTTAAAGTAATGCATAATTAAATACATACTTGTTACTCTCTTAGAAATACACAATTAATGTGAAGTGTAAAAATTAAATAATCATGTGTTTTATACAACGTGATGAGATCAGAGAACAAGACTATAATTAAGGGCATTTGTAATACAGAATTAAGTGAGAAATTAAAGACTATAACCTATGATAAATCACTACAAGTTTCTAGTTCAGTTTCCCTCATTTATTAAATTAGGGATGTAAGATACTTTCCAGCACTAATATTTTATGATTCTACAGGCTATTTATACAATGCTACCTTTTTATACTCAGCCAGACTGTCAGTAAGCAACACTAATAAAGAAAATCCTAACAGTTCAAGGATATCTTGGGATCCTTCTCCCATATATTTATTTACGACATGATATCTTGCTTCTGAAACTTACTCCTATACTCCCCTATCCATGCAATATCATTCCATTAATGCTGATAACATTCATTTGCTTTGTGATATATTCATAGAGAAAATTTTGGAAGAGAGTTTAGCAGATTCTCTCCAGTCAGCTCACATATAAAGATGGTGTACTTTATTTAGCTCATATGATTCATTGAGGTCACCCCCCTGTTCAAACATCTTTAGTGGTTCCCTATTATATTTTGTATATAAACTTTTCACACTGACATTTAAAGGATTCCAAAGCCTTGATTCTATTTACATTTACAGACTCACTTCAGATTACTTGCCTTCATAAGTTTCATATGCCAGCCAAACTGACTGAATAGCTCTTCTCTGACCTGTGTAGAAAATAGCTCTGTGTTATTTTTGAATTTGTTGTCCCCAGTGCCTGGAATACACTCTTTCCTCATCTCCGCCCCCACAGTCAATTCTTACCACCAATGTCCTTGACCCTGTCAAGTCATTCAATATTGGAAATAGACATGGATACATCCATGGAAATTAGATTAAATGAGATGCATTTGCATCTGCTTTGTCACTGAACTCTGAGGAACCTGGGACCTCTATTTGACTTGCTGCTAAAAACTCCAATGTCGTATGTCTCCTATTAGAACCCGAGATCCTTCAGAGAAGGGGTTATCTTATTTTTCAGGTTTTATCCCAGCATTCAATAGTGCTTTGAACACAGTGCTACCTGCTTCACCAACCAAAAATTCCTCCCTTTTGGAAAATCCAAAAGGTGAATGATAGCAAATCATCGTTCTCTATTGAAAAGCTTGTGCCTTCTTTTGCAGGGAGTGGTGATTTTTCCTTTTCCTATTAATTCAGTGATTTAATGAGGCTACCAAGTCAGTTAAAGCATCCTTTGCTTCCAGGTAAATAAACACTTGCCATGATTAGGAAATTACAATTTCACCTCCCCCAAGTATTTAAAAAGTGAAGTATATCTCAACATTTCTAACCCCTTGCTTCCCCAAGCCTTTTCTAGGATAGAGTTGTGCAAGGGAAAGGACACCCTCTCTCAATTAAGGGGGACTCCATTTGCTCAGGATGTATACTACATTATTGGTGAGCAAAATTTTCAGGTTCAAGGGGATAGAATAAGAAAAAGCAGGAAAATGTTAACTGACTCTATGTCTAAAAACAACTCAGCCCTATCAGGTAATTTAGGGAAGCTAGATGTTGTAGTGAATAGGCTTAGAATACAGAGGCATCATCTTCATGAGTTCAAATCTGACCTCGGACATTTATTAGCTGTGGTTCCCTGGGGAAGTCATTTAACCCTATTTACCTCAGTTCCTGATTGATAAAAATAAGCCAGAGAAGAAAAAGGCAAACCACTCCAGTATCTTTGCCAAGAAAACCCCAAATGGGATCACAGAGAGTTGGACATAACTAAAACAACTCTGCAATACTCAAGGAAGTCCTCTTAGAGGGTGGATCCAATCTACCACTGCAGGGGAGAGCCCTCCTTCTTCCTACAAGAGCACCAGTTCATCAGTTGCAATGACAAGGAGAGGAAGCACCAAGTTCATACGAAGGGTATGATGACATCTTCTGTTCACAAAATTACAGTCCAGAATTCAACTGTACCAGCTGTCTAAGGATCATATAGAAGATGGAAAACCAGCAAATGTGATGGCAGCAAGCCTAGACTCAGACTTGCTTCTCAGGAAAGAGAGTTCCCTTATTAGAGATGATGAATCAGAAGGAAACAGAAAGAAAAGTTATGTTCTGTAAACATGTTGGTGGCTGCTGTGGAGGCAGACCTAAGTGGCAATGCAAAGCCAGAGACTAAATAAGTAACATCTATAGTAAGCACAGACCTCTTTCCTTGAGAAGGGATAAAAGGGCCATCATAATCAGTCTGCCAGTAACAGGCAGGCCACGTAGTATCAACCAACGCTGATCTTTCAAAGGTGCATGCAGCACTAGGTGCATCATTAAACAGAAGCTGTCTTGTCTTTACTTAAAAGGATCATATAGCTTTGTGGGGCCATATCTCACCACTTAGCTCATGCTGAGTTCCACATTGTCATAAGAATGTGGGAATAAGCTGTTGGAAAGCTTGCTTTAACTCTATTAGGGCTATTGCCCTTTTCCAGGCCTCATTTAAAAGAGGCAGGCTTTTAGGTGAAAAATATACAGGTCAGGAATTATGGTGACGAATATGAGTCTTGCATTAGTCAAATATTATAATAAACCTTTCAACTTCTTTTTTAGTATATAGGAGAATGATTATCATTCTTCTGATGCTTTTTATGGATTATATTGATTTTTAACTTATTATGAATGACATCCAGAATTACCTGGATCCTCTCTATCCATAACATTCCCCAAAGATTAACTGAAAAGAAAGGACCCTGGATTTTCAAAGTGTTGACCTCCTACCACCTATCTTTCATATTGAGCCACTGTCTGATGTTGACTCTTTAACACTGTGGCCAATCCAGCCTAGACAGTTAAACATCATTAATATAGTAGTTGATATCAATGCCCTTAGGAAGAGGGACCTCTTTTAGGTCCCTGCTCACCAGACTAGGCAACATGAAGGAGAATTCAAATAATCATGAGGAAGACTGATGAAGGGATATTGAACTCTATCCCAGGTAAAGGCAAAATACTCCTTATTAGAATCAGTCATGGAATAGAAAAAAAATGCACTTAGCAAGATCAATAATCTCATCCCATCAAGGCAGGACTGGGGCTACCTGGCCCAACACATTGACAGAGTCAGGAAAAGTCACAGCACGTGATAAAACAACTTTGAATGGAACTTCCTATAGTCATCTGTAAGTCATGACATATGGTCTGCCTTCTTCTCTATTCACACAGGTTTATTAAAGGGCAGTTTATGTAGTGAAGTATAATAACCTCCTTCATCTTGATCACTAGGGAGGAGACACCTTTCACACCCCTTGGAACACTATACTGTTTAATATTAACTATATAGAACAGTTCTACCCAAACAGCTGGTATTGAAGTTAGACCCAGCGCTCAAGGAAAAGATGTGAAAAGACAAATAATATTTGTACATGTTATATTTTTGTATGTTATATCCTCACCCTATGTATCATTGTATATGTTATAACCTGACTCTATCCCCCCACTCCAGCTGAACAGAATAGGACCCTTTGAAGTTTGGAACTTTTGATGTTCTAACAAGACATCCTAGGGAGTGATATGGCCCATGGAAATGCTGATGAGGCAAAGGGGACCCTAGTTAGTGTGTGCCATTTCATAAAATAATATTGCCTTGATTAATATTATGAATCACACTACCTTTTTTTTTCAATACCCAATGAATATTATCTTGTACCGTTTCCTTGACTAGTTTCATGTTTCCTGGATTTCATGATTGTTAATACTCTTTCTGGGATTTGAGATTTAGTTAACTATGCTTTAGCTCCATCACAGCATTATTTTCCCTCCCCATATCGTGCTGATTGCCCCCAAACACCCATCCATGCTTTCCCAATCTCTCCTAGAGGACAATGAGGTGACATGGAGGTAGGTGCAGACACTTTGTTGCTATTGTTTTCACATCAGATAGCATGTTTATGGTTGACGTAAGAAAAGAAGACATGTGAAGAACATAAAAGGTTTTTTGGAAACATGAACATAACAAATCCATGACCACAACTATCTATGCAGAATAGGATGCAGTTTATACTCCTAATCTATGTAGGCAATTCATCTGATGTCTCCTCTGATAGTTTATGACTAAAATTCCTGCGTTAGAAAGTTCCTTATTAGCAGAAAAGAGCCTCTCTTTACATTATTGGTGACTCCATAAGTGAGACATAGGGGCTGTTTTTATTTTTAAATTGGGATTTGAATTCTTTTCGGTGAAAAACACCTTTTGTTCCTTAAGGATTAAAGACTCTAGAGCAATGATTATATTGATCTCCTCTATGCTCCCCCCCACTCCTTCTTCCCCTTTGGAAGTCTTAAAAGTCATGAGTTTATTCAGTCCTGGAAGTCCTACCCCCTCTTATTTTTCTTTCAGGAACCAAGCCTAATTCCTATTCTTTTCCTTCTTGCCCTCCATGCTCCCTATAATTTTCGCCTAGCAATATTTCCTTAGGCTTTCATCTTCTTTGATTTTTCTGAGATTGTATAAAATAGAGCTAAGTTTTCAAGTACTCCCGGCTTCATTACTAATTTTATCAACCAGGTCCAGGTTCAACCTGAAACGGAAAAAGTAATTTGTGGCAAGCAGCCTTCATTCTTATTATTTTTTCTCAGTTTAAGAAAGGAACTAAAATAGAAACTGAGTAGAGGTTTTGTGCTTCCTTTCTGCAAAGCCGTAGGATTTGTTTGGATTTTTTCCAAGCAGTCATAACCACTCCATCTTTGCCATTGATTGCTTCCCTTCCCGACTGCTCTCACATTGTTATATTTAATCTCCCCTTCCCTGACCTACTCTACTTTCTTCCTCTTTTTGGTCAACAAACATTTTCAAATTCCTATTCTAAAAATCCACAATAACTTTCTTTTGACTTTATCAGTCCCTCATTTTTCACCCAAATCACTCTCCTTTTTTCATAATCAACATTTCAATCAAAGAGCAATCTCAGTAATTCTACTGCCTCACAATTCATTCATCATTTTTTGAAATCTGACTTCCATCCCCCATCATTCTACTAAATCTAATCTCTAAGAGTTCACTGAGGGCCCTCGACCACAAAGTTCACCAATCACCAAATTCAGGGACATTCACTGAAGCTTCATTCATTTTGTCTTTGTGTTCCCAGTACCTAGCATGGTGTCTTTTACATATTATGCAGTTACTAAATGGTTACTTGATTGGATTCAACTGAATTGATCTATGTGGAACATTTTACATTATTGAACATGTAGTACTTCACTAAACCCTTTTCTCTTTTGGTTTCTGTGATTTAAAGCACTCTCCTTATCTCCCTTCAATCTTCATCCTTTATACTTCTGAATTTCCCCAATAGATATTCTTCATTTTCCTACTCTCTAAATATCAGTATTTCCTAAGATTTTGCCCTGTTTTAAAACAATTTATTTTGGTAGTGAAAAACTGAAACTAAAGGGATTCTCTTCATTTGAAGAATGACTGAATAAATGGTGATACATAAATGAATTAGGAAACTATTGAGCTAGAGGAAATGAGGAAATAGATGATTTAAAGAAAGGTACAGAAAGAGTGGTACGAACTGATACAGGGTGAAATCAGGAGAAGTAGATGAATGATTTATAATATCAACATTACAAAAATAAACACATAAAGTAATGAATGAAATAAACAGAGCTTGCACAATAAAAGCAACCTTCTAAAGATAATAACTTTGGAGGTTGTAAAAACTATGGCCAATACAAATGACTGTTCATAGTTCTAGAAAACCAATGATGAAACATGCCATCCATGATCCATGGTGATGGATTTAGGGTGTGGAATAAGACATAAAGTCAATGCGAGAATGGTTTGTTTGATCATATATATGTATGTGTATATGTGCGTCTCTATATGTATACAGGAAGAGGCACACATATACAAATACATATATTTGTTACAAGGAATTTGTTTTTCTTTTCTCTCTGTGTTTCCAGTGGAATAAGGGATAGGGAGAGAGAGAAAATGAATTGCTATTAATTTTTAAAATAGGGAGATGAGAGAAGGCTACAGATGCAGAATTTTGAATATTCTTTAAGATGAAAGAAGATTTTTCTTTTTGGTTAATCACTTACTTTGTTGTCAGAGCTCTCTTGCTGAGTTGTGGTAAAATGTAAAGGTCTGAAAACAAAGTATATCAATAAAACAAACAAAAAAGAATCTGTCCTTAACCTTCATATCTTTTAGCCTATCTATTCTTCCTCAGCCATTTAATTTATTCAGTTCAATATTTACCAAATATTTGTTATATATAAGCACCTATGTTAAATGCTGTGGCTATGAAAACAGAATTGAAATAGTCTTTGCTCTCAAAAAGCTTTTTTTCTACTAGGGAATATAACATGTACATGGCTAAGTACAGCTAGAGATGGGGAGAAGTAGAAGTGAGCACATTGCAAGCCTGTGGGACAACCTGCACAAAGGCAAAAAGGTAAGAGACAGAAAGTAAAATTTAGTAGGATCATTTGGTTGGACTATTTAACACCCATTAAAGAAAGTTAAATAAAACATGTCTACAAAGGTAGATAAGATCCATATTTTGGAGAGTTTTAAACTATAGACTAAAAAACTTTTATTTTGTCCTTGAGACAATAGAGAACCAGTGAATGATTGTGGACAGGGAAATGGAACGGTCAATCTTGTCTCTTAGGAAAATTAATTTGATAGTTGTGTACAGGAAAGATTGTAAAGAGGGGAGGATGGATACATGGAGATGAATTGGGAGGTGATTTCAATAGGCCAGGTCAGAATTGATAAGGGACTGAAATGGAGTAACTTCTATGTAAATGGAGAAAAGGGAGGGAGGGAGAGAAAGAGAAGGAGAGAGAGGAAGAGGGAGAGAGAGAGATGTTGTAAAGGTAGAAACCACATGGTTTGGCAAATGATTGATAGAGAGGTAAGAGATCATGAAGAACTAAGGAAGAATTAGGTTGTGAGCTTGAATGATTGGAATGATCATGGTGACCTCAACAGAAATTGGGAAAATTCTAAGATGAGATAGCTTAGGAAGAAAGATAACAAGTTCTATTTTCTGGAACAACCATGTTGTTTTTGAGATGCCAACAAGATAAGCTAAAACTAAAATTCAGTAATTAAATGAGATCTGATTATGTAGATTTCTGAATTATCTGCATCTGAACCAAAAGGAGTTTTTGAGATCCCTGAGAATGTAGAGCAGAACAGAAGATGACCAAGAACTACTCTTTGGATTGGGAGTCAATGGGAGACAATGTAGAGAGTTTTGGAGTAGAGGAAAACAGGAAGCTTGTGGTAGAAGGGGAATAGTGGTTCTCTGCTGAGAGGGGAATTTGGGTAGACAAAAGACAGATTGTAACTACCTAGTTAAACAAAGAAGAAAAAATTCCCTTCAAAGATTATCCATCTACGTGGGATGATCTCTATCTGTAAATTCAGTCCTTCTTCCTGGACTTTCATCCTGACTTTTAGGCTGCCTGATGAGAAATTATAACTGAATGTTATGTTGGTATCAATTTAATATCTAAAAAAGAACTCATCTTAAACCATTCTCCACCATGTCGCTCTTTTTAAAACTGAATAACCCTATTTTTGCAATGCTACAACAATATTCATAGTCATTTATGATAGAAAGAAACAAATTGAGTCACCTTTGACATGATCACCTCGTCTCCCATATCAAATAAATTTCCAAATCTGATCATTTTTTCTTAACAATAACTCTCAAATGAGTCCCCTTTCCACTCAAGGTTGTAGAATTGTAGGACTGTAGATCTAGAAGTAGTCAATATATAACCATCTCATTTTACAAAAGAAGCAACTGAGACCTGAGGAGCTTAAGTGACTTGCCCAGCGTAATACAAGCACTAGTGTATTTTTTCCACTGTAACAGATTCACTGAAGTGCATTACTACTACCCTAGTGAGCAGCTAGAAGGTACAATGGATTAGAGCACTGCTCTTGTAATCAGAAAGACATCGTCTATGAATTCAAATTGGGCCTTAGACACTCATTTAGCTATGTAACCCTGAGCAAATCACTTAGCCCTGGTTGTCTTGGGTTCTCTTCTGTCAAACAGCCTAGAGAAAGAAATGGCAAACCCCTCCAGCATCTTTGTCAAGAAGACTCCAAAGCAGTCACAAAGAGTTGGACATCAGTCAAAATGAATGAATACTGCCCTAGTACAGGTTTTCATTACTTCATATATAGACAGTGTGAAGTGGCAAGGTGGATCAAACGAATTCTAATATTTTTCCTAGCTCTAAGAGTCATTCATAATCAAGGGCTCTTTTAATGGTCCACAAACTGGTCTTCCTATAGCTGTCTCTCCACTCTCATTCATTTTGCATATTGATGCTTGATTAATTTTCCTAAAGTACAGCTTAAATAATATTTCTCCCCTGACAAACTTCTCACTGGATTCTATATGATAAAAACCAAATTTCATAGCCTGGAATTTAAGGTCTTATGCCATTTGAACTCATCTAACTTCATAATTTCATGTGCCTACTCTCTAATTTATTTCTGTAACCACAAAACTGTAGTACTTACCATTACCTACATATACCATAAAGATGACTTTCCTGTCCTTGTTCAGATGATTCTGTCCCTATAGAATACCTTCTATCACCATCTTTGTTGACCAAAGTACTTCAATACTTAACTCAAATGCCACTTTCTCCAAGATCCCTTCCCTTATCACGCCAGAATGAAGTCTGAGCTATTCTGAATCTTCATAGCATTTTGTTTGTAGAGTGCTTACATCACTTATGATGTTTTCAGATATTTCAAGTGTTTGTGTATCATCTTATCTCTCACAGCAAATTTAAAATTATTTAAAGGCAGGTACTATTATTCTATGCCTGCACTGTACTATAGCAGAATTCAAAGGACTCAGCACTTTGAACATAGTATACACTCAGCAAATAACTGAATTACATGATGGCAATAGTAATTATCTGTCTTTCCACCAGACACACTTGTTTCTTGAGTACAGGCACAAGAAGAAACATCTGGTACCTAGTAGGGAGGCAAGCAGCACTGTGCTTTATGTGAGGCGGGGTTGGGGGGAGAGAATATAACATTTGGCTAAGAGATGAACTGTAGCATTCAGTAAATACCTATTATGTTCCAGGACCTGGCATCTAGGACAACATCTGACACACAGTAGATGCTTAATAAATGTCTATCGAATGATTGGTGATACAAAGACCAAAATGAATTGGTCCCTGACATTCTATAGGGGTAGAGTATAGTAGAGATTTTAGCTCCATGTAGAGAATAATATAACGTATAATATTACACCCAAGAATACTGGGGGCTGGAAGAAAAAGTACTTTTTTCACCTACATGAAAGAAGGATGTTAAAAACTAGGGGAATCAAGAAGGGGAAAATGTCAACAATGTGAAGTAGACCCTCTCCCTAAAACTTTCCATTTTAGTTAGCTACAAAGGGAAATATGGAAAGATCTAGACCCTTGCTTACAAAGATGAATGACATTGAAAAAATGTAGAGTAAACTCAGGTGACCTGAGTATTCATTTCTTTTGTCAACTTCACCACTGCCAATGAAATCCTGTAAATAGAATTTCTTACTCTTACATTTTAAATTACACACACACACAAACACACACACACACACACACACACACACCCCGTCCATACATGCCCAAACCCAACTGTGTTGCTTGAGACCACAAGAGATGGTTTGTTCTTCAGCTAGGAAAAGGAGGCTACAGTTCCCGGTGATTCTGCTTGTCTTCTCCATATCTGGCTCAGGACCCAATGACTAAAGAAGGAGACACCTACAGTTTATTCTCCAAGAATGACCAACTGAGGGTATATTATTAACAAATGTTTAATTTCCACTTGTTCAGGCTTGGTTAACTAGCTATATACCACAGAATATTAACTAGCTATATACTATAGAACCAAATATTCTTGAATTAAAAGAACTATAAAAAAGAAAAACCTCATTAATTTTATTTGAGAGTAACCATATTATACAACTCAGAAATTATCTAAAGAACTCCTAGAAAAGTTTCACCTGTTTTATTGATAATTAGGTACAATATTACAGAAAGACTTAAGAGTTTTTTTTCACTAAAAAAAAATCACCTCTTTGTCAACAGGTCTTACTCTATTATTTTTCATATTGTATTCCTGGACTACTCCATCACCCCTAGCACATGGCAAAATAAGAATATTCTGATTCCCTCACCCATTACTCTCTATCCTGTGGGTCAAGCAAAACAAAATTACATTTTTATGCTCCTGGAAAGGACCAGTCAGAAGTTAAGGACTAGGTTTGATGCAGTTAGCTTGTGTCAATCAGTTGATCAAAGGAAATAACTAATCAGGGGACTGTCATCTCTGGATCTGTTTTTGTAAGTTATAAAAACATGGTGTAACAAAAAATAGTAACAATGCCTTTTTTAGGTATTAAATTTCAAAAATTGTTCCTGAGTTGCCATAGAGGTGATGGTCTGTTTGCAAATTTTATGTTTTCCATACAGCTAAACAGTAACAAAATAAATATAAATATTTACAGTTTTGCTCTATGATTCCAATTAGATTTTAAATTATAAATAGCTGATTTCATTTAAGCTCAACATTTGGCTTCAGAATGCTACTCAATCACTGACATTTCAAGCCCAAGGAGAAAAAAAGATTTATTGCAGAAATAATATTTGTATTGCTGTGACATCACATGAATAGCTATAACTCATTTACATATTGTTGGGACCAGGAGATCAGGTTCTCAGGAATTCCTCTCTGCTTCCTTCCTAAAGTTACCTCCTGTTTCTATCCTGTCCTCTTCCTTTTCCATAATTATTAATTTTTTTTACTCCATAGCAAAAGCCACAGTTCACTTTACGGATACCCAACTGTTAAAGCTAAGCTTTCATAGAGTTGCCTTGATAAATTCTTATATTTTAAAACTAGTCTGTTTTCCTTCCCTTGTTCTCCCTGTCTTCTTTCATCTATCTCCTTGTCTTTGCTTACATGGTCCAAAATAACCCCAAATTAACTACTCCTAAAGCTTTCCCAGAGTTCTCCCCCTTCCCTCTTGGATCTCCTCAGATACCGCCTCCTCCATGAATCCTTCTCATATTCCTTTCACTGAAAATTATCTATGAAAAAGCCTAAATAGAGAAGTACAGACCAGAAGCCAGCTAAACTCTCAACATTTTCCACCAAACTACTTCAAAATAATGCCTCAAATTAAATTTTCAAATGGCAGAGCCAACAAAACGTTAGAGGGAAACATTTATCTAGGCTAAGACAATTTAGGTTTTTAAGAAAGGTCTGTAATACTGGGGTGAGTGCAGGTCCAGACCACAGCAAGATCAGAAGAGTTGGGTCTTGGAGGCTGTTGGGACAGTAGCAGCAGCAGCTTGAGGAGCTTCAGGCCAGAAAAAATAAGGGGATCCCAGATAAATGGTCAGAAAAGTATTACAGGATACCCTTTGCTGACAATGAATATTTTCAAAATCCTTTTTGAGCTCCTACATGGCCTGAGCCCATGGGGTATCTATTTCAGATATTTGGGATACAGAGGCCTTGACTCCTATGTCTTTACCTGATGGTAAGCATATCTCTTCATCGTC
>CM053769.1:646258538-646284247 GCA_028658325.1 Potorous gilbertii | reverse complement strand
AGTTCCCTCAGGGGGTTTATGCGGAGAACTTTTGTAATGGAGCTGGGGTGGAGCTCCAGCCTGCTCTGCCCATAGCTGCCTCTGCCGCGGCCGCAACCTTCCCGGGGGTCCGAGTCCCGGAGATCCCCCGCTCCCCTCTCAACCCGTCTCTCTCACTGACCTGCGCGTCTGTGGGTGGAGGGACATTCGCGGCCGCCTGGAGATTCAGGTCTCTGCCGCCTGCTGGGCTCTGCTCGCTCCTCTCAGGGCCGCGTGGCCTGGGCGGGGGAGGGGAGCGCTCGGCAGGACAGGACTCCGCTCCCGTCCAGGGTACCCCTGCGGTCGGTTTTTCAGGGCTCTCTGCAGCAGAAATCTCCTTCACTGTGTTGCTGCGCGGCTTCCACTGTTCCAGAATTTGTCAGGAGTTCTTTTTACAGGAAATCTATGGGCTGTGGGTTCGGACCTAGCATAGGTGAGTCTTTCTACTCCACCATCTTGGCTCCGCCCCTGACAATGAATATTGCTGGTGCTGATTGGCAACTCTTTTTCCCATAAGAGTTCTAGGCCACAGTTCTATGGTGAAAGGAAGTCTTTGGCATAGGTCACAAGGTCACATAGGTCACAGTCCCATGGCTAAGAGGACTGCAAGCACTTGTAGCCACAGGGTCCCTGCTCATAGTTTCAAGGCTAAAAAGGAGCACTAATACTTTCAGCTATAAGGAAGCAGTGATGTTTTCTGCATAAAGACAAGAGCACAGATCAGCAGAGCAGTGACAACATTTCTCCTCGGGTAATACCACCTTGGAATCACCAAAAACTTGCAGACTCCCAGAACTACCTTTGAAAAGAGTAACACAAAGAAGTCTGAAACTTGGCATAGAGCCTCCCCACACTCAGGTGAACAGAACTTAACTTTAATAGAAGTTCAAAGTGAAGAAAAAACTGAGAAAATGAGCAAACAGCAACAGCAAAATAGAACTTGACCATAAAAAGCTACTATGATGGTAGGAAAGACCGAGACATAAACATAGAAAAAGACAATAATGTGAAAACAACTGCAACCAAAGCCTCAAAATAAAATGCTAACTGGATCAACAAATTCCTGGATGACTTTTTAAAAAGAGATAAGTGTGAGAAAATTGGGAAAAGGAATGGGAAAAGAAAAGAAATGTAAAAAATTAATAAAAAGATAATTAACAACTTGGTAAAAAATACTGAAAATAAATTTAAAAATGGATAAACAATAAATAAGTAAAAAATAAAACAAATAAATAATGAATCATAGATAATACATAAATTAAATAAATAAAAATTAAATTAAAAATACAGCAAAAAAATACTGAAGAATACACCTTAAAAAAGAGACTTAGTCTAACAGTAAAAGAGCACAAAAATTCACTGAAGAAAGGAACTCCTTTCAACGCAGAATTGTTCAAATGGAAAAAGATGTACAAAAACTCACTGAAGAAAACGATTCCTTAAAATTTAGAACTAGGCAAGTAGACGCTAATGACTCCATGAGATACCAAGAAAAATTTTTTTAAAAAGTCAAAGGACTGGAAAAAAATAGAAGAAAATGTGAGCTATCTCATTGAAAAAATAAATTCCATGGAAAACAGATTGAGAAGATATAATTTAAGAATTATTTAAATGCCCGAAAGCTGTGACCAAAAAGGAAGAGACTACCTATCATTTTTGAAGAAATTATCAAGGAAAACTGCTCCAAAATCTTAGTTCCAAAGGGCTAAATACAAATTGAAAGACTCCACCATTCATCTTCTAAAAAAAAAATCCGAAAACTAAACTCCCAGGTATATTATAGTCAAATTCCAGAGTCCTCAGGTTAAGAAGAAAATATTATAAGCAACCAGAAAGAAATTATTCAAATATTACTGAGCCACAGTCAGGATCACTAAAGATTTAGAAGCTTCTATGTTAAAGGAGCAGAGGGCTTGAAATATGATTTTGTGTAGGGCTAAAGAGCAAAAATTACAACCAATCATCTGCCCAACAAAACTAAGTACAATCCTTTGAAGGGGAAGGGAATGAGAATTTAATTAAATAAAGGATTTCCAAGTACTCCTGAATATTTGAATAGAAATTTAACATTCAAAAAGAAGATTCAAGAGAATCACAAAAAGGTAGATATGAAAGATCAGGGATTTAATAAAGCTAAACTGTTTACATTTCTATATGGGAAGATGATACATTTAATTCCTCAGAACTTTATTATTAGTAGGTAGTTAGAATGAGCCTACATAGAAGGTATAGGTGTGATTTGATTATGTTACAATGATCTCAAACAAATGTAGGGGTTAGAAAAAGGGATGCACTTGGAGAAGGGGGAAGGGAGAGGTAGAATGAGGAAATTTTCTCACACGGAAGAACTTTTATAGGGGAGGGGATGTGATGGACAATGCTTAAACCTCACTCTAATCAAAACTGATTCAAAGAGGGAAGAATATATAGACACATTCAGTTGCATGTAGAAATCTATCTTAACCCATAGGGAAAGAGGAAAGGAAGGGAATAAGAGATAAATAAGGGAAGGGATGATAACAGGTGCAAAAGATAAAGGAAGGCAGTAGTCAGAAACAAAACAGACTTTTGAGGAGGAATGAGAGAGAGACAGACAGACAGACAGTGAAAGAGAGAGAGAGAGAGAGAGAGAGAGAGAGAGAGAGAGAGAGAGAACAAAATAAAAGAGAATAGAGGGAAACACAAAGGTACTAATAAGACCTTTGAATGTGAATAGAATGTGCTAACTCAAAAATAGGAGATAGAAGACTGGATCAGAAGCCACAATCCAACAATATGTTATGTGCATGAGATGCATATGAAAAAGAAAGATACACATAGAAGTAAAATAAAGAGCTGGAACAGAATCTATTTTGCTTCACCTGAAGTGAAGAGGGCAAGGGTGTCAATCATGATTTCAGACAAAGCAAAAGCCTAACCAAACATAATTAAAAGAGATAATCAGAGAAACTACATTTTGCTAAAAGGTAGTGTAGATAATGAAGTAATAAAAAATTGACAGCAAGTTTCTCTAATAAAGGCCATATTTCTCAGATATATAGGGAACTGTGTCAAATTTATGAAAAAAAAAAGCCTTTCCCCAATTGATAAATGGTCAAAGGATATGAACAGATAATTTTCAAAAGAGGAAATCAAGGCTGTGTATAGTCATACGAAAAAATGCTCTAAGTCACTCTGATTAGAGTAAAGCTAATTAAAACTATGACATACCACTTCATACCTATAAGAAATGAAAAAGCTGTAGATCGAGAGGGGGAAAAATAAGTATACTAATGAACTGTTGGTGGAGTTGTGAACTAGTCCAACCGTTCTGGAGAACAATCTGGAATTATACCCAAACATTTCATCCAGGAATAACACTATTAGTTATATATCTCAAACAGATCAAAGGGAAAGGAAAAAGACTTCTATGCATAAAATTATTCATAACCGCTCCTTTATTGGTAGCACAGAATTAGAAACTGAGGGGAAGATCTTCAACTGGGAATACCTGAACAAACTATAGCATATAACTGTGATAGGGAACTATTGTGCTGTAAAAAATAACAAGGGGGGAGGGTGTTTTCAGAAAAACATGGTAAGACCTATATGAACTGATGCAAAGTGAAGCAAGTAGAACAAGGGGATCATTGTATACAGTAACAGCTAATGATTTAATGATGATCAACTGTGAAAGACTTGGCTACTCTCATCAAAATAATTATTCAAGACAGTTCCAAAGTACTTATGATGAAAAAATATCTTCCTCCAGAGAGAAAACTGATGAACTCTGTGTTCAAATTGAAGTATAATTTCCTTATTTTCTTATTTTTTGTTTTGCAATATGTCTAATATAGAAATATGTTTTACATGATTTCACATGTATAGTTGATATACTATTTGCCTTCTAATTGAGGAGGGGAGATGTGAGAGGGATCGAGAAAACCTGGAACTCAAAATTTACAAAGAAAAGAATGTTAAAAGTAAATAAATAAGAAAGAAATAAAGAAAATGATCACTCCCCCTTTGAGTTTAACAGAACATCTTTGCAGAGAGATCTCATGTTCTTCCTTCCCATTTCCATTCTTTTCTTAACCTTGGTTAGAATGTAAACTCCTTAAAATTGGGGACTCAATCATGCCTTTCTTTGTACCTAGGATATTCCCAGGTTTCTGAAGCCTAGGTGATAGGAAAAGGGGAATCTATAGATGAATGATGAATGAATCTGACAATACATTTTGGAGAATGAGGGAATGTCCAGTGTCCTCCCCAAGTCTCAAAGTCTGTCCCACCCACAAGAACAAGGGCAGACAATAATCAATATAATCTTTAAATAAATTTCAAAATATTTAGAATTAATTTCTAAGGAAAAAATGGTCACCACTAATGGAGCCCCACTTTTGGAATACAGCCACTAAATTAGACCTTCCTGAAGAGCCAATTATCTTCCACACTGCCCTCACTCTGAAAATCATCCAAAATTTTTATTAAATTCTTAAAATTATGATAAAATCTTGTGCTCAATTGCATTGAATTATTAGTTACTATGGATAATGCAGACATATTGCTAGAATCTCCTAGTAGATTATTTTCAAACATTTAGCTTGTCTTTCAGCAGAAATACAAACCACAGGTGGGCAGTCTGTAACAGCTGAAAAACAAGACAAAGATTATGCTAAAATACCAAAAGCTGGCTGACATCTACAACATGGAAGAATAGTTGGTGTTTCAGTATTAAAAACAAGTCTGTCTGATTTTCCTAAGAAGATTAGCCTTTACTTAGTAGTGACTGATGACTCAATAAAATTGTATTTGAAGGTCACATATTTCTTCATTTCTGATTCTTTGTAGATTCTCACATACTTTTCCTAGTTTAACCTCGGTAGTGAATAATCTATTTTGTCTTTTCCTGGTGGATGCAAGAACACTCACAGGCAGGAGATATAGAACATAATAAACTCTCTCAAATAAAGTTCATCTCTGGGACCAAACTAGACTTCTTCTTCTTTGTCTTCCTTATCCTGTATTCCTGTTAATGAACTGCCAATCTCTCAATTCCAGGTTCAAAGCATCATCCTAGACTCTTGTTTTCTACTCCCCCCACTCCCTAACTCTATCAAATCAGTTGCCATCAGTTTCATTCTTGTTTTTGTGTGAAAAGTACTTAGCATAATACCTGACATATATTTATTGTGTTTGAAACGTATACTGACTTCTTCACAAACTCTCACATTTATAGCCTTGTTTTTTCAAATATTTTACTATTTTTTTTGTTTTATATTACCAAGATTTTCCCTGTGACTTTCCTTCTCCATCTTCCCAGAAAGCCATGTCTTACAGTAAAGAACTTTTTAAAAATTTGTTTAAATTTTCAACAATCATTTCCACAAAATTTTGAGTTTCAAATTTTCTCCCCATCTCTCCCCTCCCCTACTCCAAAATGCTAAGCATTCTAATTACCCCTAACACCAATCTGCCTTCCTTCTAACATCCCTCCCTTCACTTATCCCTATCTTCTCTTTTGTCCTGTAAGGCATTACCTATATTTCTTACTTCCCAGTTGTATGCAAGAACAATACTCAACACTTATTCCTAAAACTTTGAGTTCCAACTTCTCTTCCTTCCTCCCTCCACACCCAACCCCACTGGGAAGGCAAGCAATTCAATATAGGCTATATATATGTAGTTTTGCAAATGACTTTCATAATAGTCATGTTGGGTAAGACTAACTATATTTCCCTCCATCCTATCCTGCCCCCCATTTCTTCTATTCTCTTTTGACCTTTTCCCTTCCCAAGATTGTTGACTTCTAATTGCTCCCTCCTCTCATTGCCTTCCCTTCTATCATCCCCACCACCCTGCTTATCCCCTTCTCTCCCACTTTCCTGTATTATAAGATAGGTTTTCATACCAAAATGAGTGTGGATTTTATTCCTTCTTTGAGTCAAATGTGATGAGTAAGCTTCACATTTTCCCTCTCACCTCCCCTCTTTTTCCCTTTTATGAGACAATTTGCCCCATTCCATTTCTCTTTCTTCTCCCAATATATTCCTTTCTCACCCCTTAGTTTTATTTTTTTAAAATATGACCTCTTTCTATTCAACTCACCCTATGCTCTCTGTCTTTATCGTGTGTGTGTGTGTGTGTGTGTGTGTGTGTGTAATCCTTCCAACTACCCAGATATTGAAAAAAGTTTCAAGGGTTACAAATATTGTCTTTCCATAAAGAAATGTAAACAGTTCAACTTTAGAAAGTCTCTTATGTTTTCTCCTTCCTGTTTACCTTTTCATGCTTCTCTTGATTCTTGTGTTTAAAAGTCAAATTTTCTTTTCAGCTCTGGTCTTTTCATCAAGAATGCTTCAAAGTCCTCTATTTCATTGAAGGACCATTTTTTCCCCTGAAGTATTATACTCAGTTTTGCTGGGTAGGTGATTCTTGGTTTTAGTCCTAGTTCCTTTGACTTCTGGAATATCATATTCCAAGCCCTTGATCCTTTAATGTAGAAGCTGCTAGATCTTATGTTATCCTGATTGCATTTTCACAATACTCAAATTGTTTCTTTCTAGTTGCTTGCAATATTTTCTCCTTGGCCTGGTAACTCTGGAATTTGACTACAATGTTCCTAGTAGTTTCTCTTCTTGGATCTCTTTCAGAAGGTGATTGGTGAATTCTCTCAATATTTATTTTGCCCTCTGGTTCTATAATATCAGGGCAATTTCCCTTAATAATTTCATTAAAGATGATGCTAGGCTCTTTTTTGGTCATGGCTTTCAGGTAGTCCCAAAATTTTTAAATTGCCTCTCCTGGATCTATTTTCCAGATCAGTTGTTTTTCCAATGAGATATTTCACATTTTCTTCCATTTTTTCATTCTTTTTGTTTTGTTTTGTAATTTCTTGATTTCTCATAAAGTCATTAACCTCCATCTGTTCCATTCTAATTCTTAAAGAACTATTTTCTTCAGTGAGCTTTTGAACCTCCTTTTCCATTTGGCTAATTCTGCTTTTTAAAGCATTCTTCTCCTCATTGGCTTTTTCAACCTTTTTTTGCCAATTGAGTTAGCCTATTTTTAAAGGTGTTATTTTCTTCCACACTTTTTTGAGTCTCCTTTAGCAAGGTGTTGACTTGTTTTTCATGATTTTCTTGCATCTCTCTCATTTCTCTTCCCAATTTTTCCTCCACCTCTCTTACTTGATTTTCAAAAGCCTTTTGGAGTTCTTCCATAGCCTGAGACCATTGAATATTTATTTTGGATGTTTGGGATACAGAAACATTGACTTTTATGTCTTTCCCTGATAGTAAGCATTGTTCTTCCTCACCCAAAGGGAAGGGAGAAGATATCTGTTTACCAAGAAAGTAACCTTCTATAGTCTTATTTTTTCCCTTTTTTTCCACATTTTCCCAACTAGTTACTTGACTTTTGGGTCTTTTATCAAGAGTAGGGTATACTTTGGGAATCTGTAAGATCAGTTCCTCCAAGGTGGCCACTACACAGGGCTGAGGTACAGATCAGCTGCTCAGATCCCCCAGGGCCTTTATGATCCAACAATGAATGCAGGCTGCTGTGGGAGCCTGGGAATCAGGAAGCCTCATCTTCCTGAATTGAAATGGGGCCTCAAAAACTTGCTAGCTGTGCCACCCCGGGCAAATCACTTCACCCTTCAGTTTCCCCATCTGTTAAATAAGCTGGAGAAGTAAATGGCAAACTACTCCAGGAGCTTGGCCAAGAAAACGTCAAAAGGGGTCATGAAGAATCAGGCATGACTGAAACTATTGGACAATAACAACCTACATCAGAGGGTTGCTGTGAAGATCACATGGCATCATTCTGTGCTTTGAGATCTTTGAATTCGTATACAAACGTGAGTAGTTATGATCAGCAATAGTACTTCTAATAAATACTGTGGTTGCTACGAGATGTCTATTGAGGCTTGGACTTGGAATAAGCACTAAGACATCTACTAGTTGCATGACCCCAGAAAAATCTTTGACCCTCCCTCTGCTTCAGTTTCTTCATCTGTGAAATGAAGATGATAGTAGCATTTACCTCACAGAGTTGTTCGGCAGATCAAATGAGATATCTGTAAAATGCATTGTAGACCTTAAGGCTCTATTGTCATGCTAGATATAACTACTACCACTACCACTACTACTACTACCACCACCACTACTACTACTACTGCTACTATTACGACTACTACCACCAGAGGAATAGCACATAAATGATAGGTAATAAGATGGAGAATACAATTATAGTAGATCTTCACTAATTACTAAATTAGCCCTTAAAGGCATATCTTCTACTTCCCTTTTATTGACCATGGTACTGGGCTCACAAAAGGCTCTGCAAGCACTTGCTTAAAAAAATAATTCTGGCTGCAGGATTGCCACAGAGAGGCAGCCTAATCTAGGGAAGAGAATGCTAGTCCTGGTGTGATGGGAGCATAATGGGTTAGACTTGGGTTTATAATTCACTTCGGATACTAATCATGTGACCTTAGGCAAGGCACTTAAATTCTCCTACCTTGTTTTTTGATCTACAAAATGGTAATTGAGGCAGAGGAGGAAGTAAATTAAAATGGTGCCAATCTCATAGGGTAGTTCTGAGACTCAAATGATATTCTATCACAGTAAGTGAATTGCAAAGTTTAAGGTGTTTTAGGAACCTTAATTTATCTACAAAGAGGTTTCTGACTCAGGAAACCTGGATATGAGCAAGGAGAGCAAATTCTCATTGTGTTCAGGGGCGTGACAGATTTCTCTTGGCTTACATACAGTTGGTGGTAGAGCCACACAACAAATCACTGATTCAGGAAACCTGGTTACTGCTCCCCTGAGGCCTTCCTTTTTTGCTACGCCGTTCTATTAGCATTTGAATTAGACCAAGAAATAAAGTTTTGTTCTGAGAGAACAGCTCTGTATCATGTTAAGTAAATAAAATAACATCCTTACAATAAAATAACAAAACTATAGTATCAATATTTTTGACTTTAATCTATATAAAAGGAAGGTCACAAGTAATTTAATTGACTTATGGAAGGGTCAGATTTTCCAGTAGAAATGTTGCTATGGTTATTCATGGCTTAGCATCACCTGGTGATACTTAAATTCTTCCAAAGTCAGCTACTTACCTTTAATCTCCTATCTGTGTTGGTTTCTCTCTCTCTTTCTCTCTGTCACTCTCTATCTCTGTCTCTCTGTCTGTCTCTCTCTCTCTCTCACACACACACACATGTAGACACGGATTAAACATTTATTAAGTGCCCATTGTTTGACAAGCACTATGCGAGGGTCTGGGTATAGAGATAGGAAAGGGAAATAGTCCTTCCCTGAAGTAGCCTACATTCTATTAGGAGAAATAGCATATATGTCTATGAATAAAATACAAGGTATAAAAGAGGCTGGAAGAGAGTAGTAAGGCACCAGTTGTTGGGAGCAGGAGCATCCACAAATGTTTCATGTAGGTGAGTATGAACCGGGTATGGACTTTGAAAGGTGGAGGTGAGGAGTTAGTACATTTCAGGCATGAAGGGCAGACTGTGCAAAAAGTATGGAGAAAGAAAATGAAATGCTGCCTATGAGTGGAGGTAAATAAGCTTTGTTCAATCACACTTCATGTGTGTAAATTGCTGCCACCATCTACCTTTTCCATTCTCATTCCCCTGCTGTTCACTGGTACTGGAAGAAGTCACACAACAATGCTGACTGAGTCCATTGCCAATTTATGTTATCTAATTTCAGCTAGACCCTCAAGGGAATTTTTTTACTTTCCCCTAATTGAATTTCTATCTCATTCCTCACAGCTATGATTTTAAATCCTCTCTACAAATTTAAGTTCTTACCTATGCCATGCCCTCCAGCAGACATGGCTTCATCTTTATTCCAAAAATAGTCAGTTCCTCTGTGCTACCTCTTCAGTTTGATCCCATCTCCTTCCATCTGCTCGGGCAGATTGCCCTCAATCATTTCTCACCATCTAATCTTAGTTTTTCCTCTACTAGTTCCTTTCCTGTTGGTCACAAATATTCCCAGGTCATTCCATTCTTTAAAAAAAAAAGCAAAACAAATAAGAATCATTCACCCAATTCTATTGTTTCCTCAGACAACATCCATTATGTAACTTATAGTCTTAATAAATTGCCTGAAACACTGATAGGTTAAGTTTCTTACTGGGAATGACATTCTTGTTGTTGTGTTTGTCCTTCATTCTCAAAGAGGATCATGTCATCAAGATGATGACATGACTTGCAGTTGACTTTGATTTGAGTGAGGGAAGGCTGTGCAAGGTCACCTACCTCACTTTCTTCTCCTGAGCCATCTGGGTCCAGTGGCCTGATATTCATCAGGATGGCTGGAGATGGCCCAGGATGCCATGTGAGACCCTTTCAGGTTATGGTTTTATAGCATTCTCATTTTATAAATTGCCTGAAACACTGATAGGTTAAGTTTTTTACTTGGAATGACACAGTCATTATGTGCTGGATGTGAGACTAACCCTTATCTCCCTGAGTCCAATCCAATCCAAAAAACTTTAAATACTTACTATGTGCCAGCACTGTATTAAGCACTGGAGATACAACTAATTTAGAAAAAAAGAGAGTCCTTGCATTTAAGGAGCTTACAGTTTACAAGAAGGAAACATACAAAAAGGAAGTGGAGAGACACAAGGGATCACCCAGTTTGGAGAGATGAAGCCAGGCACAGCAGCAGATGCAAAGTGGAGTGAGTTGAAAGTCTACAAAGGAAGGCAATGGGTGGAGTTTGGCACTCTAAGGATAGCTATCTATTCTATCATATATATATATATATATATATTTCATATAGACTATATGTGTGTATATGTAATATAGATTGTATGTGATTATATGATATATGTATATATACATATATGTGTGTATGTGTGTGTGTTTATATGCCACATATGCTACATAAAGGGTTTTCCAAAAGTGTTAGAGCAGTGTTAAGATTCCAGATGTTTAGTTTCAGATGCGTTCAACTCTCTGTGACCCCATTTGGCGTTTTCTTGGTAAAGATTCTGGAGTGGTTGCTCATTTTACAGATAAGGAAACTGAAGAGGAGGTTAAAATTACTTGCCAAGTGCCACATAGCTAGTGTCTATGGCCATATTTGAATGTAGGTCTTCAGGAGCCCTCGTCTGACTGACCTTGCTGACTTGGTAGTAAGAACCATAAAACTGCATTAGCACTTTCGGGAAACCCTGTATATTTGGATGTAGATATAATTAATGTACTTGTACATGCATATATATGTCTCAATGTGTGTACATGCATATAAAATGGTCTAACTCAATAGTTAGCTCCTCCACCCAAATGTTATACATAGTCTGGAAAATATTAATTTTTTTTAACAGAATCACCAGATCTAAAGGTGGAAGGGAACTCAGAAATGACTAAGTTGGATGAGAATTCTTCTCCAACATGCCTTTTCAGTAAGTCAATCATTTCCATTTTGGAGGGCAGCAAAAACCATTAAAATTCATTTATTTAGTCAAACCCAGGTTCACCTTTTTGCAAATTCCATCCATTGCTCCAAGATTTCACCATGGTCCAAGATGAATAACTCTAATCTCTTGTCAATGTGACAACCCTTTAAATACCTTTCTAGGTTAAGGTTCCTCATTTCCTTCATTTTTCATGTGGCAGACACTGAGCCCTTTCACCATCCTTTCATCCCCTTCTATAGACTCACTCTAGATTAAAGATGCCCCTCCTCAAATATGGTACTTTGTACTAAACACAAATTTCCATATATGTTCTGACTAGAGTAGAATACAGTGGGATTAATTATCTCCCTAAGTCCAAAGTTATGCCTATCTGATCACAGTCTAATTTTCTTCATTTACTTTTGGTTTTGACTGTTACATGATTACATTAAGCTAAAAATCCATTAACTCCCCATCTCCTTTTTCATGGATGAACTAGGTTCTCATCAGAGGCAGTTAGGTGGTGCAGTTTACAGAACACCAAACCTGGAGTCCCGGAAGATCTGAGTTCAAATCCAGCCTCAGATACTTACTAGTTGTATGACCCTGTGTAAGTCACTTAACCACAACCTGCTTCAGTTCCTCCTCTGTAAAAGGAGGATACACCAGGGAAGGAAATGGCAAGCCAGTATCTTTGCCAAGGAAACCCCATGGACTTTTCCATAGTGTATAGGATCACATAGAGTCTGATAAGATTGAATAACTAAACAACAAGAAATGTCTCAATACATTCACAAATGAGTTTTACTTTTGTACCTAGGAAATTGATTTTTTTTGACCCAAGAGTTAATTTGCGTTTATCCTTAGATGCTTGCAGCCATTCCTTTAATTTGATATTCTAAAACTATCTTGGTCCATAATCTGAGGACTCTATACTTCCCTTTAAAAATATCAGGAAAAGTCTTGTGTTTTGCAAACCTGTGCTACCTCAGCCATTCTCCATGATTAATAATAGTAAAGCAACTCACCAATAATTATTCAGCAATAACATCCGTCAATTTTTCTTTTACTATACCTGCAGAGGAAACTTATCTGGCCCTGGAGGTCAGCTAAATACTCTTTCTTATTTTCTCTAATTCTCTTGGGTGTCAAGTCCTCCTTACCAATTTTTTGTTCTGTTTTTACAGGTCAAAGATCACTTTAGCTGGCAGAAAAATAAGAACTGAGTGGTCTGCTTTTTCTTTTTTTGTTATCATTGCCCTTTCCACCCTGAGAAGTAGATCTACCCCTTCTTTGATCTTTCTAATTTCCCCAGAGTAGCTAAAAACAAAACAAAATCAAAAAACTCCTTTTCGTTGCCCTTATCTTTCTTCGCCAGCCTCAGCTCATTCTAGGCATTAGCATCCCTGACAGTATAGTCTTCTATGACTATGCCATGCTTCTGTATTTCTCCCCTGTCACTTACCCTAATCTTTTAACAACTTATTTTCCTCCTCATCAGAATTGTTTCCCCTTTTGTTTCCAGAATCTCATCCTTGAGAATTATTCTCCCCTACTTGGCTGATCTCCTTTGTAGAATTTTAGACCTTGAGAAACTACTTATCCTTTCTTTGAATATTTTGAACCTTGTTAGCCCTTAACCAGTATTCCAGACTATGCCCTGCTTTCTTCTCCTTCTATCTAAGAATTATAATTTGAAGTGATTATTATTCATCTATCTTTCGCACCCAGGCAACCAATTCCACCTTTCTGGTGAATATTAGGACCTCAAATGACTTTCCCTACATTGATTCCTTCACTTTTTGAAGACTGAAATGATGGTTAAGGCAAGCAAATAAACTGTTATCTGTTTTTCTTGGAAAGACCAAAAACTTCAGCAGATAGCTGGATAAGCAAAGGCCTTCATCTCTCTTACATAATACTTCCATAACAGACTCATAATCTACTTCTCAGATTCCTTATCTATTTCTCCTTCTTCATTTTTTCCCCTGGGTGATCTATAGTTTATTTTGGGGACAGCTAAGAGGCACAGTGGAAAGACTGCCAGATCTAGAGTCAGGGAAACATCTTCCTGAGTTCGAATGTGGCCTCTACTCTTCCTAGCTGTGCAAACCTGGGCAAATCCCTATTTGCCTCAGTTTCCTCATCTGTAAAATGAGCTTAAGGAAACGGCAAGCTACTCCAGTATCTTTGCCAAAGAAACTCCCAAGTGAGTCATAAAACATTGGATATGACTAAAAATGACTAAGTAGTATATTTTAATGCCAATGCTTCTTGCTAGTCTTCTCATCAGTACTTTACATTTTGCCTTCCCTTTCTGACTCCTGGATTCCCTGACATAAATATATCTTCCCAACATATATTTCCAAAGCCCTTTACTTCTCAGTAGACTCACCAACAGGGATTTTCAGATATCTACTATGTATCAGGCACTGGGCTAAGTTCTTGGGACATGAAGGAAAAACCAAAACAGTCCTTGCTCATAGCTCATAGTCATAGCTAAGTCCCCGACTTCTTCTGAATAAAACATCCCCATTGAGAGTCAGATTCTGGTCATTTACTTTTCCAGTGCTGATGATTAGATTATCCTCTCTAATACTGTGGATGTCACTGAAATGTTTCCTTCTGTTTCTGGATTTGTAGCAATTATTTGAAAGTCTTTTACAAATAAGAATATTTGGAGAAGATCCACAAATTGATAATCTTTTTGCTTGAACTTTGCCTAGAATAACATCCTACAGAATAGCAAATAATTTATATGGGATTATTGGGCTCTGCATGGTGTCAATGCTAAATGCTCATTGATCAAAAATATCTGCCATTTCATCCATCATAACTTCTTGTACAATTTTAACAGAAGATTTGGAAACACTTTGATTGAAGAGAGCCTCAAAGCCTGCATTTTGATTGGGACAGGTCTTTTTTCCCAAAAAATAATAAATTATTAACACCGTCCCAAAATTCTTGAGTGTAAAATCCTCTTTAAATATCAAAAAGTCCCAATGAATCCTGCTTCTCATGCATAATCAAAATATAGTAGTGATTCTATGAGAATTTTTTTGTTATTGATGTTTAATTGTGTCTGATTTTTTGTGACCCCATCTGGAGCTTTCCTGGCAAAGATACTGGAGTGGTTTGCCATTTCCTTCTTCAACTCATTTTACACATGAGGAAACAGGGTTAAATGACTTGCTCAGGGTCACACAACTAGCAAGTGTCTGAGGCCAGATAAAAATATACAATAGCAAAATGCTAATCATGTACATATATATTTTTCAGAACCTGAGGAATAATTCTATAACCCTCATTGGTCTCTATCCATAAAGTATGAATGACTGTAAGAGAAAAAAATCTAACATTCTCTATATTTCTCAATCAGTTATGTACAAAGATTTGGATTGTGAAAGGAAAAAGACTTGTGAAAAGCTTTATTTCTTTTTTTGTATATTCATCAAGAATACAATTGATGCATGCATATACTATTCTCATCAAGATTTTGGAAAGATCAGAAATTTGTTATATAGCTTAGTAGGTGCTAATATCTTTTCATATAATTTTAGTAGGGTCACTTTTTTGTAATATGGGGGGAATTTAACCTCTTTGATACATCCTGAAAATCCATCCCTCCGTGTTAAATTATGTTGCCTTTAGCATGGATTCTTTTACATGTACATAGATACAGAAGATGAAAAATATCTGCTCTTTCCTTTTTCATCATCTTAAAGGCTGTTATTATATATTCCCACAGTACTTGAAGACATAAGGGATATCCAGTATTGGTGACAATGAAAGAGTATCACTGTAAAAAAAATCATCAAATCAATTTACTTTCATATGCATTTTTGTCCTTTTAATTACTCTTGTAAATGATTTGACTTAAATTTATCTTATACCAAGTTTCCTGAAGGGTCATTGTTCTTTAATAAGGTACTACTCAAACCTTGCCACTGACTCCCCAGGTTTTGCACAAGAGCTTGTAATCTCTGGCCAGGTGTCAAAAACATTGCCTTCAGGTGAACCTGCAACATTCTTGACTGCAGTTCACAACAGATAAAAACTGTGACTGGAAAATAAACAAAATAAATAAAAATATGGTAAAAACATAAATAACCTATTTAGAAACTAAATTAAGTACACAGCTCAAAAAGATTCTTTTATATGTTTCAGTGACACTGTTTCCTATTTGAGTTTGATGACATAGCTCTAAACTGGTTTAGCCTTTCCATATCTTTCTACTTGGTAAAGTGATTGTTTAATGACTGGGGTAGCTTCTGGGTTCTCTATCTCCTTGTTCTAGTCATTGCTTTAAGTTGGTTAAACTTTTCCAAGAAATGGTGATAGAATCATTGTCTTTATTTGAAGCTGTCCCTCATTTTTCAGTTAACCATCCCTCACCTTTAGGCATTTTCAGTGATTATCCTCCATGCCAGGAATGCTCTCCCTCATCATCTTAATCTTCTGGATTTGTTTAAGTCCCAACTGAAATCTCACCTTCTACAGGAAGCCTTTGCCATCCTGGTATCTTCCCTCTACTGATTATCTCATTTATCCTGTATATAGTTTATTTGTACATAGTTGTTTGCATGCTTTCTCCCATAGTAGACTATGAGCTCCTTGAGATAGACATTATCTTTTACTTTTCTTTGTACCTCTAGTGCTTATTGTATAGTTGGAGGCACATAACAGGTATTTGTAAATGTTTATCGACTGGCTCACTGATAGCTTGTTCAAATACCTCAGAGCAGAATAACTGTAATCGTTTGTTTATCATCTTTACATTCTTTTAATCTGGTATTGATTTTGACGTTTGCTTTAGTTAACTGGTGATCTGACTTCACCAAGACAGCTTATTTTGAAATCACTGTGCAGTCTGTAGCCAACTGTTTCCTTTCTATTTCGATATAGTCAATTTAATTTTAAATCATGCTCTTCAGTGCTCAGTATTTCAAGTACCTCTCAAACTTGCACTTGAAGAGAGTATTAATGAAATATAAATGTGAAGATTTTCATTAGCCTTACCTACTTTGGTTTATTTTCAAGATTTGATCCTAAATTATGTTTTAAATTTATTTTTTTCAGCGAACAAAAATCTATCTTCCCTTATTACTAAACACCGCCCCTGAAAACAAAGAAAAATAAAATCTATGTGATAAAAATGCTGTTTTTGAGTCATTTTTCAGTCTCTGACTTTTCAGTATCTCCCTCTCCATAACCCCATTTGCGATTTTCTTGGCAGAGATAGAAGAGTGGTTTGCCATTTCCTTCTCCAGATTGCTTCATGATGAGAAACTAAGGTAAATGGGGTTAAGTGACTTGCCCAGGATCATACATCCAGTCAGAGGTGAGATTTGAACTCACAAAGCTGATTCTTCCTGACTCCATGCCTGACCCTCAATCCACTGTGCCACCTAGCTACTCCATGTAACAAATTAGTCTGTATAGTCAAGCAAAACAAATTCCCACATGACCATGCTGAAAACACGTATGTCTCATTCTGTAGTCTATGCCTAGCATATCTGGAAGAAGTTGGTTCTTGTATGGATTCGAAGTCTTAAGTCTTTCAATCTTGTTTGTTTTTAAAAGAATGTTGTCATCATGTAATCGTTTTTCTGGTTCTGCTTGTTTCTCTCTGCTTTATTTCACCCAAGTCTCCTACGGCTTCTCCTGAATAATTTTCCACTGTGGATTTTGTTGTCCACACCTGTGCCCAATTTGGAGTGATATCACCATGTTTCAAAGTAGATACTGATATAATTTGATCTTGTTTGGTTAGAGATTTGTCCATTTGCCTTAAAATTCTTACTGTCTTCTAGTTTCATTTAAAATGAGTGTCAATCTAGATATATTTTGGTTCCTTCAATAATGTTAATTCACCTTTTGTTTAACAAAGATTGCATGTTAAGAGGGAATGAAAATTTATAGACTATGAAAACCATATGATTCTCAGCACCTGCTATCTCCATTTCCAGCACTCTGCCACCGTTATTTTTTAAGGAGATTGAGAAATATTTTATATTTTGCACTTTCATGGATTGACATGGGGAAAAAATGTCCTCTGGGTGGTCAACCTTCTGTTAAAAATCTTTCCATATTATACCTCATGATCAGCCTAAGTTAACATCATCTCTCACCACGCTCAAAGCTTTCCTGCCATGCTAGAACCTTAAAATGATTGTTGTATGTGATGAGATATATTAACATTACAAGTCAATGATAGATGAAGATGCTAAGGAAAAGCAAAGCAGGCAGGAAATGAAGTGAAAATGACTAAATTCCAGGTACTGAGGGGAGGAGGGAAAGTGACTCAGAGGTCCATAAATGTCAGTAACTATGATTTACATAAAATGGAATAAATTTTAAAGGAGAAATGATTGAAAAGTATTAAATGAAACAGGCAATGAAAAGCTAGGGGTATGCCAACTTTTCATCCTAGATCCGTGTGTCATAGCTTCAGAGAGAATGCTAAGAGATACAATGTCTTCACAAGACAACAAGAAGACTAAAGGAAAAAGATCTCAAATAATACAGAGGATCCAAGTTCAATTCCCACTTATTCCCTCCCTTCATGACCATCAGCATCACTTTATCTCACAGTACCTCAGTTTCTTCAGCTGCAAGATGAAATGGTTGGACTAGATGGCCTCTAAGATCCTTTATAGATCTTAGGAGAGAGATCTCAGAACATAAATTTAAGCCAGGAGAGCATCTAATCCAGCCCCCTCATTCAACAGGAGAAAATGGAGGTCAGACTGTGACAACTCAAGGTTATCAGGAACCAAGTGGCAGGGCTACCATAACCCTGAATTCTATCTTCCTTCTATCATGCCACAGAAGAAAAAGAGTCTCAAAGAATGGAATGGAAGGGTAGGATAGAAGAGGATATTTTCAAATTTTAATTTCATTTGCTTAATTGACGAAAATCTATCCTCTTCATGGAGGCAAGCCAACAGACAAACTTAAACCCTTGTAACACTTCTGCATAATCAAGTAAAACAAAATCTCTTATTGGCTATGTCCAAAAAATACATCTCATTTCCCATCATGAATCTCATCTCTCTTGCAGGAGGTAGATAACATGTTTCATTGTGGGTCTTCTGAATCATTGGTGATCATGGCTGATGAGTCTTTCAAAGTTGTTTATCTTTATAATGTTGCTGTTATTGTATAAATTGTTTGGATTCTGCTCACTTCACTTGCAGCAGAGGATGCAGGAAGGTTTATGGCTAAGTCCACCATGGAGAGAAAAGGAAATAGAGGTTTACAACTGCTACAGTGGTCTTTATCAAGGCATTTTCCCCTCATTGATCCAGGGTATTTCATATAGTCCAGGATTCTCAGAGAGGTAGCTGTATAGCAGGTGGAAAGAGGAAAATCTGCTTTGCCCAACTGGGAAAGTATTGTAGAAGAAAGTTGGCAAAGGACTGTGGTTTGTCCTTCATTTTCAAATAGGATAAATGACATCATAATGTGATGGGTGATGTCTTCACTTGCACATGAATTGATTTTAAGTGACACGGAATGGAGCAAAGTCATCAGTTTCCCTCTCTCCTCCAAAGCTGTTGAAGTCCAATGGTAGGACAAGTGTCAAGATGATTGGAGAAAGGGTAAAAGATGCTGGAAATGGGGAAGGAGGAAATGTAAAATAGATGATGTAGGTTAGAAACAAGTTATCTTCCTCAGGTGTCATGCCCCCAGAAACGTCAGCATCTAGGGTACAGCCCTGCTTGACCCAAGATAATCCTCCTATTGTTAATTCATAATTCACTAAGGTTTTATGATTATTTTATATGGAGTTGGGATGAAATTTACCTTTGTATACTTGATAAGGAAAAATCTGTAATAAAAACAGAAGCATGTAAATGGATTATTGTTTATCTTGCAATGAGGTTGAAATGTTTCCTGTTACTTTTAATTCAATAGATATTTTCTGAGCACCAATTATGTGTCAGTTCTGTCACTGTATTTTTGAAGTACCAGTGATAAACAACCACAAACATGTGCATAGCATGTCCAGACACACTCTAATATCTCCCCTCAAAATGACATTTTGTGATTTATGTTTAAAGTAAATTATAGTTATTTAAAAATAAGGTTTATTTATTTCTTAAGTTTGACGGGTAAAATTAGGTCTCTTACAAATGAATATATAGTAAGTTAATTCAACAAGCATTCATTAAAGACTTACTGTATGTAAGCAAAAGGGATACAAAAAAACGCAAAATTAGTCCTAACCACAAGGAATTCATATTCCAATGGGGGCAAAACAGGCAATTTGTTAAACACAAGATCCAGGCAGACTAGATGGAGAATAATTTGAGGAGACAATGTATAATTAATTGGAGTGACCAGGAAAGCTTCCTGAAGAAAGTAGGATTTCAGTTAAGTCTTGAACAAAGGCGGAGAAGCTTAAGAGGAAGAGGTGATCAGGGAATTATTCTAGATATGGGGAACAGATGGTACAGAAGCATTGAGATGATGGGAGATGGAGAGACCTATGTAAAGAACAATAATTATAGGTGAATGGAGCTGTATCTTAGGCAGCTACGTGATTCAGTGAATAGAGCACCAGGCTTGGAGTTAGGAAGATCCAAGTTCAAATCCAGTCTCAGATACTCAGTAGCTATATGATCCTTGGCAAGGCACTTAACCTCTATTTGCCTCAGTTCCTGCTCTGTAAAATGGAGACATGCTGGAAAAGGAAATGGCAAACTCTTTCATTATCTTTGCCAAGAAAAGCCCAAGGACAAAAGTCTATGGTGTCACATAGAGACAGACATGATTGAACAATCAAACAAGCTGTATCTTAGGGTGTGTGGAAGGGAGCGAAGTGTAAAAAAAAAGACGAAGACTTTTGAAAAGCTTTATCTGTTCCAAAGAGGATTTTATGTTTGCCCTTGAAGGTGGTAAAGAGCCAATGGAGTTCAATGAATGGGGGAGAGGAGGATGACAAGATTATGTCTATGCTTCAGAAAAATCAGCCTGGCAGATGAGTAAAGGATTAAAAAGGAGCAGGGAGAAACTTTAAGCAAGGAGATCAGTTAGAAAGCTGTGGTAATAGAGCCTCTGCTGGGATGGTGATTGTGATTTGGGGGAACGGCATGGCTGGAGAGATGCTGTAAATATGGAAATCTAAAATTTTAAATAAAAGTTCCTGTGTGCATACTAAGGAAATAGGCCACATGGGCCCCTGAAAGCAAATGACATGCTCATCTTAAATTATACTCATCTCTTTCATTAGAAGAGACTCTCTGAGCATTTCTTTTAGGTCTCTATTGCTTGATTTTTATTTTCATTAGCTTTTTTAAAATAGTTGTTACTTTTTAAAAATCAACTAATCCATATCCAAATAGTAATGTTTCCCTGTTCAAGTCTGTTAAGAGTATACTTAGATGCCAACCAATTTAGAAAGAATAGGGTGCTAGAGAAAAAGAAATATCTGTAAACCTTTGAATATTTTTCAACCTAGCTTTAGTTAAAAAAAACAAGTACTTTTTATTCATAACACATACATATGTTTTGAACAATTTAATTTTTCTTGGTGCCAAGATATAGTCAGTCAAATCTTCCCTAAGAGGAGGAAAAAGTGGATTGGTCAGGGCAGGCAAGGATACCTTAGATATTCATCTGTATCTTAAACAAGATGTGGGAGGATTATATACTCCATCCCAATCCACTGTGCCTTGAATTTTCCATCTCAGCTCAGTTCCTTCCTAAGTGTGAAGGGAAATTAAAACCTCTCATCTATTCACATAATCAGCATGATTCTCTGACTCATAGATTATTCCTCCATGGGTTTATCTACCAAAGGGAGAATTTGTTTACTTTCTAACTTCCCACTGGTAGGGGAAAGATTTTCTTCCATATATACTTCCCCCAACAAACCAACAAGAGATAATTGGATAGAGTATATATTAGCCTACACCGCTTTCAAATTGTAGAATCCAGACAAAGGAAGCTTCTGAGACCCTAAGCTACATTTGTGTGAATGCATTTCAGCATATAGTCTATTAAAAAGTGTGATACCCACCCAGATTTGCCTCCAAAGAGAAACACAAAGAAGTCTACCACCACAAGGAAATTTCTGTAAGGGAGAAGGGATTGAGATTACTTATATACAATCAGATCACTTTTTGGATATATTGTGTATTCTGATTCCAGGTCAGAAAACAGTTGAACTATATAGATCCTATAAAACATCTGGGAATACAGACATCTTCCCTGGAGATTCGGCAATGCAGCCTACACACAACAATGCCATAAGACATGGGGAGGAAAAAGTACAGACTCTTACAATAAACTTACTGGAGTCATCCCTTCAATTAATTTCCCTGCTATCTCATAGTGCACTGAGACTCTTGCAAAGGATGACTGGTCTGGCTAGGGTAGACCAGTTAAATGTAAAGTAAAGGTTAATTAATGTTCCTTTCCAAAACAGGGTCTGGATGGAGTGCCTGAAACTCAAATCCAGTGCCTGGCTCCAGTTGTACTTCTTCACCTCAGATACCAGTGTCAACAAAAGAGAGTGCATGAGGCTGCAAAGCCTTGGCAGGAGACTTATATGGCCATCTGACAAAATAAAAGTTTACTGAATTGAATTTGCCTCATTCTATTATTTTTTTTTGTATTGGTTTGCTTATGCTATTAAGCCTGCAGTAGTTTCCTTACCCTTTTCCCCCAACATTCCAGGTATCATCAATGTGAAGTTATGCCAACAGAAGGCAAGAGAAATTGTTTACTCTGTCCTTCTCTGTTGCCTTTTCCCACGTTTGGGACCACTGCCAAAGAGCCATAGAAAGTGACAAGGTGATGCCTGCTCATATCATTCTCTTCTGGACAAAGTAGAAATAAAACATCTCCACTGATCACGTAGTCTATGACAATCCCTTTAGCTTACCTTCAAACCAATCACCTAATTATTTTCTCTTACAGATATTCGAAAAAATGTTCTAGCCCATATTTAGTGTTATAGGGCAATAAGTGAAAAATTGGGTGGGGACTTGAAGACCATCTAGTCTCTTCTGGCACAGGAACTTTCTTCCAAAGATTAAGCCCCCAAAGCAAAACCTCACCCCAGAGTATATACACCCTTTTCAGAGCTGAAGGGCATCATGAGCCTCCTCACACTGTGCCTCATTAAAATTTAACAAAAGGTGTGGGTCTTCCTCTACAACAAGCTTCCTCTAATCAAGCTCTCCTTACTGGGCTTCACCTGAGGCCTTTTAACTCTAACCAGGAAGATCCTTAAACTCTAACATTACAGCTATGTGAACCTGGGTGAGTCACTTAACCCTGATTGCCTTGCCAGACTGATGCCAGTCATCATCATAATAAAAAACAATAACAAGTAATAAACAGTAATAAGGCCTGGGAAGTTCCAAGAGGGAGAGATTGCTGTTATGTGGGGGAATCAGGGAAGTCATCATAAAGACTTCCTAGAGAAGACGGGATCCTAGATTACACTGGAAGAAAAAAAAGCAATGTCAGTATAGAAAAGGGAGGAAAGCACTTAATGTGCTAAGTGTTTTACAAATATTATCTTATTTTATCCTCACAACAACCAAGGCTGGTATGTGCTATTATAATCTACATTTTATAGTTGAAGAAACTGAGTCAGAGGTCTTGTCCATTCTCATCCATAGTGTCTGAGACTGGATTTGAACTCAGGTCTTCCTAATTCCAGAATCAACACTTTATCCACCACATCACTGAGAAGCCTCCATATTGAAGCATCTCTATGCTTATTCCTCATAGTATGAGGGAAATCAAATTCATTCTAAGGATGGAGGATGGCCCTCAAAAAGGTAAGAGGTGAGAAAGGGCTACTCAAAACCAGGGAACAAAGAGAAATCTAGTCTGGTTGGAATTGAGAGGGTAGAAAGGGTAATATTTTGAAATAATGCTAGAAAGGCAGGATCATAAATAATATCACAGGCTTTGGAGTAGAAGGATTATCTTAGAGATTTATTTGTTGATGGGAAAATGAAGGCTCATAATAGTGACTTTGCCAAGGTCACATGGGTATTAAGTAGGTATTAACCCAGGACCTTAGTCCAAATCTGGTGTTCTCTCTAGACACCACACTCATGTTGACAGCCTCAAAAGACAGGGTTTTAAAGATTTTTCTGCTTTATTCTATAGAAGATGGGAAGCCACCAGATATTTTTGAATAAGACTGGGATGTGATGACACCTGCGCACTCTACATCTTTAGGATACTTGCACTTCAGAAAGGCAGGATTGAAAACCTAATCATCTAGCTTGTTCAGTCTTTGAGAATTGGCTTCAATTACAATGACAAAACTGAATGTTTCAAAAGGAGTATCTAATAAGTTTCTTTTCAGAAACTGTGATTATCATAAATTGAGAGGGTATCATATTACATAGTCCATAACCCCTCCTTTCAAATAGCTGGTTTTGAATGAAGCTAAATGTCAATCTCCTGGTGCATATCCACAAGTCTGTCAGTATCATTATGGACTATATAACCTGTGCATTTGTCTTTATCCTCTGCATCTTTTTATCTCTTTAATAAATCATAATTAAATCCTTCCCCTGATTTAAACTTTTCTATTGCACCATTATATTAGGTAATCTATTTGCTAATCATCTAATTTTGCTTTGGGGAAATTATATATGCTACATCATCATCACACTATACTTGTCTAATTGATCTTTTCTGTGTCTGAAAATGTGTATCTTATTCTTGGATCCCTCACTTTTTTATCCATAAAAGTGGGTACCATGCTTCACCATCAGTCCTCTGCAATCATGGTTGTTCATTGCATTGATCAGAGTTTTCTAAAGTCTTTCAAAGTTGTTTTTCTTGATAATGTTGTTGCTTTTCTAGAAACTATTCTGGTCCTGTTTACTTCACTCTGTATCCGTTCACAGAATTCTTACCAGGTTTCTCTGAAACCATTTATTTCATTATTTATGATGTCCAAATAACATTTCATTATATTCCTATATCATAATCTATTTAGTCATATCACAATTGACAGGCACTCAGTTCCTACATAATATATATATGTGTGTGTGTGTGTGTGTGTGTGTATAAAACAAAAAGGGTTACTATACATACTTTTATACATATAGGTCCTTTTCCCAATTAAACTATTTTATATATAATTCAGAATACCATACTTACTTATTTTGAGATTCCTATGCAAGTATTTATCTTTAAGAAACTTATTCTCAGTCCATTGTTCTATTTGGTCAAAATCACTGGATTCTCTCACTAATTCTATTAGCCCCTCCTTCCAGCAAATCTGATCATTGTTTTAGAGGATTCTCACTCAATCACAGATAAATATATTGAACAAGAAAGGACCAAAGATAAAACTTTTGACAGTTTTAGAGATATCCCTCCAGGCTGATTTCAATTCATTAACTACACTATTCTTTGGCCAGAATTGTTTAGTCAATTCTAGATCCATCTAAGTGTACTAGACAGTTCATATGGTGATTTGAATATTAGGGCTCCCCTGCTACTAGGCTGGAGATTTCCAATACATGGGAGAATTAAATTCAAGTTAAGTGATGAGATAGTCTCTGACTTCCTTTTCTCTTAGCTTTCCACTCCTTCACATTTTTCCTTATAAATTCCAGTCTTTGGATAATTTCCTTTGCTGGAGACCATGAAAGGAAAGCAGAAGTATATTTTGCCTTTTCTCTGTTGTCTGTCAGTTCTACATAAGAGCTAGCTTTACCAAAAGGGAGGCATATTCATTCCTTTTCTTAGTATTTCCCTCAACAAAATTATAAAAATCCTTTTTTTGGTAATGTCAAAGTACAGAAAAAAAAATCTAAGGCGATTAGGCAGAATTTTAAATATCCTAGACCAAATTATAATTTTAAGTAAACTTCACAAATAAAAGTGACCACATACTGCTCTAGAATCAAGAAGAAAACATTTGCAGATGTACAGAAGTAAGATTTTCCCCACTCCCCCAATCCCTCGCTCCCCTTTCCCCTACATAATAAATACATGCTTCCAGATCACTGACTTGGAGTGAGCCAGTAGGAATATGCCAGTCAAGACCCAGGACATTACTGTGAGACAATTTACTTTGCATGTGACTTTTATCACTGTTGGAATGATAATGAGAAAAGGGGTTGAAAGTACCTCAATAGCACAAACTATGTACTTAGGCGTCTGGAAAGCCAGTTTGTGGACAGACTTCCACAAGTCAGTGAACTTGGGTGAAAAAAAATACATTTTTATTTCCACTGATCTCTAACTTAAATTTAATATTTCCTTCAATTATAACT
>CM053769.1:646195336-646258038 GCA_028658325.1 Potorous gilbertii | reverse complement strand
TCACAAAGAAAGAAAGAGATAAACAGGAAACCTTTCTAGGCTTTCCAAGCTCCAAGACTAAGTTCCTATCCTACATACCAAGTCACTTTTAAACATAATAATAAGAATGAAATGGAGAGCCTAGAGATAATTGACAAGCTCAATGAAAGGAATGATGGTAGAATGTGGACAGAAGCAGGCAAGATGAGGTGATTAAGTCGAAAGAACGATCATTTTAAGGTCAGAGATCTTGGATTTAAATCTTGCCTCTGACACTGATATTGTATGACTCTTGGCAAGGTATTTCAGTCATGGTTTCCTCAGACACGAAACAAACAGATTAGATGGCCCCAAAGGTCACTTCCATCTCTACATTTGGAAATTTGAAGTATTTCTCTTTTTATATAATGACACATTGAAAAACCTTAATTCCTCTTTTTAAACAACTGCATATATGGAAAAATTATGATACAAGAAAATTTGGCAGAAAATCAAATAATTTCTGTGGGAACTATATTTAATAACCCAATAAATATTATGATGGATGAAAAGTATGATGCTCTCCTGAGTCAGAAAAAGGACTAGAGTGATTTGATTTAGTCCTTTGTTACCTTAGAAGGTTTTTGATTGTTTACAAAGTTCAACTCAGAAGTGGCTTCTCTGGATCTAAGACACTAAGGAACCCAAGAAGTCCTTTAATTCAGTTCCTACTCCTACCCTTACCCCAATTTAGAAACCTTGATGAAAACTTCCTGAAAATTCACCAAAAGTTCTCATGCTTCCTCCAATCCCAATAATTTCAGATTCCAAAACAAACTCCAGGGGATCACTTAAGTTCTGTTGCCATAGCAGATTGTTGTTGTATCAAGTATTACTTGATATAGCTAGACCATTGACCTCTGCTCGGGCATCTTTTTGTTATAACAAGATTTTGTTTGGTAACAGACTTTAGGGTATTATTGAGTTGCTGAGTCATTTTTCAATCATATCTGTCTGACTCTTCATGATCCCATTTGGGGCTTTCTTGGCAGAGATACCAGAGTGGTTTGCCTTTTTCTTCTCCAGTTCATTTTACAGATGAGGAAACTGAGGCAAAATGGATTAATTGACTTGCCTAGGGTCACATGAGTAATAAGTGTCAGAGGCCAGATTTGAACTCACAAAGATGAGTCTTCTTAGCCCAGGTCCTCAAAGTTCTATCCCCTGTACCACCTAGATACACTCTTTAGAGTGTATGACATTTCTTATTTCAGTTATGTCACAAATCTATAGTTCTCATTTCTGAGGTCATATTGACAATGACTTAAAGAATTGTAGATGTAGAGCTGGAAGATGAAGCTCAGACATGTAAGGGCCTTTCTTAATGTTAAGTGGCAGACTTGGGAGTTGAGCCCCAAAAGAACTCTACATAAAATGTAAAGGAGAAAAACAATTATTTCCTTTTTTTTTCTCAGGGAAAAAATGGCACATTTTAATTACAAGACAGTTCAAATTTAGCTTTTATTTCTTTCTCAGTTAATGAGAAAAGTCACTAGCACTTTTAAAAATGAGTCCCTTGGTCCATGCCCTGAGGACAGATTATGTAGAAAGGCAAACAGATGGTTTTCTGATATCTGTTTTTCAACAACCTAAGTAAATTGCAAAGCACAATGTGTTATTATCAAATAACATCTGCACTAAAACATACTAAATTAAAATTCAAGGATACTTTTAAACAAAGGAGAAGAGATAATAGAGAACGGACATCTCCTTCCTTTTCATCAAAATCTCATGATAATTACAATATGTTTATGTTTTTGTAAAATGTTCTGACTGGCTCTTACCTTATTTACATCTTTGACCTCTTTCTTCTTTTTCTCATTGACCTGGATCCTCTTTATGTCCCTTCTTGTGGAACCTTTTCCTCACTTGTCACAAAAATAATTTTTGACCTGGTATAATAATTTAATGTTTATAAAACACTTTACAAACATTTTCTGTTTAAAATAATATTTGATTTTTCCCAATTAGTTGTAAATACAATTTTTATTTTTTTATTTTAAGTTCCACAATTCTTCCCTTCCTCCCTTACCTTCCCCCTCCTTGACATGGTAAACAATTTGATATTATGTGCAATTATGTAAAACATATTTCCATATTAGTCATGTTCTTAAGGAAGACAGAGACCAAAAGAAACAAACAAAGAAAGTGAAAAATGGTATGCTTTGATCTGCATTCAAATTCCATCAGTTCTTTCTCTAGAGGTAAATATCATTTTTCATCCTGAGTCCTTTGGATTCTTAGATACCTTTTCTCATTTGAGCCACACAAAACCTTTTCTATAGAAAATAGAGGCTTAGCCAAGACCTAGGCTCAAATCCTGCCTGAGATGGAAACCAGCTGTGGGCCCATGGATACAGTCACTTAAATTAGGCCCTAGGCATCTCTCTAAAATGATGTTCCAGTAGCATTGTTCATTAGCATCTGCTACAATGGGAGATCCCTGTCCCAATGAAAACACAGGTCTGGACAGAAAGAAAGAATTGTGAGGTGTGCATTGTTATCCCTACTTTACAGATGAGGAAAGCAAAGCTTAACATTGCCTTGCATGTAGCAAGCATTTATTAAATGCTTGCTGATTGACTGGTAAGAGCGATTAAGTGACACACACATGATGCCACAGTGAGCAAGGATCAGAGAGAGAATTTAAATGCCATGCTTTAAAATTCTATCCATTGCACTGCACCAGAACCATTAAGTTTCTCACCTACTCACTTCTCATGGCCCCATTCAGTTTGATGTGCATAAACCACCCCCTCAGAACTGAATGATTCTCAAAGAAGTCATTTCTACCTGAATTATTTCCTTGAGTTAAGGCTCCAAGGGGATACAAATTGACAAAACTAGGTGCTAAGGTACAGACCTGAACTCCAACCTGAGTCAGAAGCATATTAACTAGGTCACTGTAAGCAAGTTTGTTAGCCCCATTTTCCTCCTATATAAAATGAGAATGATAACAACTCATACTTCACAGTGTGGGTTGTGGGATCAGGTGACACCCATAAAGTGCTTTGGTAACTTTAAAGTATATAAATATTATCTTCTCTTATTATTATTGAAAAAGCAGGTCACATTAACTCCCTAATCCTCAACTGTCTCATCTATAAAATGGAATGAATAATGTTTGTAGTGGGCAGCTAGAAGGCAGTGAACAGAACACCAGGCCTGGAGTCAGGAAGACTTCTCTTCCTGAGTTCAAATTTGGCCTCAGACTTTTACTAGTGGTGTAACCCTGAGCAAGTTGCTTAACTTCGCTCACCTCAGTTTCCTCATCTGTAAAATGAGCAGAAGGAAGTGGCAAATCACTCCAGTATTTTTCCAAGAAAACCCCAAATGGGGTCATGGAAAGTTGGACACAGCCAAAATGACTGAACAGCAAAGGTTGTAGTACTACTGTTTGGCTGGGGTAGTTGAGGAAAGTGCCTGCAAAGCTCCAATTGGTATTTAAATGTGAGTTGTTATGACGCTTATTATCTGCTCCAATGTGTAAGAGAGATGCAAGTTTAATACTGAAGGCAAAAAACAAGAGAGGAATTGACAACAGGGAAATCCTATATGAAACCATGTTTGCTCTTTCCTAAACTTATAACAATGAACCAGCAAAAATAATCCTAATTTTCCCAGGGTGCTCGGATGCTGTTATGACTCTAAATGGTCTTCTGTGGTGTGTTATTTCAGTTACCTAACTTTTCTGTTAAATGGCTTCCTATGATTTCTGTCCAAAAGCAAAATATGAAGCTTGATATGATGGATGTGGAACTCTTTCTCATAGCCAAGCAGTCATTACAAATTATGGAGCAATCTGGCTTGTCTCCTGCTGCCAGCTTCAGTATAAAAAGTCTGAGAAACAATTTAAGGAAAATATTTACCGGTCCAATTACCACACCAGTGACACATATCCCCTACTGTCCTAAATGTCACCATAGTGTTCCACCTTGAGTAGTTAGCCCGCCACATAACTATGCCAGAGGAAGTCACTTCAATGAAAGTACCCACCTGCATGGGTAGAACCCATTTTAATTCGTCTGCATAAACAATAATAGCAATAACTAACATTTATTTAGAACTTTCAAGTTGGCAACATATATTCTCTCATTTGATTCTCACAAAAAATCAAGTCAACAAAGCACTGCACTAAACGCTAGGGATATAAAAAAAGGAATTTTGCCCTCAAGGAGCTCACACAGGAAGCTGAACAGCTATGTACATGCAAAGTATATACTGTGTAAATAAAATGCAATCTCATTGGGAAGGGGCCTAGGAAAAGTTGACTGCAGAAGGCAGGATTTAAGCAGCTGTGATGGGAGGAGAAGGAAAAGCACTCCAGGTACATGTAACAGCCAATGAGATGGCAAGGGTGGAGTATCTTCTGTAGCATCCCTCTAAAGCAGGTGACATCCCCATTTTATAGATGAGAAAAGTGAGAATGAGAGAGGATAAATGATTCCCTGGAGTCACATAGGTAGAACATGCCATAAGAGAGAACAAGAACTTCTTTTTCCTTTTTTTTTTTTAAATATCATTTATGTTACTACCAATATCATTTATGTTACTAGTCTGGAATGTTACAGAAACTCCCAGGTTTAAGTTTCCTTTTTAAGTAATGAAGCTACTATTAATCTCTCAGAAGGCTTAAAATCATCAGTAGAAAAGAAGAATGTAGGGGATTATGGCTGATCTCAAGCAGAGTTCTCATTTGGGTTTTCCCCACCTTATTGATAATGAGGCAGACTACCAAAGGTAGATGCATTAGTCAAAGGATGAGTGACAAGAGGCAACCATTTTTAAGGATTAGATTTTAATCAATTGGCTGGAGATCATAGCCCTAAGCAATGGAAGTCTTGTTTAAATATATTAGCCATAAAAATGTTACATGCTGGTCACTGATTCCATTCCTCTCCTCAGTATACTATTTACCAATGTACCACCTGTCTAAGTAAACAGAATATTCTCTTATTTGGTTTTTTCCCTCTTATCTCTTAGACATGCGTATACATATATTACATATCACACACATACACATGCACACACTCACATACTCTTAGTTTATAGCAGGTCATTATTTGGCAACAACTTCTCTTCTTATCTAATCTCTTAATACAGGGAAGGTTCAAGATAAGAGCTTTGGAAAGGTTAACTATGGGATTCATCACTAAATTGGTCATAACAAAATTGTAGATCAAATCAATAGTGTAACTAAGAATGCTCAGAGTCTATTTATACATGGAATGGAATCCAGAAACCAGAATGCCATTCAGGCAAAGCCGGAAACTTCATTCTGAAATACTCCAGTGTAATACCGACTTATGTCAAAGAAATCGTCGATAAAAGCTGACCGTTCCAGAATGGAAAAAGAATGCCTGATCCACCTCATCAATTATACTCATTGCAATTTCAAAAAGTACATTCTTCCCAATGAATGATCAAAAAAGTTTGGTGATTACTTACTCTGATACAGAATTTGATAGGAATGTGGGAGAGGAAAAGAATTGCTATTAGGATTCTTTATGTTGGTTCATTTAACGATAAGTCACCAAACACCTACTATGTGCACAGTGCTCAAGTTGGCCAAATAAATAAATTACAGAGCTACTCTCCTCAAGGAGCATACAATAAAATGATGAGGATGAGACATGTTCACAATCCATTGCAACATAAGGTAGAATATGATAAGTCCAAAGGATAAGGCCATAAACTAAGCCATTGTATGAAATTGTGGGAGGACAATAGAGAAGGCATCTCAGAAATAAAGGTACTTGAGCTGCACATAGAAAAGAAGAGAAAGATTTCAATAGGAGTAGATGCAGGGCTGGGGAGCAGGTTTAGGATCACAAGCATAGTGAATGATCAGGGTTAACACATAAAGGTAGGAAAGAGAAGTAAATTGCTCTGGAATAGCTAGTAGAACAGTATAGCTACAACAGAGTGCTTAATATGGGAGTATGGGAGTTTGGGGGGAGGGTAGTAAAATCAAAGGAGACTGACAAACTAAGTTGGTACCTAATAAATGAGATAAATACTATGGATTTAGCTTACCTAGATTTCATCAATTTTTAATAAAGCATCCCATACTACTTTGCAAAAAACATGGAGAAAAATGGAACGAACAATAATACAAGCAGTTGAACTCAAGATTGGTTGGATGATATCTGAGAGGAGTGGAATCCACAATAAGCATAGACTAATTGTTAAGGGTTCAATCTTAATGTGATAGGAAGTCTACAATGGAGGACCCCAGGGATTTGTACAACAACTTTCTAACGTATTAGTCAATGACTTGGATAAAGCCATAAATGGTATGCCCATCATGTCAAGGCAGAGAGGACTAGCTAACATACTGTTTTCAAAGATAGGATTCTAAAACAATTCTTGATAAAATATGGCCCTGTGCTGAATCTAAGAAGTAATTCAATAAGGATAAAAGGAAAGATCTGCACTCAAGTTAAAATGTAAATTTGCAAGTATAAAATTGGATAGGTATGAATAAATAACAGTTATTTTACAAAAGTCCTAGAAGTTTTCATGGACTACAAGCTATCAACAGTGTTATATAATAGCCAAAACCAACAAAATATCGTATTATTTGCCTTAATCTCATATCTGCCTTAAGAAGGACAGAACTTGTAAGAATAGGGAGGTGATTATTCTACTCTACTGAGGTCATTAGATTTCATCTTCAGTATCATATTCAATTCTAGTCCCCATAATTCAATTAAAAAAGGACTTTGAATGGACTAGAGAACAATCAGAATGGGGAAAACCTTTAGTTCCTGTTATATGAGGATTGGTTGAAAGAACTTGGTATGTTCAGCCTGGTAAGGAGAAGATTCATGGAGAAAAGCGTGGAAAGACTTGTATGGACTGATGCAAAGTGAAATTAACAGAACTAGGAAAACATTGTACACAGTCTCAGCAACATTGTGTGATGATCAACTATGAATGATTCTAAGACAAGCCCAAAAAGAACTCATGAAGGAAAATGCTATCTACATCCAGATAAAGAACTGAAAGGACTCCAAATGTAAACAGAAGCATATTTTTTTCACTTTTTTTTGTTTTTTTTTCTTTCTTCTTTCACAACTTTGACTAATATGGAAATATGTTTAACATATTTAGCATGTGTGTAAGGTATATCAAATTGCCTACCATTTTAGGAAGGGAGGGAAAAAATTTGGGAACTCAAAATCTTGTAAAAACGAATGCTAAAAATTGTGTTGACGTATAATTGCAGAAAAATAAGATGCTACTAACAAAAAATTAATTCAATTTCTCATCATTTTTAAAAACTATACCTGTGAATTAGTTCTAATTTATACTGTCCTACGTGAATATTTGAGTTTCAATTGTATTGATTTTAAGAGATTAGTTCTGTTTATCTTAACACTTCCTATCTTTCTTAGTCTATAGTAGACTTATTGTGTTTATTTCCATTGATTTTTGTCTTTGTTTACATTTAACATAATTTTTCCTTAACAGCCTTAACCTGGAGGTAATTTCAGGGGGAAAATTGTAGAAAGAATCATCAGCCTACCAAGGATTCACTATCAAAACATAAAATGAAACTGTCTGATGGGAGGAAAATGGGCAAATCTCTAGGGAAGAGTGGAAGAGATACGACAGAGGAAATGGAATGAGGAGAAACTAGGTGAGTGAATCAAATTAAGATATATAAATGTTTCCGACGCTACTCTGTCTAGTTGATTTGTTAAATAAGGAAAACCAATAGTTCAGTAAGTAAAGAGCTCATTAAGTTGAAAAAAGAATAGGAAAGGACTAAGTTGAAACAGAACAAAACTGACAGCTGGAAAATATGGGAGTCTAATGCTGAGGGTATTTTCATTCCTTCTGTCAAAATTCTGCACCAGTCACAGAGCTGTTATCTAGATATTGGCAAGGTGCTTTGGTATCTGAAGTTTACACATAGTGAAAGCTAAAGAAATAATAGTCTGCTTACTGTGAATATAAATGGCATATTGACATTCAGTCAACTTCTCAGGAACATGGTGGTTTCCTATGTGTAAAATGCTTAGTTGTGAGGGAGGATATAGAGGGGGAAAAGTGGAGTGGGTGGACTTGATGACCGCTGAGGACTTTTCAAACATTAATTTGCTACTATGATTCACAGATTGATGTACTTTTAACTGAGAAAACATAAAGTGCTTTGCCAAACATAAAGCAGTGATATAAATACTAGCTACTTTAAACAACTAGGTAACACAGTGGATAGAATGCTGAATCTAGAGTCAAGAAGACTTACAATCAATCTGACCTCAAACACTTAACTAGCTGTTTGATCCTAGACAAATTAATTAACCTCTGTCGGCCTCAGTGTCCTCATCTATAAAGTGGGGAAAATAATATTGGCTATGTCACTGGTCCATTGTGAGGAACAAATGAGATAATATTTGTGAAGGGCTTTATAAACTTTAAAGAGCTATACAAATGCTAGTCATCAGTATTGCTAGGCTGATATTCATTATTTTTCAACCAGGCAAAATGGTAGCATGGTAAAGCAAGAGGACTAGATGAAAATCATATGCTGACAGTGAACTTTGCGGTCCTTTACCAGTTCAGAGTGAGAAACAAGACAAAAGAACAATGAACATTTGTAGCATGGGGGGAAATGGCAATTACTATTCATAGATAATCAATCCCTGAAAATAATAGATACAGATATGCAATTACTATGATGGTAAAAAGCAACACTCAAGTCAAGGAAAATGCACATAGATTCTTTAGCATACTGAAGAAATACTGATTGATGGGAGGTTTCAGTATGCTACTCTTTGTGAAATTGTTTTACAAACAGGTTTGTCAAAGCAAAATATAGACACAAATTGAGAAGGGTCAATGAAAATTATGAATGTTCATATAAAATAGGACTTGCTATCTTTAATTAGGGAAAGGGATTTTTTCCAATAAGATATAATTAGGGAAGAACTTCCAAAAAAAAAGAAAATTAAATATATAAATAAAATAATCATCAACCTAGGAAAAGCCCCAGCATCAATATCTCTTCAAGGTGCTTGATGAGACGGGGAAAAAAGCACAGAAAATTTAATGAGGAAAAGTGACAGAAAGTGAATGCTCACCTAGTGAGCAGGGAATAGCCAACTAGTCTAGACAGTGATTTGAACAAAAGCTGTGAAATAGTCAGGAAATCTCAGAAATTTCACATCTTTCAGGTGAAAAGACATTTGGCCCTAATTCTAAGAAGTCTGAAAAATACAGTGAGTTAAAGAAATATACCTTTACCACAGAATAACCAGCTTCTAATTAGAAAAGAAGCATGAGCCTGGTTATGCCCAAAAGGTCATGTCTCTATAATGCCAATTATCTGTGAGAGATGATTATCTGTATAGATGCTCTTTTACAATCTACTGACTCTGGTAAGAAAAAAAAAAGAATTGTCAATTTCTAAGTTTAGCCCTCACTTGGAAGTTATTGTGTCTAAGTTTATGTTTGTATGGAGACTAACACCTTATAGATATGAAATAAACATTCCATAAACACGAAATGGTTATTGGCCATAGATGGATCGGATACAATTTTATAAAGCAAACAAAAGTGGCAATCATTTCCTTTTAAGGGAGAAATCGTAACTAAATAAGAGAGAAAAGATAACATAAATGAAAAAAATTGATTCCAATTATATAAAATCAAAATGCTTTTGTGTGAACAAAATCAATAAGAAGGAAAACTATCAACTAGGAGAAAATTTTTAGTCAGTTTCACTGATAAAATTCTAATATCAAAGATCTATAAGAAATTAACATAAGTAAATGAGGCCAAGATTTATTCTTCCAGTGGATAAGTGCACAAAAGAGATGAACAAGGTGTAGCTAGGTGGCACAGTGGATAGAGCACTAGCCCTCGAGCAGGAGGACCTGAGTTCAATTCTGGTTTCAAACACTTGACACTTACTAGTTGTATGACCCTAGGAAAGTCACTTAACCCTGATTGCCTCCCCCTCCCCCCAAAAAAAGGGAGAGATTAACAAATTGCTTTTAAAAGAAAAATTGAAAACTATCAACAACCATGTGAAAAATATTACAAAATCTTCATGCAAAATAAAGAACTTCAGGTTTTCCTTCATGACCAACAAACTGTCAAAGATGACCAAAAGTAGGAAATATCCTGAAAGAGCTATGGGAAGCAAGGCACATTGTTGGTAGAGATAGGAATTGGTTCAGCTATTCTGGAAAGCAACTTGGATATATTTGAGAAAAATCTCAAAATCATTCATGCCGTATATCTAGAGATTCCACTATTGGACTTTGACCTGTAGGAGATCAAAGACAGAAAGAAAATCCCCATATCTAAACAAAACATTTCTAGCAGCACTTTTTCATGGTGGCCAAACACTAGAAACAAAGTGGTACCCTTCTGGTGAATGAATGGAACAGACCGTGGTCTGTAGATGAGACAGAATATTATTTTATCATAGCAAATGACAGTTATTAGGAATTCATGGAAATGTGGGAAGACATATTACTAATGCAGATGGAAATAAACAGAAACCAGGGATACAATATACACAGCTACTAAAATAATATAAATGAAAATAACAAAAAAAAGTTTAACACTGTAATTTTAATGACCCAAGCTGGTGACAGAGATGAAAAAAGCACCTATATTCTTTCCTCAAAGCAGCAGAGGACACTGGGTCAGGATGTTGCATATGATGCCAGCTGTGGTTTATCTGTCAGATGGTTTTTCTTAGCTGCTTGTTACAACGGGAAACTTCACTGGGGAGGGACTGGTACATTTGTAAAAGAAAAAAAAATGGTGTGAATATAATAAAATGCAAATTTAAAAAAACTCCTCTTCTATGATTTTCCTTCCTCTTATCAATCATTCAGGTAGACAAAATACAAAATTAGTTGTGGAGAGGAAAGATAAAGTTAAAACTGGAAGGAATAAAAGGGGGAATTTCTCATATTTAGATTGGAAGATTCTGACATTGATTATGAACATTTATGCATTCATAATATGTCAGGGCTGGAAGGGATCAAAGGATTCACCCCCCAGGGATGGGGTACTCTGACCTCAAGGCTACATGTGACCTTTTGTACAGCCTTTTGACTGAGTCCACGTTTTACAGAACAAATTCTTTTATTAAAGGGATGTGTTCTATGAAGTTTGGATTCAGTCAAAGGGCAGCACTTGAGGATCTAGAGGGTCACATATGGCCTCAAGGTCGCAGATTCCCCACCCCTGATTCCAATTCCCTAATTTCATAAACCAGAAAGCTGAACGGGGGAGAGATGGTTCTTCTTAGTTCTCTCCATTTTTGAACAGACACAGGTGATAAAATGGCCTTTGAACCATTTTGAAAAGCTAGTTTTCAGTGTATCGGTGTATCATCTGTCTTGTTCTGATGCCTCAACACACTGACAAGAACCGAATAATGAACTTTGCATATCTTAAAAAAATAACGCCCCCCCCCTCAAATGGGAATAGAGAGAATATTGTTAAAAAAAAAGAAGCTTCTCTCCTTCATATGATTCATCCATTCAAAAGTCCTTTAAACCTCATTGGCTTACTCACAACTCCATACAAATAGTTAACAATCAGTATAGACTATATATTATGGGTGGTCCAATATGAATTACAGCTCACATTTATGTAGGGTTTTGAGGTTTACAAAGCCTTTCCTGATTGCAGTACAACTCCATTTTATAGACAAGAATACTGAGGCCAGAATCACATAGCTTGTGAGTCTCGGAGCCAAGCCTCATACTCAGGGTTATTGACTTCAAAACTAATTTGCAGTCCTCTGCACCACATCTGCTTCTCTCAAGCAGGATTGAAGAAAACTAGAGAGCCAGGTTATTAGCATGCAGTGACAATTATTCAGGAGATAAACTATCCTGAAGGGGCAATGTACGATTGGCTCAGATCTTCAGCTAATGAACAGCATGTTCCATACAGAAATAATTTTTGAGATGAATGTCTTAGCTGGGATCTGCACTTGAAGTAAATAGGAAATATCAAGAAATCAAATTCTGCCACCATATATTTAGACCTACTGTAACTGCCTTCATCTGTTATCTTCTAATTCCCCAACCCCACCCCATACCACAGGGAAACTGCAAATCCCTAGAGGAATTTAGGACCAAACAAAGCTGTTAGCAATTGTGGAAAAAAATACCTCCAAAGTGAAAATTGTCCCTGAAAAATGTCAGGAAAAAAATTGTCTCAGAAAATTCCCTTAAAATTCTATATTAATTTTTCAGAATGATCATCATTTCCAATCACAATGAAAAATATATAACACTTCAGGGATACTGTGTTTGAAAGAATATTTGTCAATGTCACATCTACTGTAAAAGGTAAAGTGAGAGTAAAAAAATCACGTTACTTGCTAGAGGGATGGCTCTGGGAATTCAGAGAGTTTGAAATATGATTAACTATTGTTATTTTCTCTTTGCCTGTGACTTTGCTCCTTCAAGGACAAGCAATCATGAAAATTCATCTACAAAAGAGGCTGTGGTACTGGGCTACTTACAGGATGGGATACAAATAAATAATGAGCAAGAGTAACCTTTCTTCAATGAAAGAGCCCATACTGAACTGGATCATCATCATCATCCGTTTTGAATAGAGGTCACCTAATTCTCACATTCAGATGTGTATACCAATCGATAGCTAAGTCAATGGGCAGGCTTCACTGAACATTCTAGATTTGTACATCACAAGCAAGAAGGTGTCCCTCTATTTCTATTTTGCTACTAGGTACCAGTAAATAACTTTAATTATTTATATTAATAGAATTCTAGCATTCTAGGAGAGGGTGTCTTTTATCCTGAAGGATCTTCAAGTGCTTAAAAACAACATACTTCAAAATCTCCTTTGTGGCACTCTTACTTTCCACTGAAATGAATGCACAGCCAACCTTTTATTGTACCCTACATAAAGGAACATAGAGATACCTGTAAAGGAAATAGGCAAAAGGCCAAGATTTCTCCTTAGCTTTAAGTCCAGTATAATCATTAATCAAGGCATTAAATATTGAAAAGAGTTACTGAAATACCCATCTTGCAGACATTAATTAGTTACATTTCCTAAGCAATTTTTTGGTTATTGCAAGCTTACAATGAAACTATTTTTGTTAGTAAAACAGGATATGCTTCTTCAGTAGGGGTAAGAGATAAATATGATACAACCTAGTGGAAACCTTTTCTTCCAACGTATGCCATATTCTATTTCTATTTTGTTTTCTGAAGTGGAAAATAATACTCTTCCACTAGTGGTCACCCTGCTGTGGTTGAGTCCGTGCACAGAGAGCTAGTCTAACCTTCAGGAAACAGATACAGCCTTTTTAACTACAGAAGTTGTACCAGAGCATGAGCTCTTAGAGCCTTTGAGAATCCAGGGCCATTTCCATGACTTAAAAAGACATCTAAACACGCACTTTTTCCATCTTACTTTATGAAAGGTAACGAGATTGTATTTATTCCAACTAAACTCCTTCCTATTAGTAGATTTGGCCAATTGTGTAAAGTTAAAATGAAAACAGCACTCTTTAAGGCATCATCATATCATAAGATTTTAAACAATTATTTCCACCAGAAATACTCCATTCACTACAGTGTGTTGCTTCTATTTCATTTATTTCAACAAACAAAAAATAACCTATGACTCAAGATACTGATAGCAAGGGAAAGATGAAAAAACAATGGAGTTGAAGGAGCATTCTGGGAGCGTGGTAGAGTAGGTCAGAAAATTCCAAGCTTTCAAGATGTTCCCTCACAAAAGAGATAAAATAATGCCTCATGGTGAAAATAGAGTGGAAGGGGAAGAACAAGGGTCCTTCTGGGGGAGTTGGAAAAGATCTGAAGAAAAATCCTAGGAGGAGGTTTGGTCATCATGAAGAGTAATACCTCCAGAGTCAGAGGTGTTTAAACAAGTCACAAGTCCTGGGGTTAGTTGTGCTGGGAGGCTGTCTCTGTCACACCTGAGATACAGTGAGGGAAGTCTGAGACAGGGAAGCTCTAGGGAACCTCTGCTGATGAGGAAGGCCAGACCCAGGTGTACTGTGGATACGAGGCTGGGGATGAGATGGAACCATCACAAGTCAGGTGAGTGTAGAAACATTAAGGCACAGACAACTGCTGCCCATGGACACGTATAGGATGCTGGAAGCCTTGATCTGTGTTCCAAACCCGAAAAGAGACTAAAGGAGGATCTAAGGCCAGAGGTACTATACTCCGTGCTCCAGGACTGCAGGACTCCAAGGATATCCACAGCTTAGAAAAATTAAGCTACTATTACAAAAAAAATTCATAGACCAAAGAGGAAGAATTCAATTATAGAGAATTACCAAGGGAATAGAAAAGACCAGGGTTCACCTTCAGAGGAGGATACTGAAGTAAAGAAACCCTCTTCTACCCCAAAGAATAATATCAAATGGTCACCTTCCCAAAAAGAATTCATGGAAACATTTAAAAAAGTCTTTAAAAATCAAGTGAGAGAGATTGAGGTAAAACTAAAAAAAAAAAAAAAAGAAAGAAAAAACAACAACAATCCAAGATAAACAAGAAGATTATAAAAAGAAAATCAAACACTTAGAAAAGGATATCCACAATTTTAAGGAAAAAAATTACTCTGAAAATCAGAATTGGGTAAGGGAAAATCAGCAGTTATAAGAAGTTAAGAGATAATACAACAAAATGTAAAGAATGAAAAAATAGAAAAGTATTTGAAGCACAATAAAAACAACTGATCTGTAGAATAGATCAAGAAGAGAAAACATAAAAGTAATTGGACTACCTGAAGGCTATGATCAAAAAAAATCTTGACACAATAATAACAAGAAATAATTTTTAAAATTATCTTGAAGCATTAGAACAAGAAGAGAAAGAAGAAATAGTAAACATCCACTGGTCACTGCCTGAAAGAGATCCTATGAGAAAAAACTACAGGAATACCATAGTCAAATTCCAAAACCTCCAGGTCAAAGATAAAATGTTACAAGCGAAAAAGAAAAAAAAAACAATTTAAACATGGTGGTGTCACAATTAGAATCACACAAGACCTAACAGTGGCAACACTAAAAGCTTGCAGATCTTGGGACACTATGTATAGAAGAGCAAAAGAACTGAGATTACAGCAAAAAATATCATACCCAGCAATGCAAAGCATAATACTGAATGAGAAAGAAAAATAGACTTCTAATGAATTGTCAGACTTTCAGGATTTTGTAAAAAACAAACAAATAACAAAAAAATGGACTAAATAGAAGATTTGACATGCAAAAGGCAAGAGAAAGAAATACTACTTACAGGGAACTCAATAAGGACAAACTGTTTACCTTTTACATACGTAAAATGTAAAACATATGTCTAAGATTGTTGTTTATAATTGGGTAGTTCTAAGAAAGACTGGGGTATACTTGAGTATGATATGACTTTAAAAAGTAGGATGGTTTACAAACAGCTAAAATTGATAATTATCTTACACAAATGATGTACAAGAGGAAGAACCCACAGAGAGGAATTAGATGGGGGGGAGGAGGGCTGGTAGTTCTAGAAATCTACTTCCATCAGGAATTGATTCAAGAGGGAACAATACATATACATCGAGAAGAGTACAAAAGTCTTCTAAATTTAGAAAGAAATAAAATACTAAGGGAGGGAGAGAGGGTAAGGGAGGGATGTCCGGAGAAGAGGGTGAGAGAGCAGGTTAAAGGGGGATATAAAAAGGTGTTTAGATCAATTGAAATAGGAGGATAAGGGAAGGAAGGATTCTTGAAGGGGGGTAGGTTAAGTAATAGAAAGGCAAGATAGCAGGCAGAAATTAAGTAGAATAGTCAGGAAGGATTAGAAATAGATATGCACAAACATAAAAGAAAGATTGGGAGCAGAATTTGTTAAGGAAATTCTTAAGTTTATTATTATATATTATTATATACTATATATATGATAATATATAAGATATATCTTAAATTCTTAATTTTAAGAAAAATGTTTATATATGTAAGTATGTATGTATATGTATATATGTACATATATATCTATACCTATATATAAATATATCCACACTTAATTGTGGTCTTCTGGGGTGTGAATGGGAAGAATGGGAGAAAAATTAAAAAAAATAAAACAACAGAATAATGGAGATGTGAATTGTTTTGAATAACAAAGAAATGGTAGCTTCAATTTTCATTTTAGGATGGGTAAATATTAAATATCTATGTAACTGCAATAAGTTATTCAAGAAAGAAAAGAAATGGAGTCGAAAGCAGTGAGTTCAATTAATCAATAAACATTTATTAAGTACTGCAGAATAAATATACAAGTGGAAAAATCCCTGCCTTCATGGAGTTTATATTCTCTGGAGCAGAAGGCTAAGTTTATAGTGTACCACATAACATGCTAATAATGACAGTAAGTATCTTGAAAAATTTATGAGTCAGGATCCTCTCTACACTTTTGTAAAGAAGAGCAATCATTTCTACATTTCACCAAACCCCTGCACTTTGCTTACAAATTTCAGTCTGTGAAAATGTTCTCTGAATCTAGTATAAAAAAGTCAAAAATACTGATAAAATCCCAGAATAGCATCTTAGTGATCAACCTGAAAAATTGATTCTCTTTCTGTATATTTAAAAGTGCATTCAGCTAGGTGGTGCAGCACATAGAGCACTGAGCTTGGAATCAGGAAGTCATCTTCATGAATTCAAATGTGACTTCCATCACTTTCTAGCTGTGTGACCCTGGGTAAGTCATTTAACCCTGTTTGCCTCAGTTTCCTCATCTATGCAATGATTTGGAGAAGATAATAGCAAACCACTCCAGTATCTTTGCCAAGAAAACCCCAAATGGGCTCACAAAAAGTCTGACACAACTGTGAACAACTAAACAACGAAACAATACAAATACATTATAACTGAAATGTCAACTAAACTATCAAATTCTCTTTAACTACTTACTATCAATATATAAAAAAATATAGAATCAAATGAATATAGAACTATGAGGAATTTTAAGAAGTCATTTAAACAAATCTCTCCCTCCAGAGTTGCCTATGCTATACAGTCCCTTAAAGTTAAAGGGGATCGTAGAGGTCATCTAGTCAAATCATGACCTAAAGCATGATTCCTGTCTATAATGAGCTTAATATGTGGTAACCCAGGGTAGACTTGAATTTCTCAAGTAAAAAGGAACTTAGGATTTCCAGAGGCATGCTATTCCAATTTTTCATAAAATTCTTCATTGTATTTACCTAAGATCTTCTTCTCTGCAAAATTATACTTCTTGATCTAATACTAACCATTGGGGTTCAATCCAAACATTCTTCAACATCACAGTCCTTCAAATGTTTGAATATAGTCATCACCCATTTCCATCTCCCTACAAGGCTTTTTCCTCAGAATAAATACTGCTAGTTCTTTCAACTCATTGTCATATCACACAGAATATCAAGTCCCTTTCCCATCCTGGTTGAAATCCTCTGGACACATAGTGCCTTGGCAACATCCCCTTTAAAAGATGGCTCCCAGAATTAAATATAATACTTCTAACATACTGTAACCAGGACAGAGTAAGTCCATCACCTCCTGTATTCTGGAAACTGCCTTTCAACCATTAATATGTTTAAGTAAAATCATAGCTCCTGGGTTTTGTTTGTTTGTTTGTTTTTGCTATCACCTCCAGTACAAATTCTTATTAAACTTGTATTCCATCAAATTTCTCAATGATGTTTTTCATGGATTATTGTCATGCCACATCTCCTCCTTTTGAATTTTTTAACCTAGAGATAGCTTTTTCATATTTATCTCTATTTTTTTTTTACTTTATTAGGTTTAGCATATGAGAACATTTTTGGATTTCTCCCCTGTAACCTATAATACCAGACCTTTCTCATTGCTATCTATAAACTGAAATTTTGATAAGTATGTCATCTATGCCTTCATTTATATCAAATACATTTGATTTAAAATTTTTAAAAAATGTAACCTGTTAACCCATAACACATGAGAACTCCAGATTTGTGTGGCACCCATTAGAACCCTCTCTCTCTGGGTTAACAGTTTAAATAATCAACACTCTTTGGACATAAACTTTCAACCAACGGCATTTACACTTAACTCAGTGATCATTCCTATACCTACCATCTCCATTTTCTCCATGGAGATATGAGAGACTTTGTCAAGTATTTTGCTGAAATACAGGTTAGAAAATTATAACAATTCTCCTATCTACCAGTATAACAATGTAATCATAAAACAGAAGCAAGGTTCACTGCTTAATTTTTTAATGGTTCAAAATCATTCATTTAATACACGTTCTAATATTTTGGTGGCATTGGATACCAAGCCCAACATATTTGCACTTTACAAATTCATATTCTTCTTTCTTCCGAAAACTGGGACATTTTTCTGTCTTCATTCTTGTAGCATTTCACCTTTACTCAATGATTTCTTAAAGACCACAGACAATACGACTTAGAAATCACACACAAAAGTCTTTTTAAGACCCTGGTAGGTTGTGTGTCTGAACCTATCCTTAGCTCTTTCCAGTTCAGGCCACTCTACATCATCTGCAGGCATTCTGTGCTAATGGTTAACAATTCTGTAGTCAAGTTCTTCTTTAGATGTATTCTAAATCATTTGCTGAAACTGAAATATACTATATAGTATAGTGCTTCTTCTGTTCCTTATGAGGATAACCTGGGCATTTTTCAGAGAATCTAAATGTAAAACTGCCTTCTATATACACAAACATATAATGTGAATATAGTAGAATACAACATTTCTTGGATTATTGTGCAATTAACTTCACTTACATTGGGTGAGGGAAATAAATGTTTTGAATCCTTGTTTAAGCTATCCCAGAAAGAGTTATTTCTAGTCCGAATGTTCATGCACACTGGGGATTTCAGTACTTTTTCTTAAATCCTTTGTTTATCTTTGAATATCCTTTTAGAGACTATTGTTACTATTGTTAAATTTCAGCATCATATTATGTTGGAATAGTCCCCTGCTGGTAAATCAATGTATTTAATGACCTGTCCCAGAAAAATAGCAGTTGAGCATTAAAGGATGTTATTTTTAAAGTACATTCACTAAGCAGAATAGGGACAGTTGACTCTTTTAGTTTTTGTTTTAAATTAGTTCATGGAAAAGAACACATTATCTAGTATTACTTGCTAAGACTATAGCGTTATTGTTGGTTCATGCACTCAGTTTTTAAAGAATAATAAGTCACATTCTCTGCAAAGCTTAAATCCAACTACAATAGTATTTAGTGTTTCAGAAATGAATTAGCTTTGAGACTACTGCTATTCCACTTAATATGTTACTTCATGGTGGATTACTACCATGGTGCTTCCAAGAGTGGCTTTCAATTTATATAGCACCTACTATATGCTGGGTAGTATGCTATTTTATTTATTTTTTTACAAATATTCATTTCATCTTCACAATAATTCTTTGAAGTATGTGGTATTATAATCCCCATGTTACAGTTTATGAACCTGAGAAACTCAGAGATTAAGTGACTTGTTTAACGTCTTGCAGGTAGTAAGTGATTGAGGCTGAATTTGAACATAGTTCTTCCTGACTCCATGTCCAGCACACTATCCACTGTTTCACACTCTTCACTACACAACTTACTAATGAAAGAGAAAAAATTTAAGGCCATTATGTAAAGTTCATTTAAACTCTGTGTGTCTCTCTGTGTTTGTTTCTCTGTCTGTCTCTGTCTCTATATATACATATATATATACATATATATGTATATATACATGTATTACTCTAGCAACTAACTGTGTATTTTCTAAAGACTGTACTAGCTTTAAATGGAAAGGTTAACCACAACATGCTCGCTACTAGGTGATTTAGGTTTATTTTGTTTTTTGTCTGTTACAATTCACAAAACAGACAAAAATACAAAATGGCCTCCACTCTTATATAGTCTCCACCTCTGCAATAATGGTGACAGAATGGAATAACAGGAACTGGATGATCCCATTTATAGACTGTCCATGAACGTTAGTTTAACTATTGTTATGCTTAATGAAAAACACTTGTCTAAAACCCAAGAAATTGATGCACACTATGGAGGGAACTGAACCTCCTCACCCATATTGATATCCTGGGATCATAAGTAGGATACTGTAAAGAACTTTTGTGAACAACTAGGACAATTTCCTCATTTGACAGATGAGAAACAAGTCTCAGAAAGGGAAAGCCTTGCTTAAAGTCATTCAGATAGAAACTGGAGTTTAAACACAGCTCTTTTCACTCCAAATTCATCATTATTTTTCTATTGTACCATTTTACCTCTGAATTACGCCTGCATTCAAGGCATTAAATAACTCAGAACCATGGACAGATGCCACTAGAAAATTCCTTACAAGTTTCCCCATGATTAATGACTATTCTAGGGCTCCACTAATTCAAATACTTGTGCATTCACCTAACACTACTATCTTCTGGTCCAGGGGTAAGTAAACTCTGACCGTCATAAAGAACTACCAGGCTAGATCTGGCCCATGTGCAACAAGTCACTGATCTTGTCCATGGTTCTTCATTTACTGACCTACTCCAGAGTTCTTCATTTTAAACTCTCTAGTTATCCTTATTACCACAGCAAATGCTTTGTTAAAAAATCTGGGTAAATTATGGTTACAGAATCCTCTGGCTTTAGTAGCTTAGTACTCCAGTAAAAAAGAAAAATGAATTCTAGCATGATGTGTATTAATAAAGTTATCCTAACTCTTTGAGATTTTTTTAGCTTTGCTTTATAATGTCACAAATATGGTGGTTTTTTTGAAAAATATTTTACCATTTATTAAGAGAAACCAGAAGAAATAAAAAGATTGTTATAAATTAAAAGACACATTATGAATACTCTTTAAAAGAGTCAGAAAAAATTTAATATATTTCCTCTTTACCAAAAGGCAAAAATAAGCATAATTTCCTGAGATACGTGATCATACTGAAATGCTTATGATATGCATAAGCAAATGAACCATCATGAAGGTAATTACAAATTATGGCCATCATATGTTGCTTAGAATGAATATTAGCCATAAGTATAGAAAGAGGAGTTCAACTGAGATTGTGAAATATGGAAGAGAACTGGGGTCTCCACCTTCATGTAGTTGAGCAGAAGCGGGCATTGAAACTAGTATTGTGCTGTGTTTACTGTGGGTACACCTTAGTCAGACTGGCCCAAACAGTTTATGAGTTACGTTGCACTATATAAAAGCATAGTGAAGTGAATACAAATGAGTCTGGTCAGTGAACAGTAGTTCTGATATGGACATCTGGTATTTTGTTTTCTTGCCTTCCTGAGCATTATGGGTAATGCTAGCTGCTGCATCTTTGGGGAGAAGAGGGAACCAATATCTTATAGAGCATATCTCTATTTCTGCAGGAGTCCTATATGGTCCATGATTGAATCCTGTACCACTCTACAACCATAAGACAAATTGAGGATATATACAAAGGGAATTGAATGCTATAACATGTCTTGAAGATTCAACCTGAGAATTACATATCTGCTCCTACAAAATTGGACACAAGTAACCAATTCACAAATATTTACTGAGTTCGAATGACAGATCTAATAATTAATAATGGTGCTAAAATATCAAAACAAAGAGTCCCTTCACTCAAAGAGTTTACGTCATTCTGGAGCACACAATATGTATACATATAAGTTTAGATTCAATAAACATAAGATTAAGGGGGAAGAGAGGAAAAAGTAGGAGTGAAATCAGAATAAACTTATAGAAGATGGAATTTGAGCAGAGCTTTAATGGAAACTAGGGGTGTTTAGAGACAGAAGTGAAAAAGGAAAGCATTCCTGGCACTGGGGAAAGTGTGGGCAAAGGTGTAAGGACAGAAGAATGCTGTGTATGAGGAAGAGAAAGAGGTTCAGGGTGGCTGGACTATAACATATGTGAAGGAGAGTAATGTAAATATAGGGAAAAGTCAAGTTGTGAAAGACATTAAATGCTAAATAGAAGAGTGGCATTTAAATTAACTTCCCAATCTTAGAAAAGATTGTAGGTAGTTTTATAATATACCATGAAAAGGAATGAGAAATTTGGTGAAGAATTTGACAAGAAACTCCAAATAATAGTTGCCGTACTCCTGCCTTGTTATAATCAACTCCTAAGGTATTCTTTAAAAATGGGTACAGAGATCGATGCTAGAACCATGTTAGAAAATGTAAAAATGTGGTGCAGGCCAAGAAATGAAAAAAGCCACAAAATACTACGAAGGTCCATGCTTGAATATTATGAACACTTTCTCCAAAAAGACAAAAGATATTGGATATAGTGGGCACTGAATAGCATCACTAAAAAAAAGCAAAAAAGAAACTATGTCCTAAAAAAGAGAAAACATCTCAATATAGATGTGAGTCATTTCTGAATCTAGTGATTGTACCCAGTCAAATCAGTGACTGGTAAGGTCAAAGGTCAAGCTAAATAAATTACATGGAAGATAAAAGTGAGAAAATACCAGGTGTGATTTATTTTTAAAGCATTAAAGGTGACTCTGGGAGGCTACATAGGAAGGGCAAATAAGAAAGAACAGAAAAGGTCAAAGAATGAAGTCAAAATAGAGTCAAATCTCAAAATCTTACTTAACTTGTTACCCTTCTAATAATAAGAAAAGGCATCATAATTAAAGTAACTCCTATTTTCCCTTCCTTTTAAAAGTCTTGAGACATCTATATCATATTCAGGACTTAAAAAGCAAGGGGGGAAAAGAGTTTAGAATCAGGGAATGTTGCTACTAGAATACATCTTAACATTCTTATCTTTTTTGCATGCCAGGACCCTCTTTGGCAGTCTGATGAAGTCTATCTATCTTTTCTCAGAAAAACAAATCTTTAATAAATAAAATCAAAGGATTACAAAGGAAACCATTTACATTGAAATGCCGTTATCTATATATGTATATACATACACACATATATATACGTATAAATGAAGTTCATAGACACCAGATTAAGAACCCTCTTCAAAGACAATCTAATTCAATCTCCTCAAAGAGAGGAAAGTGAAGTCCTGAGAAAGAGAGTGACTTGTCCAAGGTCGCTCAGTTATTAGTGACAGATCAGAAAATACATTCTTTGATTCTCAGCTAATTTTTCCCCCACTACATCATGCACAGGATACTTCTGGGTGACCCAACTTTAAAGTTGATATACAGAATGAAAGCACTTTGGAAGGGTTCTATAGCAGGAAGAAGGAAAGCCTGAAGGGAATGGATGTAGGGTATAGGGAAGTCATGGGGAAAAGAGGTAAGTCTGCTTCTCACTCCAAAATCTTATCATCCTCCAAATTATAAATTCTTGAGTTCTTTGGATTTTTGTATAGTCAAGATTAATATCTGAACAGATGATCTTCTCTTTTCTCTATTCCTTTGTTGTAATCATAACTCATCCTTAAGATACCCTGTGTGGTTCAAAGTCCCCTTATCCCAATTAAGTGGGAGATGAATTGAATCATAAGTGTCTGCAAAGAGCTCCAATCAGGGGAATTTCACAGATCTTTGGATAGGTTGAAAAAAATTCCAATTGAGTCAGGGATGCATATGTGGAAGGAGGAAACAGTAGGCACAGGAGAGACAAGAAATGTTACTGACCAGATAAATGATACAACATCATAATTCTTAGGAAGAATGAATAAATGAAAAAGGATTCATTAAATACTTTTTATGTGCAACTGTTATCTCCGTATGATGAATGAAATAATCAAAGAACAATATTTTTTATATCTTACAACTTAGAACCATAGAATCATGGAAAGTTTTAGAACTAGCGAAAACATGGACTTCATTCAACCTCTCCTTTTATAGATGGAGAAACTGATGCCCAAAGAGTTATCATTGAGATTGTTAGTCAGGGTAGCAGAAGGAACAGGATCCATACCTTCTGCTTCCAGGCCCATCACTTGTTCTATTTCAGTAGATCATTTCCTAAAGCAAGTGAAAGTACCAAGACTAGGGCAAGGGCACCCTAACTCCTAGTTCTTATCATATTCCATTTTTCCACCGTCCCCTAAAAGCACTAATATTTACAGCTAAAGGGTGCAGTGAATGAAGCACTGAAAACCTGAGTGTGAAGCCTCATTCATACGTTTATTGGCTCTGTGACCATGAGTACGTCACTTTACCTCTCACAAAATGAAGATAATCGTCCCTACCTCACAGGATTATTGTGAAAATTAAATGGGTTAATAAATGCAAAGTGATTTGCAAACTTAAAAGTGTTACATGAATGTTTATAATTATCAATCATGACATAGCATTGATATTCACTTAAAGTATTTTTTTTCATTTTCTTTCTCTTTCTTTTTATTCTTGTTATGGAAGTAACTGTTCTAGTAGTCCAAAAAAGGACTACTACTTTTTTCTACCAGGAAAAAAAGATCCACCAGAAAAAAAAGCACAAAAAACTGCCATATAATAATTTCCTTCCTCTCAGAGACACAGATCATCCAGTAGAGAGTGAGATGGAGTTATATTATTCCTCAGCATTTGTCATTACTTCATTAAACTCCTCCAAACTTCTCTGGATCCTTGGTGTTTGCAGTTTTACAGAATATCACATTCTCCTAGAAACCATAAAGTGGGCTTCAATTTCAGTCATAATTGGTCCAAAAGTGAAATCTCAAACTAACTCTAATGAAGAAGAAATGGAGACTGAGACAATTTAATGACTGGACTTTAGCTAAAGTATCATGTGATTGACACTTCACAGCAAATGGTTGTTATTCAACCATTGTTTCCCTTCCCTCTTCCTTCCACAACTGCACTCATTTCTGCTCACAAGCTATTATTGTATGAGAGTTATCCCCAAAGACATTTTTTGAACTATTCTAAAATAATCTATGTTGCTGCAACAATGAATGTAATTGACAATTACTGAACATTATTCACTGTTTAAAATATCTGTGCTGAGCAAGATACCTGAAATGGGATGCACTACATGACCATGGAGATTTAGTGAAAGCAGGGCTCTTTCTATGAGAAGAATATTTGAATTGGTGTAGACTGGAGAGATTGGTGGTGAATAGAGGAGATAGGGAAATAATTATAGGTCGATGATGAAAGGAAGTAATCCAAACTACTTGGTAGTGGATAGAAACCAAATATGACACAGAGTGTAAGTAAGCATAGAAAGTAGAAAAGATTCATCATTAAAAGACAGATTGAACTCTCCCAGACTGCAAGTCAAGTATGTCTTTGTTTTAGCCATAGTAATAGCATACATATAACAGAATATGTAATATAGTATCAACAACAGCAACACCAATAAGAGTCTTCACTACCAGATATGACTCCCACCTTCTGGCTTTCTATTGCTGTTGCTGCCAACAGGCTTGTCACTAAGTACTGTAGTGATCTCTCTTAACCACTCCTTGAAACAATGTTAGGTAACTCTAAAGACTTAGGGATTGTCTTTGTAATGCCATACTCCATGGGCCCCCAATGGTGTGTTCTTGCCATGATTATGTGGTAAGAATCAATTAGTAAAAATATAGGAGTTGTAAGGGTGGTATAGTAAGAAAAAGTAATATAGGCAGAGCCAAGATGGTGGATTAGAGGCAGCAATCCAAATGAGCTTTCTTGACATTCCCCTCCAAAGAACTTTATAATAACACCACAAAAGAAATTTTGAAATGACAGAGCCAACAAACGGTCAGGGTGAGACATTCTTCTGAACTAAGAAAACTGAAGAGGTTGATAGAAGAGGTCTGTAATACTGGGGTGGAGGCTGACCTGGAGCACACATATGCTGCAGCAGCAGGTTCAGGAGCTCTCAGTCTAGAGACAGTAAGGGGGTCAAACAACTGGTCAGGATGATATTAAAGGGGGACCCTCTACTGGGACTGGATACAACTGGGGCTAATTGGCAGATCTATTGCCCATACGTAGTTCTAGGTCACAGTTCAAGAAGAGATGAGTGGTAGAGAAAACGTTGGGAAGATAAATGAGAATCATGCAAGAAATTTATGAAAAGATTATTCACAACTTGGTTAAAAAAAAAGAGGTCCAAGATAATACTTAAGAAAACAACACCTTATAAAGCAGACTAGGCCAAATTTTGGGGTGGGGGAAGATACAGAAATTCACTGAAGAAAAGAACTTCTTGGCTAGAGCACTGGCCCTGGAATCAGAAGGACTGAGTTCAAATGCAGCCTCACATATTTACCTGCTGACCTACAAATTGTGTATAGAAACCTCTTACCCAACAGATAAATAAGGGGAAAAGAATAAAAGGGAAGGAGGACTTAAGATTATAAAATGGAAAGCAGACCAAGGGAGACAGTGTTTAGAAGCAAAATAGACTTTTGAGGAGGGACATAAGAGAGATAGACAGAGGCAGAGAGACAAAAACAAAAGAAAACAGGGTGGAGGGAAACACACAATAAACATAACCATGAATGTGAACAGGATGAGCTCACCCATAAAATGGAAATGGATAGCAAAATGGATTAGAAACTAGAATCCAACCATATGTTGGGTACAAGAGACAAACTTAAAAGAGGAAGACACACAGAGAGTTAAAATAAAGAGCTGGAGCAGAATCTAATGTGCTTCAGCTAAGAAAAAAAAGCCAAGGGAAGCCATCATGATTTCAGACAGAGTAAAAGCAAAAATATAACCAATTAAAATTAGGGAATCCACATCTGGATAAAAGGTACCAAAGACAAAAAAGTAACATGAAAAATTTATAGCAAGTTTCTCTGACAAAAGGCTTATTTATATCAAATATATAGAGAAGTGAGTTAAATTTATAAATATAGGAAGCAGTCCCCAATTGATAAATAGTCAAAGGACATGAGAAGGTAGTTTACAGAAGAGGAAATAGAAGCTATCTATAGCCATATGAAAAAATGCTCTAAATGACTAACGATTAGAGAAATACAAATTAAGGCAACTCTGAATTACCATCTGGCACCTATCAGAAATGAAAAATGCTACAGTGAATGATGGAAAATAGGTATACTAATGAACTGTTGGTAGAATAGTTAAGTTCCAACCATTCAGGAAAACAACTTGGAACTATGCCCAAAGAGCTATAAAATTGTTCAGTTTTGATTCAGAAATACTAATTCTATGTCTATCCCAATGAGATCAAAGGAACAGACCTAAATGTACAAAAATATTTATATCAGTCCCTTTTGTGCAGTAAATAATTAGAAACTGAGGGGATGTTTATCAACTGATGAACGACTGAAGAAGTTTTAGAATATGATCATGATGGAATACTATTCTATGAGAAATGACAAGGGCAGTGGTTTCAGAAAAACATGGAAAGATTGATATGAATTGATGTAAAGTGAAGTGAGAACAGGGAGATCATCATACACAGCAGCAGCAATATTGTAATGATGAGCAACTGTGAAAGACTTAACTACTCTGATCAACACAATAATCCAAGATAATTCCAAAGGACTCATGATGAAGAAATGCTACCCACCTCTAGAGAGAGAACTAATGTACTCTGAGTGAAAACTGAAGCATAATTTTGTCACTCTCTTTTATTTTTTGCCACTTAAAAATATGACTAATATGGAAATATGTTTTCATGACTGCATAATTATATAAATGCAGAATTAATATATTGCTTGCTTTCTCAGGCAAGCAATGGGGAGGGGATAGGAAGGAAGGAAAGAATTTGAAACAACATTTAAAAGGAAAAGATTCTCAAAATAAATAATATTTTTATTTAAAAAAGGAAAAAATTAAAATAAAATATTCCCTCAAAGTCTGAGACACTTTCTACCAGTACATAAAGGGTTGTGTGGGAAAATGAACTTAATATTAGAGAGCATATGTAGTAAAAGTGTAACAAATAACTCTTACAACTTTTTGCAAGTCTTCAAGTTGTTCCTCGTAAAAATTAATTTTAAAAAATTATTACTTTAAATTTTATTATTAAAAAAGTATTACTTTTCTATTGAATCCTTTCTAGAATACTGAATTTGTATTGAGTCTGTTTTTGGCTCTCATAATAACTGCTAGTGACTGTTCTGGGAGCACTCTTAAGATGCCGACAGGAAGATAGAAGTCCTTCAGACCTCCAAAGTTCACAAAGTCTTTCAGTTAAGTGGGGGCTGGGGTGGGGAGGAGATGAAGACAAGACCATGGCTTTTCTCCTAGCTCTCATTAGATTTTTCTAAGATTACACAGATATTTTTTTTTCTCAGATGTTTAGCTGGAATAAACCGTCGTACTTTTTAAAATCTCTCTGGCTCTGAATTGCCTCCCAGGTTGTATAACGACCACCAGAAACAGTCACTACCAAGTTTCTTGAACAAATTTGAACACTCTTCTGGCGCAATATTATGCTAGCTGATCAAGGACCCTTTCTTTACTGAAACACAATAACTTATTGATTGAGATATTCTTCCATGGTTGACGTATCAGAGTATGACATTTTATCATTTGCATTAAATAGGGTGGGATGACTTAATTGATTTACTCAATCAGCCCTCACCATTGCATTCTATATAGTTAGCCTCAAAGCTGACCATGAATCAGTAATCTAGTCATTTTTCACTCTGTTAAAGTGTATGCCTTTCCTGACACTCTTTTTCCCATCCTTCCACCTTCCACCTTTGAAATTGCAAATTATAATCAGATTGTCAACATTGCCCTTGTTTCCAGAAAGGCCATATCAATATACAGACCTGTTGTTCCACCTACCATTCCTGTTACTTCATAGACTAAAACACCCTTTCTTGGTCATCATGTCATACATGGTTTGTCTAGGCCTTTTTCAATTTAAGTTACTAAAGGATAGAGGCTGTTTTTCTTTGTATTAGTATCTCTAGCACTTAGTGCTCACACAAAGCAAGCACTTAAGAAATGCTCATCCATCCATTCGGCTAACTTTGGCATAAAACTTCATATTTTTCAAAGCACTTTGGAAAGCCTTTTTCCCCTCCACTACTTCATTCGATCTCCTTCCATTCCTAACAATGAAACTTTTTGTAATGAACTTTGTTTCTATACACTTTAATTTCCTCCTCCACAAAATGGCCTGGCTTTTCTAGTAAGGAAATCAAATGTGTCAGATCTCAGGTATAACTGATTTTTTTATCTGATATTTTAATTGTGAAGAGAGAGAGTGAAGGAAGGAGGAAGAAGAAGACTAGAGCTTGAAAGGATCTCACTGTTGTTGCTAATGTGTGGTAGTTTCAGTCTCATCTGATTCTTTGTGACTGCTTTTGGAGTTTCCTTGGCAAAAAGACCAGAGTGGTTTGCCATTTCCTTCTTCATTTCCTTTTACAGATGAAGAAGCTGAGGCAAAGAGCATTAAGTGACTTGCTCAGGGTCACACAGCTAAGCAAGTGACTGAAGCCAAAATTGAACTTAGGTCTTCCTGACTCCAGGTTTGGTGCTCTATGCACTGTGCCACCTAGCTGCCCCGGAAGGACCTCCGAGGTCATCTATTGCAAACTCCTCATTTTTGAGATGAGGAAATTGAGGAAGGGGAAGACTATGTGACTTGTGTGATTTGTCTAAGATCACACAGATATTAAGTGCCAGATGGAGGATATGAACCCAGGTCCTCAAATCCATTACTTAAACCATGAACCAAAAATTCCTATCACAGTAAACATTTTCAGGTTATCTTAGAGAAAAACAAATTATTCTACCTGTATCATGCCCCACCATGACATAGCATTCTACCCAAACTTCTTACTTAGCTTGCCAGAGTCATAATGAGAGGAGAAATATTGAGGGTCTGTCCCATGTAGAGCATGATGGGATAGCTGGTACATGTTTGTGCCTTGGTACAGGTCATTCTTCCTCTCTGGGAGGGGCTGTCAGTTTAGTGACTGCCATTATCACATTTTGCCTTATAAACTCTGGCCTATGCCCTGGGTATTTCCCCCAACAGCATACACACACACACACACACACACACACACACACACACACACACACACACACGCACATTCCTTTAGAAAGGACGCTAGCAGGGCCCTAATTTCCACAATACGCCAAGAATCTAACTCCTTCCTTCCTGACTGTGTCTACACCTTTGGTCCAAATGTCTTATTTATCTGCTCCATCCCGCATCTCAGGGCTGGATATTTTGCTACTAAGTTCATTTCTCTTAACCCTTGAAAAATCTCCATCACTATGGTCAATGTAAAAATTACTTTGCTTGACTAAGTCAATTTGTTACAAAGTGATTTTTTAGGGGATGTAGAGGAAAAGGGGAGCTATCAGTACTAATAGGCTTACCAGCTGACATACAGTTCTGGGAAAGAAAAGGGGATAAATGAAGCATTTTTAAAAAAAAAATATGTTGAGGGGAACAGAAGGAAGTTCAGAGAGGGATGACAGCCAAGATAACTGTGGAACCTCTATGTTGAATGCATTATATACCTGTATTTAAAAAAAGGTTAGTGCATAGTAGAGATTAATGATTTCATGTACAATCCTCTTTCTTTTTATCTTCATAAATTTGCATATTTCTTGGTGTTTATCAATTTGATGGAACAAATTTTTTAATTTATTTTTTTTAATTTTAGCATGTATCTTCTTTCTCCATTAAAGGCTTCTTCTAATACCTCCCAATGGTGTGAATGGTGTCACTGGATCTCAGATTTTTCTCAGATGCCATCTAGACCAACCTAAACCAAATAAGGAACCCATCTACCATACACCCAACAAGTGGTCATCTAGCCTGTATTTTAAAAGGCATCCAGGGAAGAAAGACTCACTACTTCCCAAGGTCACTTATTCCACTTGTGTTGTGGTTCAGTCCTTTCAGTTGTATCCAACTCTTTGTGACCCCTTTGAAGGTTTTCTTTGCAAAAGTACTGCAGTCATTTCCTTCTCCAATTCATTTTACAGATGAGGAAACTGAGGCAACAGGGTTAAGTAACTTGCCCAAAGTAAGTGTCTTGAGGCCACATTTGAACTCATGTAGAGGAGTACTACCTAAAGAACTTGGGTCCAAATCCCAGGTTCTGCCATTTTACTAGCTATATGGTCTACCACTTGCTTCCCACCCACACATACTTATCACCACAATTACCTCCATGATGTCAGATACCTAAGTGGCACAATAAATGTCGGGCTGGACCTGAAGTCAAGAAGTCCTGAGATTGAATCTGCCTCTTAGATTCTTACTTAGTTGTGTGACTCTAAGCCAAATCACTTGAGCTTTCTAAGCCCCAGTTTCCTCATTGGTGAAATGCAGATATGAGTACCATCTACCTCACAAGGTTATTGTGAGAATCAAAAAAGGTAATATATGTAACATGCTTTGCAAACCTTAAAGCGCTAAATAAAAGTTAGCTATTGCTATTATTAGTGGAAGTAAGATTTCATTACTGTTATTGCTACTGACAATCACTCAATAGGCTGCCCCCAGGTGAACATATTCCTAGCTATGGCTCTGCAGCTTTCTCCTCCCTGAGGGCCACAGGTGGAAAGAAAAACAGATGAAATTAGCATCTTTTTAAACACATCTGGTGAAATCACACATCCTGGATCATTAGGTGAAGGAATCATTCCAAAACTCCTGTGATATAAAATGTGACATTAAAATGAAGTGATGCTACTTTTGAAAAGGAAAAGAATATAGATGTACCACTGAGCACTAAGCTATGTGAAAAAATAAATCTTCCTTGAGAGGAACAGGCCCCCTAGACTTCCATCTACCTTTAAGCAGATGGAATCTTAAGCCTCCGAATTCAGAATTGTCAGGTTAGTGAGGTGGGATTTAAATTCAGTATGCAAGGGATTCACCAAGAGCTCTCTCCTTTCAAAACATTTAGCATTTGCTTCCACTTTGAATAATAACAAAGCACCCTTCAGCCACAAAAGAAAGACAGGGACCTTCAATTAAAAGACATCTGGCGAGTGACAAATATAGACAACTATGGATCATCCAAGAGAATCCTAAGTCAAACAGAGGACAATTTCATCAGAGGACAAGCAAATCCAATTGAGCAAAAGATATGCTGAACTTTTCCATTGCCAGGAGAAAGAAAGTGATCCAGGACGCTGGGAGATGAATGCAAATAAGATTCCACGAATCATTATGAGATTAAATATAAGAAGGGGTAGAATAACAGGGCTTATTATTAATAATTTATTTCATTCGAAATGAAAATTAGAATTAATTGAAAACCAGCTTACTAGACTAAGAGGATTTATAAAAATAAGTGAGTTTGAAGGACATCTATCTATAAAGGTCTTTTAGATGCAAAAAAATTTTTAATAAAAATATTTTACAAATAAACTATCATTGTAAAGGTTCTTCTACTCTATTTCCCAATTTTCCCCCTAATAATAATAAAAAAAAACTCAAGAGAAGGGGCCATTCCTTAGGTCAGTTCAATTAGTCAGTTGGTAAACATTCCTTAATCATTTAGCTAGGCACTACGCTTAGTGAGGAAACAAAGAAAGGCAAAATAAAAATGATGCCTGCTCTCAAGGAACTTATTCTTATGGGGAAGACAGTGGACAAACAACAGAAAATATAAAGCTATATAATGTAAATGGAAGATGATCTTAGAGAGAAAGCATTAGCAAGGGGAAGAAAGAACATCCTCTTGAAGAGGGTGGGATTTGATATGGGTTTTGAAGGAATCCAAGGAAGGGATGAAGAGACAAGTTCCAGGCAGATAGCCAAAGAAAAGGCAGGAAGTTGGAGATGGAGTGGGATGTCTGAGGAATAGTTGCTCCGAAAAATGAGGCAGCAAAGCTCTACAGTGGTCCAAAGTCTGTTGAATTCTCTGATGGACAAAAGAGAAATGACGAGGGAAAAATATTTGAGGGAAATGAAAATAAGGTGTTTGACTAGCCAGGACACAACTGAGGAAAGCTTTCTTATAGAAGGTACAAATTTAACTGGGATGCCAGGGAAGCCAAGCAGCAGAGATGAAGAGAGACAAAGTTCCAACCAATGAAGGTTAGTCAGTGAAAATGTCCAGAATTGGAAGATGGATTATCTTGTGCATGGATTAGCAAGGAGGCCAGTGTCATTGGGATCTCAGAATATGTGGAAGGTAAGAAGGTGTAAAAAGAATGAAAAGGTAAGAAGAAACTAAGTAATAAAGGAGTTTAATAGTCAAACAGGGTATTATGTTTAATCTTGGAAATAATAACCACTAGAATTTTTCAATGTGAGGGTAAGGGGTGTGGTGGTGGTGGTGGTGGTGGTGGTGGTGTGTGTGTGTGTGTGTGTGTGTGTGTGTAAGATGGTCATACTTGACCTTCAGAAACATCATTTTGATATCTAGGTGCAGGATAAACTGGAGTGAGGAGATTTGAGGCAGGAAGACCAACTAAAAGACTTTTGCAATGATCTAGGGTTGAAGTGGTAAGAGCTTAAACCAGCGTGGTAGCAAGTATCAGATGAGTGTTATGACTCTTGAATGAGTTGAATAAAACAGATCTGAAGATGTAGAAGTGAGAGACCAGAAAACCTGGGTCTAAGAGACCTGTCCCCAAACTAGCATGACTCCATTAATGAGTAATAATCTTTGAGACACCTCCAAAACTGCTCATTTAATAGAACATATGATTGTATCTGTTAACACAGCACAAATGAGACCAGAATTGTGAGTCTGATTGGTCAATAAATGCCACTACTCCATTGCTAACAAACTGTGCCTCAAATGTTTTGTAATGTATTTAAAACTCATGTCCTTGTTCGCAAAAGGAGCTGAGCTAGATTGAGAAGCTATTAGTATAAGTCATTCACCATAACAAGAAATACATCTAAGGGAACAACTCCAACTGCTCATACAAGGTTAGGAACATCATTTTCATATTTCAGTCAGGTATTTAATTTAATTATTCCTTTAGGCAAAAAGGTCAGTACAGATTCTACTAACCAAATAGTCATCCTGGGTCAATCTTTCATTGGGGCACTGCCATGGAAAACTGATGTGGTCAGAAATGATGGAAGAGATTCAGTAAAGGTTTCTCTTCTCTCTTTTTTTCTCCAAATTTATTAATTTGTTTTCAGTTTTCAACAATCACTTCCATAAGTTCCAATTTTTCTTCCCCTTCTTCCTCCCTACCTCACCAAGATAGCATGCAGTGTTATAGATTTTACACATACATTCCTGTTAAACACATTTTCACATTAATCATGTTGCACTGAAGAATTAAAATGAATGGGAGAAACAATGAGAAAAACCACAAAACATAACAAAGGAGAAAACAGTCTGCTTCATTCTGGGTTCTGACTCCATAGTTCTTTCTCTGAATGTGAATGGCATTTTGCGTCATGAGTCCTTTGGAAATATTTTAGGTCCTTGCAGTGCTGTGAAGGGCTAAGTCCATCAAAAACAGTCCTGGCACATTGTGGCTGTTACTGGGTATAATGTTCTCCTGGTTCTGCTCACTTCACTCAGCATCAATTCATATAAGTCTTTCCAGGCTTTTCTGAATTCCAATTGTCATTTCTTACAGTACAATAGTATTCCATTACATTCATATACCACAACGCATTCAGTTACTCCTCAAGTGGTCAGTTCTTGGCTACCACAAAAAGAGCTGCTATAAATATTGTTTTACATGTGGGTCCTTTTCCACTTTGCATGATCTCTTTAGGATACAGCCTTAGAAGTGGTATTGCTGGATCAAAGGGTATGCATATTTTTATAGTGCTTTGGGCAAAGTTTCAAATTGGTCTCCAGAATGGGTTGAGTCAGCTCACAGGTCCACCAATAATGAATTCTCCCACATCTTCTCCAACATTTATCATTTTCCCTCTTTTGTCATGTTAGCCAATCTGATAGGTGTGATGTGGTACCCTCAGAACTGTTTTGATTTGCATCTCTAATCAACAATGAATTAGAGCATTTTTCATATGAGTATAAAGAGCTTTAATTTCTTCCTCTGAAAACTGCCTGTTCATAGCCTTTGACCATTTATCAATAGGGGATTGGCTTGTATTTTTGTAATTTTGACTCAGTTCTCCATAATATTTTAGAAATGAGGCCTTTATCACAGACAATAGTTGTAAAAATTATGGCATATGGTGTCAGACATTGGTCTATGTCCAGTTTCCACCACACTATTTTCCAACTTTTCCCAGTAGATTTCTTATCCTAGAAGCTAGGGTCCCTAGGGTTTATCAAACAGCAGACTACTGCAGTCATAGACTACTGTCTTGTGTACCTAAACTATTCCACTGATCTACTCCTCTATTTCTTAGCCAGTACTAAGTGGTTTTGATGACTGCTGCTTTATAATCCAATTTAAGATCTAGTATGGCTAGGCCACCTTCCCTAGTGTTTCTCTTCATTATTTCCTTGATATTCTGGACCTTTTGTTTTTCCAGATGAATTTTGATATTATATTTTCTGGCTTTATAAAATAATTTTTGGTAGTTTGATTGATATGGTGCTGAATAGGTAAATTAATTTAGGTAGAATTGCCATTTTTATTGTATTAGCTTGACCCACCCATGAGCAACTGATGTTTCCAATTATTTAAATCTGACTTAATTTGTGTGAAAAGTGTTTCATAATTGTGTTCATATAGTCTCTGGGTTTGTTCTGGCAGGTAGACTCCAAAATTTTTATAGTGTCTACAGTAACTTTAACTGGGATTTCTCTTTCTATCTCTTGCTGCTGGATGTTGTTAGTAATATATAGAAATGCAGATGATTTATGTGGGTTTATTTTGTATCCTGCCACTTAGCCAAAGTTATTTATTATTTCAAGTATTTTTTTTACTTGATTCTCAAGGATTCTCTAAGTATACCATCACACCATCTGCACAGAGAAATAACTTAGTTTTATCTGGCCTATTCTAATTCCTTCATTTTTTTTCTTATTGCTAAAGCTTACATTTCTAGTACCATATTGAATAACAGTGGTGGTAATAAATGTCCTTGTTTCACCCTCAATCTAACTGGAAATGCATCCAATTTAATCTCATTACATAAAAGGCTTGCTGATAGTTTTAGGCAGATACTACTTATTATTTTTAGGAAGGCTTCATTTATTCCTATGTTCTCCAGTGTTTTCAATAGGAATTGTTGTTATCTTTTGTCAAAAAATGTTTTCTGTATCTATTGAGATAATCATATGTTTCTGTAAGTTTTGTTGTGGATATGATCAACTACTCTGGTAGTTTTCCTAATACAGAACCAGTCTTACATTCCTGGTATAAATCCTACCTGATCAAAGCATATTATTCATGTGATTAGTTGTTGAAATATTTTCGCTAATCTTTTGTTGAAAAATTTTTGCATTTATATTAGGGAAATTTGTCTATAATTTTCTTTCTCTGTTTTGGCTCTTCCCAGTTTAGGTATCAGTACCATATTTGTATCATAAAAAGAATTTGGTAGGACTCCTTCTTTGCCATTTTTCCCAAATAGTCTAAATTGTGTTGGAATTAACTATTCTTTAAGTGTTTGATAGAATTTGCTTGTAAATCCATGTGGACCTGGAGAATTTTTTTCTAGGTAGTTCACTGATGGCTTGTTCAATTTCTTTTCTGAGATGGGATTATTTAAATATTTTACTTCCTCTTCTGTTCATCTGGCAACTTACATTTTTGTAAATGTTCATCCATTTCACTAAGATTGTCAAATTTATGGGCATACCATTTGGTAAAATAATTTCTAATTGTCATTTCAATCTTCTCTTTGTTGGAGGTGAATTCACCCTTTTCCTTTTTGATATTGTTAATTTGGTTTTCTTCTTTATTTCTTTTAATCAACCTGATCAAAGGTTTATCAATTTTATTTTATTCAGAAGTCCAACTCTTAGTTTTATTTGTTAATTCAGTAGTTTTCTTAATTTCAATTTTTATTAATCCCTAATTTGGTATTTAATTTGGGATTTTCAATTTGTTCTTTTTTCTATCCTTTTCAGTTGCATACCTAATTGTGGGTCCTCTTTTCATTCAGTTGATCTGAATGTCTCACTATCATGCTATGAAACTGACAAAGTGCAATCCTGATCATCCAAAATTTGGAAATACTTTGGTTAAGAAAAGAGCTGTCCCTGCCACAAGTTCCTGATTGACTTTTCAAATAGATTTGAATTCATGGAATTTCTGCAGCAGTTCCAACTGTATTGTTAATTCAGTCCAACAAAAACTTACTGGGTGAAATACCTACCATACAGAAATACTATGTTAGGTTCTGGGCCATTGCAACACATGGAACTTATAGTCCCATGAATGAAGACAAAGAGAAAAAAAATCTTATCCTTATTTTTCCTGTCCTAAATTTGACTTATTATTTATGTTGATTTTTAGAAATCTCTGAAAATAAGACCAAGATCAATTAGGTAACATAAAATAAACAGGCTGTGTCTGAGAGGTGAGCTACAATATGATGAAAAATCACTGATAGATCTAATACCCCCGCCCCAGAAAAAGTACAACTGAAAAATGTTATTCAAGAATATGTAGTAAGGTTTATGCAAAGTTCTAGGGATATAAATGTAAAATGCAAAGACAGTCTCTTCTCTCAAGCACCTTACATTCAAATAGGAGGAAGCAAAATACAAAGACAAAAAGTGGCCAAGAAAGGGCATTGTTGGTCTAGAAAGTTATAGGGATTGTGACTGGGCCATAGAGGAGTAGATTAACACATTTTATCTAACAACAGGGTTCCAAAAGTGAGAATAAAGTTTGCAGGTGGAATTGGGAGAATCAGGAAAAGGAAAGGATATCTACACAGGGGTAAGGCAACTAATATGAATGAGGAGATGATCAAGGAGGAGGCAACAATATTGGTATTGAGTGAAATAAAGCATGGCTGGGACTTCCCGGGAGTTGTCTGGGTAAGGCAGTCAGAAAGGTGATTGAGGAGTCTGAGAGTCCAGAGTGAAATGAAGAATGGTATGGAAAAATGTGAATGAAAATGCTAGGAATACTTTTTTCCTCTAAAATATTTTCCAGTGAAATCCCAAGAATAGCCACATTTCGGGAATTGAATGTATATGACATACCACCATGACCAGCACACAAAGTAGGGGAAATACCTATATGATATTTTCCAAACCAAATGAAGCAGACTTTTGAGATGGTCATTCCACTTACCAATCAATCAACAAAAAAGTATTCAATAAGTACCAACTATATGTCAGGCAATGTGCTAGGTTGTGGGAATGCAAAGACAAGTCAACAAAAATGTCCCTGACCTCAAGGAACTTGCATTCTATTGGAATAAAGCAAAAGAATATTTTTTTAAAAAAATACATACAAAAAATAAATATGAGGTAATTGAAGGAAGAGCACTAGGTTTCATGTGGAAGTATTAAGGATTTGGAGCCTAAACTGTTTTTATCAGTCAACTTCAACCCCTCTAAAATAATTTATCTTGTCTAATTTAATTTGTCCAGCGGCACTTTTTTTTTCTTTTAAAGCTAAATTTCTTTGGGCAGATATCTGACCAGGAAAAAGCAAATTAAATGAAAATGTAAGTTGACAATGATGTTTATTGCTTTTTTCAAATGTCCCTTAGGAAGGTGGATAAAATTCCATCACAGAATTCCTGAGGGTATGTTACAAACCAGCTATATAATTCTTACTTTGCAATTATATTAGGATGAAATTAAAGGATCTATGGAATGGATCTGGAAAAATGTGGAAAATGACAAAAAGGCAGTGAATTATAATAGAAGAAAATGGTAATTTTCTCTGTATATTTCTCTACAAATCTCTGCTTGATACAAGAAGCAAACAGAATTTCCAGAAAGTACAGAGCATAGAAGAAGAAAGTACTGTTTGTAGAGCTGCAAGCAAGGGAGACTGTAACGAATATGAGAGCATTCAAGGATGAGGATGCAACACTTTTGATCCTCTGACTACCTAGAGTTGATACCATAATGTCTGGCTCAAGAGAGAAGACATGGAGGAAAGCACAATAAGCTCAAATAGCTAGGGCTTCAATAGCATAGAGCCTCTCTCGTTTTCAAAACTAGTCTCTTTTTTGAAGTATAAAAGCTAGAGATTTATTGTTATTTGGTGATTAAAAATTGTCAAATTGGCTGTGACACTTTCCCACAACAAAATACCACCATTCACCAATACAGAAATTGGTACTTAACCAGATTGAGAAATAAGGCAGAACGAGGAGACGTGTGAATATCATTGGTAACTCACCTTACACTCGTCATGCCTGTATACTATAAATTATTCTCACCCAGGAAAAGAATCTGAACAGATTAGGGGGCAATATGGCCTCCACAATCTTTTTTGTAGCAAGCAGTTACAGAAGATAGAGAGTTGAACTTCAGTATTTCCCTTGATTTTATTGGTCTGCACCCATGTTACTTGAACATATCTAGGCTTTTTTTTTTAAAACTATACACAAGGAAAAAAACTGACCTAAGAGAATATTGAACCAGTCAGTCAAATATATGACTAACTTCTAGGTCATCATTGAATTGGTCCTAAAGGAATACCTACCAGTTTGAGAATTAGACAAATAGTATTACTCTGGAAGAAAGACTGTATATCGAAAAGATCCATGTTCTTACTACATAGTTAGAACAGCTTTTGATCTTCTATATGTAAATTATATTTCTACACTACCCAATATCCATTTCAATTCAAATAGATTCTTGGTTACCAGGTATAATCCTGGTCCAATTTGGAGGCAGATTTCCTCCAAAGTGTCTCCTTACTGAGCCTCTGAAAAGCATAGTAAATCTATTCTCTTTTTCTTTGGCTCTAGCATGGTCTTCTGGAAATCATAGCTTCTGGAAATGGTTCCTCCAGTTATGGCCAAGAGAACATTTGCACTGACGTTATTCTTCTGGGGAAAATAAGAAAGAATATTCTGATTTCTCTCAGTGACTCTAACAGTGCAAAAAGGTGTGTACTAGGGTATGTGTATTTGGAAGGGAGAAGACATTGGAAGGGGTTGAGTTTGGAGCGCCAAAGACAAGAGAACCAAAAAATAAAGGAACAGCTCTAACTATATATTGGAAGGAAAAAACTATCTAAACGCCATAAAGGAAACACAGAAATATTGAGGCCTTTCTATCATATCGTATAATATTCTCTATAAAGAAATTCTGTTTACACTCTACTCAAGGGAATTCATCTTTTACCATCTATCGTAAGAACTTTGTTTTAAATGGAGTGTGGTAGAAACTGTATCCTAGCCCCTCCTCTCATGCAATTAGACTAGCTTTTTCCTTAAAAGATACTGAGATGTTCCTAGACATTTGGTTGATTCAGGGGACTAGATGCTGAGGTCACTGATATGATTTCCCAGTTTCCTATGTAGCATGGTGGATTTGAGATAGGGCGTGAAGTCAGAAAGACTTGAGTTTAAATCTAGTCTCAGATACTTACTAGCTGTGTGATCCTGGGCAAGTGATTTAAACTCTATTTGCCTCAATTTCCTCATCTATAAAATGGAAGTGTTAACAATAGCATCTACCTCCCAGAATTGGTGTGAAGATAACATGAGTCAATAATTATAAAGCATTTAACTCAGTACTTGGCACATAGTAAGCACCATATTAATGTCAATTATTTATTGTTGGTACTATCATTTAAATACAAAATAGACATTACGAGCTAGAAGTGTTCTCAGATGTTTCATTAGTGGGTGGCAATGGGAGTTTCAATCAGCTGAATCAACTCAAGATGTTCTTAATGTCTACCCTTGTTGAATACCTATTTCTGATATGGCTAAGTAAATATTTTGCTAACTGATGAATAGCCTATGAGGATCTATTTCATCCTAATGTTGAACCAAAACTACAAGGGGACAGACCTGAGTCAGGCCCAGCCCAGAACAGTGGTTTCATTTGCAACCACTATTGTATTTATTGGCTTTGCAACCATAGATTCTAAGGAGAGCTCCAGAGTCATCAATATTCATATGCAAATGTTTATTTTAATTTTAGTGCTATCTCCAGTCATCCTGAAGATTATCTAGTCGTTGGACTCAGATGGCTCCTGGGGAGAAGTGAGGCTGGTGACCTGCACAGCCCTCCCTCACTCAAATCAAAGTCAAGGGCAAATCATGTCATCATTTCTCTGATGGCGTGGTCTTCCTCAGCAACAAACGATAAACACAGCAACAACATCTTAATGATATTAATCAAAATCATCATTAGAATCTAATTTTAAAGGCCCTGCTCCTTTTTTTCCCCCTATCCTTTTTTTTTTCCAGGATCCAATCAGAGTAGAAGTATCCATCAAACCTTGAAAGGAACACAAAATGGCATCTACCAATATTGGAGCAAATCTATACTTACTCCTTAAAAGACAGAACAAGGTAACTAGACACATAAACAGCTCTTAGTAAGTGGGACCTGGCAGAGATTGTGTTAACAGACAGTCGTCTTGTCTTTTTCAGTCCTATAAAAAGAAAAGCCCTACAGACTTCTAATTGAATCAGTGCTTCAAACGTTTCTCAACCTAGATAGAGATAAAAACAAAATCCCTCATGTTTAAATGTATACCTGGTGAATTCTGTGTAAAAGACAAAAAAGGGGGTGAGGGAAATGGCATTCTTAGAGAAAAAAACACTGGCAGAGGGTTTCAGCTGAATCTGAAACCTGAGAACGGTAAGCCACATTGACACAGCAGGATGACAACTTAACTTGGGAAAAAGTCAGCATCTTTTCTCTAGAAAACAGTAATCCTCTTCTCAGCTTCATTTAATTAACTAGAGGCACTTTCTATGCCAGGGCATTTTCAAGCTGCTGCTTAAGTAGTGAAATGAGAGGTCTGATGTTTGCATTTGGGGAAATATGAATAAACATAATCAAATATATGCAATCAAAGCTGACATAAACAATGAAGAGCCTGAATTTAGGGCCAAGGGACAGAGATGAAACCTTTGCATTAAATAAATGCAAGTAGGAAATCTCCCAGAGCTTACTGTTCCTTAAAGTAACCACTTATTTAATTACTTGGCTTTAATGGGTGTTTTCTTCCCTGGAGTTATGGGATATTTTAAATTATATTTTAAATAGCTTTTCAAAATCTTTTTTGTCCTTAGATGCCTTTATCACAAGTCATAATTTACTACGACTGAAGAAAATGAGAATTTCCCTTAGGTATGCAGCACTATGATGGGTACAAATCTTTTGAAAGCTACTGCTTCACAACTTTTTCCACATCAAGTTCAAGTTTCTAAATTCATTGGTCACCTTTCTAGTTTCTAAGTGCCGCTGATTCCCCTAGTTCTGTATGGTTTTCTTATCACCAGAGTCCTTTCAAGGAAAAATTTGTTGAGTTTTACCATAAGAGCATGGATTTAGAGCTAGAAAATACCTTAAGATCCATTCCAGTCCCTCATTTTAAAGATAAGAAAGCTGAGGTATAGAGAAGTAATATGACTTGCATAAGGTCACACTGATAGAAAATGACTGAGGCATAATTCAAACTCAAGTCTTCATGATTCTAAATCTGGTTCTCTATCCATTATACTTTGTCATGTGTCATCTAGTCTAACCTTTTCTCTTTGCCTTCCTGCTCCCCCATTACAATACACGCATTTCTCAGATAACCTCAAAATGATTTTCTGTAAAGAATTTGGACAAATCATTTCAATTCTCTGAGCCTCATTTTCCCCATCTCTAAAATGAGCAGGCTGAATTCATTGGCTTCTGAGATCCATTTCAGCTTTAAATCTATGATCCTACACACAATGAGGGCAGCAGTGGTAGAGACATTCAACATTAAATTCCAAAAGGGGTCACACTTGATTCTAGCTTTCACAACTAGCTACAGTCTATTTGTTCTTTGGGAGCACTCTCCCACCTAACTTTCTCCTGCCTGGTTTTGGCCTTGAAAGAGAAGTCAACTTCAAGTCTTATTGGCTATGTATTTGGTTTGCCAGAGTTGTTCATTTAACTCCCATCCTTACACAAACTTCCATCTTTATCTTCCATATGTACGAGTTTCAGCCTTAAGGGGGGAAAACATTCTATAACCTTCCTGCTTACTTATCATGACAAAAGATAGGTAAAGTGATTAGAAGCCCTTAAAGCATTATATAAATGTTAATCATCATCATCATTTTCATCACTATCATCATCACTCTAACATGATAGCCATGGTCTGGGGAAGCATGTTTCCCCCAATGAGAAAATTTCTTCCCTAGAGGTAGGCCCCAGAGCTACCTTTCCTTAGTGTATTCAAATCTTGTTCCTCTTATCCAAAGGTTTCCATGCTCTGGTCTTCTTGTAGCTATGTCTCCTTTCTGACCGGGCTCCTGAAGCAGATTTTACAACCTGGATTTTTTTTTAGTCAGCTCCTTCCTTAATGGTTTAATGAGTAAAATGGTTACAGGCCGCCACAGAAAACCCTCTGAGCTCCTCAAGACCTTTCAATAAATTATTTCTTTTTCTCAGAATGGTGAGATGGCTAAAGAGCATACAAAGATAAATTGCAAGGAGTGAAAAGTCTTTAGCATAGAAAAGACTCAAATGGTACAGGGAAGTGGGAATTGGAAGGAACATGAGGCAGTTTGCAAATACTTGAAAAATATAGGTAAAAAGGATTAGATCTGGTCTTCTTGACCTCAGAAAACAAAAGTAGGATCTATGGTTAGAATCTATTCTTGATTTAGGATGGATGTAAATAAAACATTGCCACAGGAGTGACCAAAAGTGGAATAAGTTCTTTCCACAGAAGGGCCACTAGGTGACAGAGTAGATAGTATGCAAGACTTGGAGTCATCAAGACCTGTCTTCATGAGTTCAAATCCAGCCTCAGATACTTGCTAATCTTTTAACTATGCCTCAGTTTCTTCATCTGTAAAATAAAGTGGAGAAGGAAATGACAAATCATCCAATATTTTTGCCAAGAAAATTCCAAATGGGGTCACAAAGGGTTGGATGTAACTGAAAAAACAACTTAACAGAAGGTAGAGTGGTCATCAATGGAAAGTTTTTAAAGCAGAGGCTGGATAATCACTTATTAGAAATGTTATAGAGGGGACCTGCTGAACTACAGGACTGCTGATGTCTTCTGAAATTCTTGGATTCTTTTATTATAGTTGGGAACTGGCCATCAAACCTAAATCTTCAGTATTGATAAATTAAACTGGCAGAGACATCCACCAGCCACCAGAGACTTCTCACCTTCTAGTCATTCTTGACACGGCCGGTAACAATTGTATTACAAGAGATGAATGAGTGATCAGATTGTGGATTCAGGGTGAAAGATCATTTTCTCCAACCCTCTCAATGTCCTCATTTTAGAAGTTACTAAATGAAATTCCATTTCAACAAATAATTCACCCTATAGATATGAACTGATTTGCTCATGATCTCACAGGGAACAAAAGTCACAGAACCAGGATTCAAAATCAGATCCTCTGATATCAAAGCAAATATTCTTTCTCTTGTGCCACAGGATAGATCACTGGGTCTCTTTGGAGGCCTCTTTCCTGAGGTTTGATCCTAAAGTTTGATCCTACAAGTAGTGATAAGATTTATAATCAATCAACTAAACAACCAATCAACAAATATTTATTTAGCACTTCATATGTTCCAGCAATGTGCTAAGTGTGGAAGATAGAAAGAAAAAGCAAAAATACTGCTTGGATTCAAGGAAACTTCAAATGGGGAAGTCTACATTTCCATGGTTATTATGATAAAACAAGCTATCATTTACATGGAGCTTTAAAGTTTTCAAAGTTTCACAAATGAGAGACCTGAAGCACACCAAGGTTAATTGACTTGCCTTAGTTCATACCCCTAGGAAGTAGCTGGAACAGAATTTTAATTCAGGTCTCCTGGTTCCAAGTCCAGTGCTCTGTTATTACGGTTTCCAATGTTACCAGAATCTGCGTGGATATATAACCATATAGCTCTCTTCACCTTCACAGGATTACTTCCCATTTCCTTTGTATGTATTTCCTACTTCTTTGTTATCTACTATGTTCAGGTTGGGTTTTTTCCTCCTCCTGTAGAATATAGGCAGCTTGAGGGTGGGAACTGGTTTATTTTTATCCTCATATCTTCAGTGCCTAACACATCTGGCACATAGTAGGTGCTTATTAAATTTAATGAATAAAACATTCTTGTCTATGTCCTTAACTAGGTTGGGGCATTTTGAGCTTAATCTGGGGTGAGAAATTCTGTAGTCACCCATTTGTTTCTTCCACTGCTGCCCCACTGCCAGCCTCATGCCCTCTAACTCCTGTTTACCTTCTGCCCTTACTAGTAGTGATATGCTTCTTAACCTTGTTGTCTACTCTTTTAGCAGGATCAGAACCATGGAGTGTTCCAAGGTGCCCTTTCTCCATCTAGACCACACGTATGTCAGCCTTCCTGTCTCACTACTAATGAAAATACTGCTAATCTTCTCTCTGTTCTCACTTCTTTACCCTTCTTAATTCTACCCCCTCAATCAGGCAGAGTATTTGCAGCACAGGGCAATTTTGATGCTATATCTAGTTCATATCTTCAGCTATGGATTCACTACTTAATAAAACATATACTAAACTGTTCCAATCACATGGAAACCTCCATGTGATAGAAAGATCAGATCACTGTCCCATTTATTTTAAACAAAATAATCAATGTAGCAAAATACCAACCTAACAAATGTACTTGGACATTACTACCCTTTCAGTCTGAAAAAGAGATAAATGTAAATTTACTAAAGGTCAAATCCATTGGTAGCAAACAGTACAAGCTTTTCTAGGCACATTTATCCTAATATTTTAATGCAGCTCATTCTTGAGGAAGCCCTGTGGAGTGCATGTACCAGGCTTCCCACCTCCCCCTGACATGCATTCATTCACGCTTTCACCCTTCATATCTGAATAGTAATACTGTAGAAATATAGAAAGAGAATGGCCTTGGGACATCACATTGACATCATCCTGTTAACACAGAGCAGGATTTATAGCTGAGAAATGTGTTTGCTTTGGTGATTTTTTAGATGTGTACAAATGTTCTCACAGCACAACTACATCAGTTTGGATGCTTTCATTCCCTTGGAGAACTCGACAAAGGGGTATGTTGTTAATACTCACATGACGGAAATAATAAAAATCTGTTTTCATCAAAGCCTTGTAGGCTTTCATTTTGGTGCTGAAATAGTGGAACAGAGCCATGTGGGAGGCATTTTCCCAATAAAATAGCATAATCCATGAAGTTGTGAGAAGTCTCTTTGTCCACCAGGGATCTGACCTAGACAGGATGGTAGTGGGGAAAAGATGGCTAAAGTCTTCTTTACACCTGAAAGAGATTATCCAGATAGACAAGACCATGTCCAACTAAAAATCCTATAATAAAGATATCTGGGAGGTGCCCTCCATGAACAGAGTGAGTGGCAGTAGGGAAAACCACAGTAAATGGTTTCTATTTTTTCTTGCTGAAATACAATATGGCATATAAAATTGCTGGTAGGCTCAGAGTCTGCTAGGGTCCAGAGACAGACTGGGTAATGATTAGGAATTATTAGGACTAGAGAAAGGGACAACTGACTGACTGATTCCTTAATTATGGGATCTGTGAAGTTCTTGAGCTGGCAAAAACAGAAGGCCAAGAGAAAAGTACTTTGCAGGGGCTAACTCACATTTAGAGTTGCAACATAGAGTTCCTGCACTTAGCCTCGCTATGCTCTCATTCATTAAGCTTACAACCAAGGTGTCATCTTGAGTCCACTCACATCTCCCTTAGTCAGTCCATTGCCCTTACCTTCTCTATGTTTCTGATGTGCACCCTCTTCTTTCCCTTCACATAGCCACAACTTCAGCACCTCTAATGCAAACTGCTCCAATAGCCTTCTCGTTGGTGTCCCTGATTCAAATCTTCTTTCCAATCAGTCTCCATGGAACTGCCAATCGATTTTCCCAAAGCTCAGACCTGGTCATATCATCCCCCTCACTCTTCCTCAAAAATTCCCAGTAGTGCTTGATTACTTCCAAGATCAAAAATAAAATGCTGTTTAGCATTTAAAGTCCTTCACAATCTGGTTGGCTCCTTCCTATCTATCCAGTCTTATTACTTTTTATATCCTTCCACACACTCTACAATTCAGTGACACGGGCCTTCTTGGCACTCCTCACACAGAGCTCCCTGTCTCCCAACTCTGCCTTTTCGACAGCTGTCTCCCTTACCTAGAATACAGTCCTTTATTATCTCTGCCTCCTGGTTTCTCTAGCCTTTTTCAGGACTCAAATCCCAGCTTCTGCAGAAACTCTGAGTTCCTCTTACTTTCACTCATATTACAGTGGCTTCCCTGTGGGATTATCTCCCATTTATATCTTGGGCCATATACTTATTTTCACACAGTCTCCCCCATTAGAATGTGAGCTCTTTGAGGGTACAGACTGTTTTTTTGCTATTCTTTGTACCTCTAGCCTTCAGCACAGTATGGGACACATAATAAATGCTTGTTGACAACAGTAAAGTGAGAAGATGGATTAAAAGAAGTTAAAAAATAAAGAGATGGTGAGAAAGTAAAGTATAGACTACACTTTCTAGGTATAATTGTCTACTATATTTTGCTGACTGATGAAAGAACAAAAACTATGTTGGGTTCCATGTGATAAAAATTTAGTGAGTTTAGTGAAAAATGTAATTTTATTTAACTTTCAAAAACTATTACATAAATGCTCATCTAATCTATGTGTTGCTTTTTGAAAAACCAGAAGGGAGGGGTCAACATTCACTTAGAGGTCCAAAGCCCATTGAACAGGTAAAAAGTCAACTGAGAGGCATGTATGATTGATTTCAGTACCTGCTCTCCAAGTTGTTTTTGACTCCTTGTTTCTGGGTTGGGCACTTAATTTCCCCCTTATTTAATTAAGTATTGACCTCCACTAATGGGAACAACCAGTCAGTGCCTCTGACTCCTTGCTGTTTTCAACTCTCTTTCCCCGATACCCTGCCTTCCCAATTGGTATTGAATGCTTGCTCTGCTTCCCCCTGCAAAACTCTTGTGCCTCCCACTGGCACCTTAATGTGCATGCCCTCTGAAATAGAGCACAGCTGCCACTATCTGAGAGTGGAAGTCTATATGTCTAACCCCTACAAAAGCTCATCAGCCTGTCACTTACAAGGTAGCACAGACCAGCAACATAAAGTAGCTAACAAAGCGGCATATGCCAGGATCATAAACACTTCGATACCTAATACCCCAATTTGTTGATCACCATATATGCTCCCTATGATTTGACGCTTTTGATCAAAGAATGACAGATTTGGAGTTGGAAAGGGTCTCAGAGATCATTGTGTCTAACACTCTCATCATACAGATCAGAAAATGGAGCCCAGAGAGGAAGTAAATTGTCAAATGTCCTGTCAGTTTTAAGTCCAAAAGTGGGGTTTGATTCTAGATCATCTAAATCCAAATACAAAGGCTTCTCCATTGCTCCTTACTGGAAAAAAATGATGGATTTACACAGTCTTATCATTCTGGGTCCTGCCAGGTTCTATATGTTCTGATTTCTCAGAAAGCCTCAAGTTTCAGAAGCAAAATTATACCCATAGTTGGTTTCTCTGTTTACATGAGCACACACTCATATACAGTATCCCTCCACAGTGGATACCAATTCATATTAGTGCATTCAAATCAGCTGGACAAAATTGTCCATTCAAATGTCAACTAAGTCACTGTAGGCACATGATCACAAACAACATTTCCCTTATTTATACTGAGGCATGATTCTCAGGGGCAACGTGCAATCAGAGGACAAAAACTTAGCAAACCTTGTTATAGTATCACAGCAATTCAATTCCACAAAGAAAGAAAAAAAAAGCAACTCACAACTTGGGCCAAAAGGTTAACACATAACACTCAAAAACTTACACTTTTGCTCCGTGAAAGCTGATCACTTGTGTTTTTTTCCATGGTGTTATTATATTCAGTAATTCAGATCAGTGCCACTTGTCTCTTCTGCCTTCACTCTGAGCCAATCAAATGCCAAATGACATGCTAAAGAGAAAGCAAAGTATAATTCAGTGGATGTTTAATTCAAGTGATTAGAAATGTGTCTATAATCTGACTGGTGATTGAACTGCTCGTTTACATAAATGATAACAAGAAGTTAACAAGTGTATTGTATTAAGTTACATAAGGACATATAAATTGTTTTCCAAAGCTATTTTTGCTAAACACAAGTTCTAAATTTCCATAATTATCTCTGTGCCATTAACCACAAGAAGCTATTATTGGGGAGTAGACACAAAGGTAAATTAATAAGACCCTCTTCAAATTTCTAAATATATAATCTCTACACAAAAATATTAGTTCTCATTTGTACAGTAAGGGAGTCAATGTATTTTGGCCTAAAAACTTAAATGCCCAAGAAATAAATAGAACAGCATAGTCAGTGCCTGATGTATTAGGTTACAAGTTTGGTTTTTTTCCTTATCTTTATAGTGGGGGACAAGAGATACAAAACTTCAATGATATAGCAAATATATTCCCTTAAGTGTAAGCTTTTAAGACTGAAGGAAAGTTTCTAGTACATAGAGTTCTTGTCCACATCCTCCTTTAAAGTAGAAGAGGACATGGAGAGGACATAGCACAAAAGGTGATGGGTTATGTTATGCACCATTGTAAGGAGTCCTTACACTGATGTGACCATAGATCCATAGAATTATTAACAGGTGTATTCCTGGACATGAGGGACTCTATTGTCTTTCATATTTCCATCTCCAGTGACTATTATAGTATTTTTACATTTAGTATTTATTTAATAACTGCCTAGGCAATAGGTGAGATCAAAAAAGATTTTGATAGATAGAACCCTGTACCAAATCTACTGATATGAAATTTAATGGGGATAAATGAAAAGTCTAATACAGGTTCAAAAATCAATTGCAAAGATAAAGATGGGAAAATTATGTAACAATGCCTAAAAAATGTGGGAATTTTAATGGAAGTGCATACTAAATATGAGCCAATAGTGTGATATGGAAGCCATACACCAATGCAATTCCAGATTACATAGAAGACACATAATTTCCAGTAGTAATGAGAGTCTTGCAATATTCTACCCTCATCAGACCATACCTGGAATGTTGTATTCAGTTTGGAGCTCAACATTTTGGGAAAGAAACTAAGGTAGAGAGCATCCAGAAAAGGGTAAACAACATGGAAAAAGGCTTATAGAGCTAGACCTTGTTAGGTCACTGAGTACAATGTCTTCATTTTACAGTTGAGGAAGCCATGATCTAAAGACTGTAAGCAATTTGCCTAAGAGAAGAATGGACCAAGAAGTAGAGTCAAGATGGCAAAGTGAGAGGAAGCATTTTTGCCTGACTCACTCTCCCCATCTCCTCTGCAACAACCTAGAAAACAACAAGAGCAAATTTTCTTCTAGAAAGCCAAGAAAAGTCACAGTGAGTCATTGTTCCCATCCCAAAGTAGCTTAAGAAGACAGAGGTCGGCAAATATTAGGGTAGGACCTGCCAAGGAGCAGAGCTCAACAGCAGTGAAAGTAAAGACAGGGAGTTTTCTAGCACCCAAGGGTGGAAAGGGAACCGAGAGAGTAATATGAAAAATATAATATTAGAGCAGAAAGAGATCCCAGGGCATACATAAAGTAATGCAAGAACAAGAAAAGGTGCCATATGATATCTCTGTTGCTCATTTTCCAGTTATGGGTTATGGAGCTAGAGCAGAGAGGAGCAGTTGTGAGTCACCAGGGCCATAACTGTGTACTGAGCAAAGAACAAATTTGAGAAACATAACGATGAAGCTCTGAGCCCACACCCAGAGCAATTCCAGCTTGTAGCCCAGCACATTGGCTAATGGTGGAATAACCAGGGCAGGAGATGAAGACCAAAGGAGAGTCAAGAATTCAATCACTATGAACCTGCAGAACATTCTCATTGGATAGCAGTGAGTCCAGATGAAGTCTATTGGAACTCATCCATACACAAGCCAATAGACACAAACCTAGAACAAAGAACTGTGAAACTCTGACCAGGAAGACAGTGAACATAACTCTGAATGGAATCATACCACTTTGGAAAACACTGAAAACTTGCATGACCCCAGAAAAAGCTATGAAAACAGTAGAAGGATGTTAAAGGACAGAAGTTCAGGCAGATATCTCTCCAAGAAAGTCCAAAGTGAGAAGTAGGCTGAAAGAATGAGAAAAAAATGTACTTGACTATAAAGAAGTACTATGGTGGGAAGAAAGCTCAAGAAACAAACACATAAGAAGACAATGACTTGAAAACATCTATCTACAAGCAAAGTCTCAAAGGAAAAAAAATGCAGACTGGATACATGCCTATCAAGAATTCCTTGAAGAGTTGAAAAGATTAAAAAAGAACAAAAAAATGTAAAAACCAAATACAAATAGTAGGAAAAAAATGGAAAAGAAATTTGAACTATGCAAAAAAGGTTAGAAAAAGAGCTTGGTAAAATAATCACAAAATATTTCTGAAGAAAATAACTTCTTAAAACTTTGAATTAGCCAAATGGAAACTAGTTACTCCATGAGGCATTAAGAAATAATGAAAAAGGCAAAAGACTGAAAAAATATGAGAAAAATTATAAAATACCTGATAGGAAAACATATAAACTGCTTGAGGGCAAAAACTATTTTTTGCTCCTTTATGTATCACCAATGATTAGCACAGTGGATGGTGTAAAGCAGGTGCCTAACAAATGTTTATTGAATGATTGATTGAAAATAGAATGAAGAGAGATTACTTAAGAACCATTGGACAAAAAAGCTTAGATAACATATTTCAAAATATAATAAAGGAAAACCACCAAAATATCTTAGAACATGAGGACATAGTAAAAAGGAAAAGATTCCATCAGTCTTCTCCTGAAAGAAATTCCAAAATGAAAGCTCTCAGGAATATCACAACAAAAATCTACAACTTGCCAGGTTAAGGATAAATATTGAAAACAGTCAAGAAGAAACCATTCAAGCAAAATGGAACCAGGTATCATACAGTCAAATTCATGCAAGATTTAATAGCTATCATACTAAAAGGATAAAAAGCTATAAATGTGATATTTTGTGCAGGCAGATGATCTAGGATTCCAATTAAGGACACTACTCAGAAAAGCTAAATCCACCCAACTGGGTGAAAAATGGACAATTAATGAAACAGAGGTCTTTTAAGTATTCCCAATAAAAAGATTAGAGCTGAATTTTAAAAAAGACATAAACACAGGGCTCAAGAGAAGTATAAAAAGGTAAATAGGAGTGAGGAAACATAAGGGATCAAATAAAGATAAACCGCTTGAATTCTTATAAGAGGAAATAACATAGGTAATATTCAAGAACATTCAATCACCAGAGATTTTGGAGGGGGCCTAATTTGACAGAGGGCCTAGGAGTCATTCTGATGCATTTGGATAATCTCAAAAGAAGAATGGAAGTGTAGGAAAGAGAAATGTATTGGGAAAAGGGGAAAAGGAGAAGATGGAGGAAATTATCTCATATAAATGGGGCAAGCAAGGAAGAGTTATACAATAGAAGGGGCAGTGGGATGAGAACGGGCAACGCTTAAACCTCACTTTTATTTGAATTGATTCAAAGAGAGAAGAACACAAATACACACACTCATACGCATACATTTGGATACAAAAACTTACCCAACATGGAAGTAGGAAGGAAGGGAGTTAAGAAAAGATCAGGGAGGATAAGAGGAGATTAAAGGACATGATGGTGGTGGTCAGAAGAAAAACAAACTCTTAATGGTGGCAGGGTGAAAAAGAGAAGGAAGCCATGATCCTACCTTTCTTTTATGGTCAAGCCTTGCAGGCATCTGCCCTCAAGAGCTGGTGGACAGTAGGAAAATCCAGGCTGTCCAAGAGGAATATATTAAGCAGGCCACAGCTAACAACCAAGCTGTTCAAGGCAAGTATACTTTAAGTAGAAAGTCAGGAGCTATAGTCAGCAAATCTCTCTTCATCTCTAATCATGAGTACTAAATTAAGGCCTTCCACCTGGATATGTCCTAACACTTCAGGCCATCCCTTACAGTCCAGGAACAGGCTGAGATCCGAGAGCTTTGTGCTAACCTCTCCCATCATTTCTAACTTTTGTGTTACTATTGCTCTCTTGTGAATCTAGCCCACTTTTTCCAATAAACAACTATTTAACAAGGAGAAAAAGAAGGAAAGGTAAAAGAGAAAAGGAAAAAGGGAAATACAGAGTTAGTGTGAATGTGAATGGGATGAACTTACTCATAAAACAGAATACAATAACAGATTAGATTAAAAACCAGACTCCAACAAAATATTGTTTACAAGAAACACACCTGAAACAGAAAGAAATACATAAAGGACTAAAGCAGAATCTATTACACATCAGCTGAAATAAAAAAACAAAACAAAACAGGAAGGAGTAGTAAAAAGAATCTCAGAAAAAAGCAAAAGTAAAGACAAACTTAATTAAAAGAAGTAAACAGGGTAAACTACATTTTTATAAAAGTTATCACTGATATTGAATCAATATCAATCCTGAATATATACCAAATGACATAGCATCTAAACGCGAAATAGAAGGAAATTTACAATAAGACTATAATATCAGGGAACCTCAATTTCTCCCTCTCAGACCTAGATAAATCCAACTATAAAATCAACCAGAAAGAAGTGAAGGAAATAAATAAAATTTTAAAAAGATGTAAATGGTAAAATAAAGAAGTATACCTATTTCTCAGATGTTTCTGACACTTTCATAAAAAGGGTCATTTTATTAGGATATAAAAACTTCACAAATGCAGGAAAGCAGAAACAATTTTTCTATGACACATTTAAAATTACATTCAACAAAGCGCTAATTAAAGAGAAATAGAAAAAGAAAGAAGGAACAAGAGAGAAAAGAGAGGAAGGAAGGAAGGAAGGAAGGAAGGAAGGAAGGAAGGAAGGAAGAAAGGCTAGATCAATGAAATGGTCATGCTATAGCACTTTTAAAAAAAAAACTTGAGGAAAACAAAATCCTAAGCCCCCAACTAAACACCAAAACAGAGAAATCATGAAAATCAGGAAAGGTTTGCAAAATTGAAAGTTTAAGAAATGAATAATAAGTAAAACCAAGAGCTATACTTTTTAAAAAACAGCAACAATAACAACAGCAAAATAGATAAGCCATTTGGCTAATTTAGTATTAAAGAAAACAATAAAATCACCAATATGAAGAAAACTGACAATCTTAATAAAACAGATTTCTATATTTTTTAAAAAGATTAATTACCTGCAAGGATCTAAGACAGTTCTAAAGGCTCATAACAGAAAATGCTGTCCACATCCAGAAAAAGAACTATGGAGTCTGAATGCAAATTGAAGCATATTATTTGCACTCTCTCTCTTTCTTCCTTCTTATGGTTTCTCCTATTGTTTCTAATTCTTCTTTACAATATTACTAATGTGAAAATAGGCTTAATATGAATATATATATACATATATAATTGCATGCTGTCAGGATAGAGGGAGGGGAGAGGTGGGGATAAAATTTGGAACTCAAACCTTATGGAAGTGAAGGATGAATATTAAAAATAAAAAATTTATAAAAGAAAATAAAACTAATAAATTATTAGCAGCCCCGGAAAAAAAATTAATCGCCCAGATTACCAAAACAAGAAATAGATTACTTAATTAGCCCTATCTTAGGAAAAGAAATTGAATAAGTCATAGATGAGCTGTAGAATACAACACCCAGAACCAGATAGATTTATAAGTTAATTCTGTTAAACATTTAAGAAAGAATTTATTTCAATATTGTATAAATAGTTTGACGAACTGGATAAAGAAGGAGTCCTACCAAATTCCTTCTATGACACATAAATTGTCTTGATAGCTAAATCAGGGAAAATCAAAAAAGAAAAAGAAATCAACCAACAGAGTAATGAATATTGATGGAAAAATTTTAAATAAACTACTAGCAAGGGGATCATAGCAATATTAACTTAAAGAAAACAAGAGGGGCACCTAAAAACTAATTTGAACAGTAACTTCAGCTAAGGTGGAGGTTATGAATTAAATGCACATGAATCATTTTATATATATATATATATATATATATATATATATATATCAGCAGGAAGAGATAGAAAGAAAAATTACACTTATAATAGCTATAAACAATATGAAATTCTTGAGATTCTACTTATCAAGACACAAACAAGAAATATATAAAGAAAATTATAAAACATTTTTCACACAAATAAATACAGATTGTTGTATTTATTTGTGTGAAATATACACATCAGGAGAAATATTAATCTCCCATAGAAAAGAAGAGCTACTATAATAAAAATTATAATACTATATAAATTCATTTACTTAGTGCCATAACAATAAAACAACCAGATAATTGATTTATAGAGATGGAAAAAACTAATAAAATTCATCTGGAGGATGAAATAAATTATTACTATAAGGGAATCAATGAAAACAGAATAGAAGGAAGGGGTTTCATCACCACTAGTTCTTAAACTATATTACAAAGACACAATACTCAAAAGCATGTATTACTGTAAGAAACAGGGTGATTTATCTTTAGAAAAGATTAGGTGCACAATATATAAAAAAGCAAATGATGACATTTAGTGTCATAATGTTTTGGTAAATTTTAAGATCTCAGTTCTTGGGGCAAAATTTCCTATATGATAACAACTGTTGGGAAAACTGTAAAGCAGTCTTGTAGAAATTGGTCATAGACTAACATCCCCTTCCATATACCAAAGGAAGCTCAAAATAGGTTCATGATTTAGACATGAAGGATAATATCATGAGCTCATTGGTGAGGAATGCAAGAAATTACCTGTCAGATATATGGATAGAAGAAGAATTCATTAATGACAAGATATATAGAAGATTACAAGAAGTAAAATGGATAATTTTGATTATATTAAATTTAGAAAATTTTACACAAGCAATCCAAATGCAGCTAAAATTTGAAGAAGAAATATCCTCAGAGAAATAAAAAAAATTACAGCAAGTTTCTCTGATAGTGTCACTTTAAAATTATATGCAAACTGAGTCAAATTCCCTAAATGATAAATGATCAAAGGATATGAGTAGGCAGTTTTAGAGGAAAAAATTAAAGTTATAAACAGTCATGTGAAAAACTGTTCTAAAACACTGATAATTAGAGAAATGCGAATTAAGACAACTCTATCACCTGACCCCTATCAGATTGGCTAAGAAGATTTAAAAAACAGAAAATAAGAAATGCTAGAGGGGATGTGGGAAAATAAGTATACTAAATGTTGGGTGTGTGTTCATCTTTGGTTGCCCAAGAAGACCATGCCATCAGAAAAATAATGACATGACTTGCACTTGACTTTGTCTTGAGTGAGGGAGGGCTGTGCAGGTCACCAGCCTCACTTCTCCTCCAGAGCCATCTGAATCCAGTGACCAGATATTCATCAAGATGACGAGATGACCCAGGATGAGGCAATTGGGTTAAATGACTTGCCCAAGGTCACACAGCTAGTGTGTGTCAAGTATCTGAGGTGAGATTTGAACTCAGGTCCTCCTGACTCCTGCACTGAGCTCTATCCACTGCACCACCTGGCGAGCTGCCCCAAGTACTAGTATACATCATTGGTGGAGTTGCAAACTTATCCAACCATTCTGGAAAGAATTTGGAAATATGCCCCCAAAAGTTTTAAACTGGACACACATAGTGACATACTAGGTCTATGCCCCAAAGAGATATAGATAAAGAGATATTAAAAAGAGAGAGAAGGGAATCACATATAAAAATATTCACAGCTAACTAATCTTTCTTACTAATTAAATGTTTTGTGCAAAGTGTTGTCTATGTCCTCTAATTTTTACACCATCGAATACACCTCCAGTCACCTGACCCTAATCATAGCGATTCATGAAGTTGAAGCTATTGGAGAAATTTACCAAATCTGAACACAGATGACAAGTCAGAGATAGTGACAATTCTTTTCAATCGAGATATTTTAATTCTTTAAGATGATCACAAATCTACTTTGGCATTTCAATAATATTCATAAAATGCTTCCATACTCTGATAAAGCATTTAGAGTAATAGTATCCAGGAAGAGAAAGTATCCAATTAAATCTCTAACATTACTTTTGGCCCCATAAATTTTCCTCAGATCTTCTCCCAATGAAATATTGACCCAGGATGAGTTTATTCATTTGGTAGAATCTATATCTGTTCACATCTTCATGAAGTGATAAATAAATGATAGAGGAATAAATAATTGCTAAATAAATAAATAAAGCAGCTATCTTTGATATAGGACAGTTATTTCCCTAAACTACCATCAACAGTAGTATTTGTACTTTTACATTTATTTCTAGTTGTGATAACCAACTTGCACTAATCTAGCCTCTCACACTTTTCCTTAATACCTTTTGTGACCAAGGATATAAATTTGCAATTAGATGACCAGGGATTCAGAGTACATTCTGTTAACCATACAGCAGAGTGACTAACTTATTGCCTGATTGAACCTGTAACTCTGCCCTAATTTAGTAATAAGGGTGTGTATGTGTGTGTGTGTGTGTGTATGTGTGTACACGTGTGAGTGCATGCGTGCACATACGCAAAGGGTATTAATCGAATATCCTTAAGGACTACTGAACATTAAAGAGGTCATGACCATTTCTGGGTTGGATCTCTGAGGCACAAGTTTTCTGTTCTGTCATTTCTATGAGTTTAGAAATTATTTAGTCAATTCACTCAGGCTCTAGGACATGGACTGCAGGAAAAGAGACTGTTCATATGCATGAAAACCATGTAGCTAATTTGTATTGGCAAGCCCACGCTGGCAGGTATAACTGACTCAAAAATCTGGACTGCAAATTCAGAAAAGAGCATTTAATTCCTGGTGGGTCTGTCTGCCTAGAAAACCAATTTAGAGTTTACAAGGGTTCTAGATGAATATAAAATCGTGGTGAACAGAGCTGGATATTTTAAAGGCATATTTTCTTTAAGCTGAAGGGAAATTACTAACAAAAATAGTGAGAGCAGTGACCAAGTACCTGAATTACCCTTTTCAGTGGAAAATGACTAATAAATGCCTCCTTTCCAATTCTACTTATTCTCAAATTCATTCTGAGTAAGAACTGCTATTAAGTCCAATATCACTTTCTAAATTATCTTGATGGACCTAGGGATTTACTTTCATTTCACTCAAATATTTTTTCCCTCATTTTTGTTCAATTTCCATCTTATCAAGTTTGTATTATATGAGGATAAATTGAAAGAACTCAGGATATTTAGCTTGGAGAACAGTCAGGGCACATGACAGCTGTTTTCAATGATTTTAAGGGATGTCACATGAAAGACAGATTGGGTTTTTTTTCTGTGTTGGGATAAGGGAAGAACTAGAAGCAAAGGGTAGAAATCAGACTAAATGTCAGGGGGAAGAAAAAACCTTACCGACAATTAAAGTTGTTAAAAGTAAAACGGGCTACCTCATGATATCCTAGGCTCCCTTTCTCTAGAGTTCTTCAAACAAAGTTGAATGATCACTTGTTAGGCATATTGTACATGGTATTTTTTTTTAAGTAGACCACTGAGATACACTCCCTTGCTTCAGTTCTGTGATTTTGTGAAACAATTGGAGAACTGAATTAGTAAGATTCTTTTTTATCAATTATTAATGGGCATTTTATTGGGCCTTCAGAACATTTACCATAATTCATCACTCTTAATGGCTTTTTCTTCACAGAGTTAGTTCATCTGATGACTTTTCTTCAAAATTAGAGATTGCTCTGTCCCTTGAATAAGTGGATGTTTGTCAAAGATATTTTTAGGTACAGTTACTAAATGATGAGAATGTCAGAAAATTTACCTAGGTAAGTCGTAAGTGACAGTGGTATTGCTAAGCATATTCCATGTTAGCCAAGACTAGGGAGACTGTTTCATTAACAAAGCCCCCTTTTCATAAGACTTTACAGAGTACAATCTCAGATTATGTTAAGAAGGATCCCATCAATCTTAAAGCATCAATTAGGAGCTTATTATGTGCTGGAAACCATGCTAAGGACTATCCCTTTATAGCACAACTCTTTCATCTGGAGAAGTTTGGAGATAAAAGGAATAGAAAAAAAATATTTTTGGATAAAGAAAAAAATATTTCAAATGGCAACATGTTTAAGGTATTGTTTCTTTCATAAGTCAATAGTTTGATACCTAAAAGTAGTAGGAAACAACTTTGATTCGATAAAACAAATTGTTAAAATCATTTAAAGAAATGTGTCAGTTTGGCTAATTTGAGTATGTCTAGTAGAATAAAAGAGGAAAGAAAATAAAAAAGTTTCTGCCCTCAAGGAGCTTCTATTCTATTCTACCAGACAGGAACAAATTAGACAAACTGACATAAGTATACATAAAAGTATATGTATATGTACACATGCATCCAGATACATGCATATATATACATGTGTGTATGTATATACACATGTGTTGCATATCACATGAACAATGCATATATATGTACTTTTCATGTATATACATTGTTCAGTCATTTCAATTATGTCTCCTCATGACCCTTTTTGGGATTTTTTTGGCAAAAATACTGGAATAGTTTGCCATTTCCTTCTTCAGGTCTTTTTACAGAGGAGGAAACTGAGTCAAACAGGCTGAAGTGACTTACTGAGGGTTTTACATCTAGTAAGTGTCTGAAGCCAGATTTAAACTTATGTAAAAGAGTCTTTCTGACTGTAGACCCAGAACTCCTTTCACTGCACCACCTAGATGCCCTGCATATATATGCATGTGTGTTGTTTATGTACATATGTATGTACATATTATATATAATTTAAGATAAATATAGGGTCATTTAATATCAGGCAGGAAATTTAATGGACAACCTGCCCAACCTCTCTTTCATGAAAATACCAAATTCTCAAAGACACTGCCAACAAAACTTAAGAACTAAATATAAGCTATAAATACTTCATAGAATTATCAAATTATAGGCTAAGGGAAGAAGGCATCAATCTACAATGGGAAGCTACAAATGGTTGTAATTCCACATGATCAGTCTTATTTATAGTTTGGGGATTCTATTAAATACATGATAATTCTCACTGTTTGACTTCACTCACAGCTTCTGTGAGTTCAGGTTCTTCCATCCATTCTTTAAAATGTTTATTTTCTCATTGAAAGGGAAAATCACATGGAAGTCCCATCCATTACATATAAGATAGCTCACTTAACGTTTCATTTATCCCTCCAAAAGTGCACTGTGTTTCCAAGGCACTGTTGAATGTTAGTTAAGGGGAAGTAAGGTAAGAGAAGATTTAAGATGTTTCAACCTGGAGTTAGTGAATCAATTGTTCTCACTGAGCTGACCAGTCAATATAGTCAAATTAGTTCTAACTAGCTCCCCTCCATCCCAAATTAACAATTTCTTTGAGAAAATTGGTCAAACTACAATCACAGCCACTTTCTTCCAGCAACCATGAGAAAGGAAATGGGTTTAATTCAAAGCTGGATCCAGACTCAATGGAAGTTCCTGCATATTCTGATTTCAGTAACAAAGTGAAAATACATTTCTGTCCTCAATGTTTCCCTTCTGAGTGATTCTCACAGTGTCATGCTTGCTTAAGGTAAAGACACCTTCAAATAAGTTTACAGGTTTGAGTATTTGCAATTCTTTAGCATGCTGTTTTTACTGAAGATTGCATCATTTTCTGCTCTGTTCCCTAGCTTTCAACCTTCCCCAAATATCAGGGGTTGGGAAACTCTAATTACCATAACAACTGGCCACCCTTGCGAACATCAAAGTTATGCTTGAGAAACATTTATCAAAAGCTTGACTTTTAGAAAGATGAATCTCCAGAGTTCTCCAGAGTTGTCCTTGTGCAAAGACAATGGTGTGACAGCACTCAAAATTTTCTCTCTTCAGAGAAAATGAAAATTAGGAAAGAACATTCTCCTATGCAATCTCATCACTACATAAGATTCTATACTTATTTTCCCATTCTAATAAGTAATTGGGTAGCTGATCATAAAATTATATGATCATAGATCTAGAGACATCAGGTCTTAGAGATCATCTTGTTCTACTTTATTTTATAGATGAAAAAACTATAGCCCAGAGAAACTACCTGACCTCCCCTACATCACTTAAGTGATACAGAATGAGGATTTTGAACTCCAGTTCTGTGACTCTAAATTCAGCATTTCTTCGCCTGTACCACTGAGCCTTCTGCAAGATGAGAACAGTTCACTCCCACAGGAAAGAGAGCTTTGGAGATAGAACTCAACAGACATGGCAGGTGAAAGTGATGGACTCAGGAGACAATTATAATCAATGATCGATGATTTCTATCTTGTAAGCTTTACCAGAAGATCTGGGCTTTAGGCTCAACTATCGCTAGCCTGGAAAACCATTTTGACATAGTGGATAGAGTGCCAGCTCCAAGACAGGAAAACCTGAGTTCAAATCTGGTCTCAGATACTTACTAACTGTGTGACCTTGAGTAATTCACTTAATCTGTTTGCCTCAGTTTCCTCCTCTAGAAAATGAACTGGAGAAGGAAATGGCAAACACTCTAGTATCTTTACCAAGAAAACCCCAAATGGGGTCACACAGTACTAGCTACAACTGAAATAAATGAACAAATCACTAGCCTGGGTTTCTTCTGATGAGCATTGGTAATGACCTCTATGCTGCCTCTTGTACAAAAATATTATGAGGCTTATATGGGATGGGGTATGTTCAAAGCATTTTACAAATAGCTATGTAAGTGTAAAATATTATTAACAAAATATAATGCAAATATGGAAGCATCAACATCAGTTTTATATATTAAAGATACCAACATTTTAGGGCATGAGTTTGATGCTTCTTTGTAGGTGAACTTGATCATGAAGCTACATCGGGGAGTTTTATGAATTGAAAGGGAACCATCATCTCTTCTCCTTTTAATAAAGTGAAAATTTCTTTTCTGTACAATGATTCAGTCAGTCAGTGTTACATAGGGTGTAGAGCTGAAAGGAATATGACCTAGACCTGTGATTATATTGGTGCAGGGAACTTCCAGGTGAGGAAACTTCCCAGATCAATGTAGATCAATATCTCTGCAACTTTTCATCTTAGAGAGTTGTCTAGAGCAGGGAAATGGAAGAGATCACACAGCAAGGATGTGTGTTGGAGGCAGGACTTGGCAGAGACTTTCTAATATAGAGTCAACAGAGATGGATCAAATTCGGGTAAATATAAATCACTGTAGACACAACAGACAGACAAGAACTGTATATTATAAACACAAACTCCTTAGAAATAAAAAAGTAAATTATCACAAACCTTAAGAAGGGGAAAACACTTTAACTTATGATAAAAGTTTGTTTTGACTATATCATCTTTAGTTAGTTTCAAGTATCATCCTTTCTGATGTCTCCCAAATCTGGTCTCCTTTTCAGCATTGAGTTAAACATCTCTGCCTGGTTATTTTGTTATTGCCTCAAAATGAACAATACAAAACCAAAATAATTCCCTTACCTCTAAGCCTTCCTATTCTCTAAGCATTAATATTTCTCTTGATGATAACATCATCTCTTCTCTCTACTCCCCTTCTCCAATCCTTGGTCACTTTGGATTCACATTGAACTCTTCTCTCTCACTGACCCCCCCCCCCATACTCAATCAGCTGTGAAATATGATCAAGTTCAACTTCTTCCACTCAAACTATCTTCTTGCCATCCACCTTGCCACTGCTTCCACTAGACCATCAGGTACCTAGAGAACATGATTTTCTAATCAGTTTTAGAATGGCCAACATGGAGCTCAGCTATTGTGATTAGCAAGTAAATAATCTCAAACTCACATAGACC
>CM053769.1:646172594-646194836 GCA_028658325.1 Potorous gilbertii | reverse complement strand
TTCAAATTATTGAGAACTTTAGCAGTGTCAGGATATAAAATAAACCCACATAAATCAACACCATTTCTATATATTACTTATAAAACATAGCAGCAAGAGATAGAAAGGGCAATTCCATTTAAAGTAACTTTAGACAATATAAAACATTTGAGAGTCTTCCTGCCAAGACAAACCCAGGAACCATGTGAACAGAATTATAAAACACTTTTCACCCAAATAAAGTCTGATCTAAAAAATTGGAAAAAATATCAGTTGTTCGCAGGTAGGCCAAGCTAAAAATGATAATTCTAGCTAGATTAATTTACTTATTCACTGCCATACCAGTTAAACTACAAAAAATATTTAATAGGATTAAAAAAAATAACAAAATTCATGTAGAAGAACAAAAGGTCCAGAATATCAAGGGAATTAAATAAAAAGAAATTCAAGGGAAGGTGGCCTAGCTGCACCAGATCTAAGACTGTATTACGAAGCAGCAATCAAATATTTACAGCAGATCTTATTGTGGTAGCAAAAAGGGGATGCCCATCAACTGGGGAATGGCTGAACAAGTTGTGGTATATAAATGTAATATAATACTATTTTTCCATAAGAAAAAATATTCAGCAGGCAGGTTTCAGAAAAATCTGGAAAGACTTTCATGAGCTGATGCTGAGTGAAGTGAGTAGAACCAGGAGAACACCGTACACAGTAAGAGCAACATTGTATGAGGACCAACTTCGATAGACTTAGCTCTTCTCAGCAATGCAATAAACCAATACAATCCCAAAAGACTCAGGATGAAAAATGCTATCCACATCCACAGAAAGAACCATGTAGTTGAATGCAAATTGAAGCACACTATTTTCTTTCTCATGTTTTTTTCCCTTTTGTTCTGATTCTTGTTTCATAATGTGACTAATGTGGAAATATGTTTAATATGATTGTACATGTACATCCTATGTCAGATTGCATGTCATCATGGGGAGGGAGGGGAGATTTAGAATTCAAAATTGTATAAAAGTCAATGTTGAAAACTAAAAATCATTCAAACAAATTAAATAAGTAAAAATAACCTTTATTTGCTTGAAGCCAATGATTTAATTACTTGTAACTTTCCCGATGAAGATTAGAGTATAAGCTTCTCAACTGTGGGATTGAAATTGTGGCTAATAATTCCTTTATAATTTTCATGTAATCTGTGAATAATGAGTGTTCCTTGCAACCATTTAATTAATAAAGATGTAACTATAAACTTGTTAACCCAAAAGACCGAACAGTTGTTCAAGTCTGTAGTAGGAAACTACAACTGGCAAAGACATGAGTCTTGATGACATAATACCAACACATGGAAGTATTTACTGATATGCAGTCTCCCTTGTTTAATGTAAGACACATGAAATTTAAACAGACTTAGAAATGCTAACATCATTTTCCATTTTCCATCAGTACCTCTGCTTGGCTTCCATTCCTCAGACTATCATGTTCCCTCTCCCCAAGATGATCACATGAAATCTTACCAATATGCAGACCGACTAAGGTTTTGATACTCAACACTTTCTCAATTCATTCTCAGTTGCTTCCCCCCTCTGCAGATATGGAGGATGGAGCACCAAATTTTTCCCTTTATACAAACCTTTCTCTTTTATAGAAATCTCACAACCTTCCTACTTAACTCCATTTACCATAAGACTTTGATTCCCTGGAACATCGTGTGTGTGTGTGTGTGTGTGTGTGTGTGTGTGTGTGTGTGTGTGGTTTGTCCTTCGTTCTTGAAGAGGACTATGACATCAGGGAGATGATGCAATTGATTGATTTCAGGGAGGGAGGGTTGTGCAAAGTGACCCAATGCCAGATATTCCTTGGTGCCCCACCCTTTTCAGTTTCTTGTTGTGTGTTCTCTTTCCCTTTTAGATGGTAAACTCCTTGAGGCAAGAACCTCTTATTTGTATCTCCAGCACTTAGCATAGTGTCTGGCACATAGTAAATTCTTAACAAATGTTTATTGAACAAGGATCCAGGCCAATCCCAAAGGACTACTGGTGAATCATACCATCTTCCTCCAAAAAAAGAACTGATATTGTTTGAAGACAGAATGAAGCATGCTTTTGTCCCCCACTTTCTTTCATTTTTCATTTTATTGGAGTCTTCTTATACAATATGACTAATATGGAAATGTTTTACAAAATTGCACATGTATAACCCATATCTAATTGCTTGTCATCTCAGAGAGGGGGTAGGGCAGAGAGGAATTGAATTTGGAACTTACAACTTTAAATAAAAATGTTTTTAAAATAGAAAAAAACATTTATTGGATTGAATTGAACAATAATGGTACTGATGGGTAGACAATTGAACGTTAATGTCTCCACTCCAAAGATATGACAAATGTCTCCCAAAGATACATTAGTCCCATATTTTAAAATGCATTGGTAGTCGATTAATGCCTTTCCTCAATGCCTATTTTGATATGAAGCTCTCCCTTGATTACTAGATGTTATGCTACAATTGAATAAATTCTGGCCAGCCCTACCAAGATAGAAAGGATTCAAGTTAGAGCCCAGTGAGTAATGATATTGCTATGACCAACTTAGATCAATGCAAAAAGGTCTCATCAGTTTGGCCTCAGGGCATGAAATTTTTGTATCACCAACAAAATCAAGGATTACTTTATTGACAACTCTATAGATCCTTTGAAAACTAGAATAAACCTTAAAAGCTTATCTTCTAAATGTTAAACTCCAAAATTACTTTACAACTTTTCTTCCTGAAGAAAATAACTTACAATAGCCCAAGTCCTATGTTTTAAACATTTAGCAGTCCTAGGAACATCACCCTCAAAATGTCTTACAGACCATCCCATTTTTTTGTTCACTTTCTTTTTTTAAAAAATTCTTTTTTATTTTATTTTCATTTCTGAATTCTCTCCTTTCTTCTCTACTTCCCCCTCCCATTGAGAAGACAAGAGAAACAAAACTCCTTACAAATATGAATAGTCATGAAAAAGTTTTCTCCATTAGCCATAACCAAAAATAATTTAAAAATAAAACAAAATGTCAATTTTCCCTGAGTCTAGTTTTTGCTCTTCATTCTATTAATCTACAAACAGGCTTAAATATAATTTACTCTGGCAGAAGTGATTGTAGTGAAAGCAGGAAACATAATTTAAAAGAGGTTGTTAACTTCCACAGCAGATGTGAATACAGGACCACTATTAATAAAGTTGCTAACCATGCTCACCAGTGATGGGTGTTAACTAATGTTAAGTCTTTAAAGATTTTTCAATAACATTTTCTTTCTGTATACATTTCTAGACAATCACAAAAAGGAGCTGTCCTTGGTGTTAAGAAGCTGGAATTACATTGAGAAAAAGTACAACTGGAAAGAAAAATGACATTCATCAGTTTTTCCTATATTGGTACTAGCTAACTAAAGCTGTTTCCATTTCCTCCAACATTTTCCCAGAGATCCAACTTCCTAAAACTTTTCTTCTTCACTCTTACCCTCAATGTTCTCTATCTCAGAAGCTACATAGCCCAGAATTAGACCCAATGATCTAGAAAATGTCTATTGATTACAAAAAAGAGAAAGGTTTACAAGAATGCAGGCAGTGTGGGTAAATACTCTGTCATTTTAGATGTCTGTTGCTTTATTTTGGAGGGGAAAAAAGCTATTTCTACCCAATGTGAATTCTGCAAACCTCTCATAACCAAGGGAGAGTATTCTAAAAGTTGACCTGGTAATGTATATATATTTTTTTCTTTTTTTGAGTCTGTGAGTTTATAAACAAAGGAAGTTCCCAGTGAGTCCCTGCCTCTTCCAATGTGAATTTGCATTTGCTCTATAACATAAAATCTCAAAGAGAGTTGTTTAATGGTAATGTACATAAACATGATAAAAATATTTCTGGAAATAAATGCTGTTTTCCATGCTAACCCTCTCATTTTTGTCTCTTTTCCATTGCATATTCACTGATTCCAATGTTTTCCAGCTTCATGTAACCTTCTTCCAGTCTTAGCCTCAGTTTCCTCATAAAGGAGTTAGACTAGATGACCTCTAAGTTATCTTAATTCTGTATCCACTATCAACATGGTGTGTTATCCATAGTAGGCAATTAAGTGTTTCATTTCTAATTCCCTGTAAGTCACTTTTTCTATCCCTACACTTCTCTGAATAACTGATTATTAACTTCACAAATACAAATTATTTTATTTTCTTATTATCTTTAATATGTTACTGCTTTTTAAGAATAGATTACCTTTTGTGGGGCTTTGCCATTTAGTCACATAATGTGATGAAGAAGCACAAATCCTTCTAGAGTTTTCTTTTCTATAGGCACCAGCTTTTCTAATGGCAATAACTATGGGAAATAGAATGGTTTTATGATCTTGTCATGTATACATCAGACTTCTCCTCTCTTCCATTTGTAATATCTCAGTATTCACATTTTCGTTTAGTGTTGTAAAGATGAACATTTTGAATATGCAAACTGTCTTTCTGCCAGAATTCCAAAGCATTTGGTAAGGTAAAATGCTAGAATTAAAATTTCAGAGCCCATTCAAACCAGACTTCTTCAAACTTTCTCAAAACTTTGCTATATAAAACATTCAATAGCATTTCTGCTAGATTGGAATCACCCAAAGAACACAGCTGGGTCTAATTCCTAAAGTATGCTCTAATAATGTACCAAGGTGCTTCTTAGGAACATTTGAGAAAAGCTCATATCCAGTTAATCCCAGCTCCAAACAAAGAACCATGGGAAAATTGAAAAAAAAAGTTTAAAAAAAATACAGATGAAACAATAGTGCATATGAGCATTATGTTCAATGTTCCACAAGGTGCTTGCACCAGAGGCTTCTCAGGGAATAGACATGCCCAGGGGTTCTTGAAGGCAATCCTAGCAACATTTAAAGTTCAAATTGTTTTACACAATGTTAGAAAAGCCCTGAGTGTGGCCCAGGTACAGAATCTGCTTTCCAGTAGGAGTTCAACTAAATCCAGAGGGTTGTATCAAAAGTTGAACTGGCCACTATCCGCAGAATTTGTTGGTAGAGCAACCCAAGGTGTATATTAAAGTACACAATGATCAAGAATCCTTCTGCTTCTACAGTGATAGTGGTAGAACAGTGAGTAGAGGGGACTAAGAATCACCCAGTCTTTATATGGAACATATATAAATGTATTTTTCTGTTGCAACTCTAAATGTGAGAACTTTGTCCAATGAGTGATGAGTGAACATACTTCTGGAGAAGCTAAATCATATCCGGAAAGTGTCCCTTTAAATGTAACCAGAAGAAAGTAGGAAATTACACCTCAGTGGAAGTATGGGTCAGAGGTACTATTCAAAGAGACCAAGAAAGGAGGTGGCAGTATTGATTTTATGGTATGCCCAAAAGCAACACAAAATGTTTAATCTGACATTTGCTCATCTTATATTGCCATACTGATGTCAAGCATTTGCAAAAGACAACAAAAACTTTTCATCAAAATAATTGGAGTTTAAATGCTAATGATGGTTGCTGAGCATACAAATATAGAAAAACTCTACAAGAACTAGATAAATCCTCCAAATTAAATCAAAAATATACTCTGTTACTTTTTGGAAATGTGCTGTATATGTATATACACATACATATATATGTATATCACATTATATTGATATGTTTATTAATAGAAAATAGGCAGGCTTTTACAAATAATCTTTGACTATGGCCCATATCTTTATCATTTGATAATTGACTAATGTGGGGCCATCTCCAGCCATCCTGATCCATGTCTTGCCATTGGATGAAGATAACTCCAGAGGAGAAAGTAAGGCTAGTGTCTTTGTACCGCCCTCCCTCACTTAAATCCAATTCACTTGCAAGTCATGGCATTGCCTTCTTGATGTCATGATCCTCCTTGAGAATGAAGGACAAACAGCAACAAAAGATTTAAACATAACTAAAACCCCACTACATAACTTGTTTGTTGTTTTGGAACTGATATAGAATAAAGTCAGAAGAAGTACAAAAATAGTGCACAATGATGTCAGGGATGTAAATAAAGTGAAAAAATGACAACAAAACAATGGAAACAGAATCCTATGAAATTCTAATAGTCAAACTTGGCCCCACAGCAGAGATATGAGAAGGTCCGCCCCCCAACATTCTTTGTAGATTTGAGGGACTATGGATGTGAAACATTACAGAAAATCTTGGATGTTTTTGATGCACTGGTTACTTTTACTAAAATTTTCTCTCCTTTTTTTGTTCAATATGGATAAAGGAGGCACATTTAAGAGAGAAAAGGAGGAAGGATAAATTGGGAAAAGATGGTGATGTAAAAACAAATGATATCAATACAATTTTTTTTAAATCAAAAGCTTTGGATTCATACCATTTTACAGCCCCCTTTCAACAAGTTGTCTCATAGTCATGTATTAAAACAATGCAATATTACTTGAAAGACATAACAGAGAAATGCTATCCAATAACCCTCTGATCCTAAGCATCAGATGAGGCATAAAAATGTGGAGATGATTATCTCCAAAAACTGTTCCCTACTGTGATGAAGATCCAGAGTAGAGTCTAAGATGAATAGGATTTTTCTGTGGTTGGAAAAGGTTCTACAGGTTCTCCTACTTATGGGTAACATTGTGTTGGTTACATTACATCCTGAAATATTGTAGCCCCTAGAAAAGATCTGTAAATACTCAAAAAAGAAGTCACATGAGAAAAACCAAGAGGACAAAGATTGTCTATTGCCCAAATTATGACATGCATTGGGATGGAAAATCTGTAGGACTAATCTGTCAATTTCTCCCTCTCCCTCCCTTCCTCCCCCCCCCCCCCCGCTCTCTCTCACACACACACGCGCGCACGCATGCACACACACACCATAAAGATGGACAATGAGTTGTCTGGAGTTAAATAGGAAAGGAGAATGATATCAGCTGTCTTCCAGAAATTTCTAAATTCCTTCAATTATATTGTTTCCCATGTAAACAAATTGTCTTTTAAATTTCAATATCTTACTCTTGTTGTTGCATGGAAAAGAGTCATGGAATATGTCTCCAAATATTTTTGTGTGAATATTACCCAAAAGATAGTAGAAGATAAAAGAAGACAGCTTGTAAACAGGCCATACATAGCTTGTTACCAATGAGCAATTTCATGAATAGGATTAGAGAATGTCCTCAAGGACATAGATGATAGGAGGAGAAGATGGTTGGGTTTTGTGTTGAAGATAAGACATAATAGATAGAGAGCCAGATTACTGGTACCTTTATAAAGTCAGGAGAAAGAGAGAAAGAACTCTAGCACAATGAACGGGGTGCCCTACAGTGACCTCCCTGGGGGACGTGTACATGAGACCCAAACCATGGGTAAGCAAGGATGGTTTATGATTTGAATCAATGGAGAGAATTCCCAAAACAATGAGAACATATATTGACTTGATTATTTGGAGCACAATTTTGTAGATATGTGGAATAAAGGAAAAATCATTGTGGGCTAGAATCAATCAGAAAGACTTTATAATTAAAACAGAAGTTGAACCACACCAGTAGAATGTGAATAGGCAGAAATGGATGAGGAAAGATCATTTCTGACAGAGGGAACTCCTTAAAGTAATGATAAAGTCTGCGGATGCCTGAGTTCCTGGGATCCTTCAGAAGGTTTGAAAAGCCAAAACTATATTCGTAATAGTACTAATATGTTATTTGACTATTAAATATCCATCCCTTTTCCAATTACATATCTGAATGAGAACAGATTTTCTTCATGCACTTTAAGCAAAACAAAATACTGCAACAGAATGTGAGATTGCAGAATGCAAAAGCAGATGTGAGAATGCAGCTGTCTTCTATTAAGTCAGACCTTAAAAAGATGTACAAAATGCATAAAACTAGGTAATCTTTTGCTTTGACAAATATAGTTTTTTTATTAAAAATATGCTATTTATGTTAATGTGCAATTTTAATGGTTATTCTTGAATTAATAAATATTTTAAAATTTTATCCATTTTAATTTTAATGTCATAAAATTTTCTAATGTGGTAAATATTATTCTATTATTCTTCTTTGTCAGATTTTACAAAAATGCTTATATTGTAAACCAATGCCATCTTTGGTGGCCTTTTCTCTTTTCTTGGAAAGAAAGTAAAATGTTTGTTGATTAAGAAATTTTCTGGGATTTTTTTTTAATCTTCCTGTCATGGCAAGAGTTATTGCAAATGTTGGTGTAATATTTATTTACATCAACTAATATCAATATTGCAAATGTTAATGTAATTTTTTGTTTTGTAAAATGTAGCTTTTCTATAAAAATGTATCTGTTAACATGCAATAGATTTTAATTGTTATTCCTAAATGAATGAATAAATATTTTTAATTTTAATCAGTTTTAATTTCTAATGTGGTAGAATTCAGTTTCAACTATTTTGTTTTCATTCTTTCCATTCTATTACTGTTGTCATAGAAATATAAACATAAATTCTATGGGGTCCTCAATAATTTTAGGAGTACAAAGTGGTCCTGAAACTAAAATATTTTAGAACTTGTGGCATAAGCTATAGGGACAAAACTGAAGTTTCTGTGGGCATGGGGAAAAGAAAAGGTTGCAGAGAAAATAATGGTAATATATTAAAAATTTGGCTTAAAAGTTATAGATCATAAATCTACAACACTTCAAGGACCATATAAACTAACTTAATGCTTTTACAGATGTAGAAACTGAGGCCCTGAAAACATAAGTCACTTGCTAAGGTCACCTAAGTACTATCAGAGTTGAGATTTGAATTCAGGTTCATGACTTCAAAGCCAGTATTCTTTCCACCGGGCTTGGAAGTAGATTTGTCAAACAAAATCCAATTTTAGAAGAATTTTATGAAGTAGAATACAATTTCAAATTCCTCCCTAACAAATCCATCACATTTAAAGGAAGATTGACTACTCCCTTTTATATTCTTCCTTGGTTTTACTGGCTACCCAGGAGATTTGTTTGAATTGGTCAGCTGACGTTGCTTAACACAGGACCTCTCACATTAATTCGCCATTAGAGAAAATACTTCTTTTAACATTACTGATAGATCAGCAGGTACTCTTATCTTATCTTCTCATTCCCTTGTGTTGCTATGTCTTAAATATTCTCTCAGAATATTCCTAAATGACATAAGATCATCCCATTTCCCATAGGCAATGAAAAAATAATAGCCAGGTTACAACATTTAAAAATAATGGTAAGCCTTTTTTCTCTCTCTCAATAACAATAGGGGATTTTTAGCAAATTTTCCAATGCTAAATTTTGGCGTGTGTCCCAAAAAATACCAGAATCCATCAGCTCTGAAGCCAAGCAAAGCACCCTACCTCAGCAAGAATGGTGCCAAATGCAGCCAGGAATGGACCTGGGATCATTTATCTGTAAACAATTTTCACTTCCTTCTTGCAGTCAAGGAATTTTTTCTGCTACATAATCAGTGCAGCAGTCGTTTCATCAGTTATGTTCAATGTGCTTGTATAGATAAAGAAAGAGAGGCAGAAAAAATAAACAAGAGAGAGAAAGACAAAAAAAGATAGTCAGGGACCAACAAGTCAGGAGTCATCTGGCAATATTTTTATTGGAATCTAAGGAACCAAGTGTTTGTTTTCCTCAGCTGATGATGATCTAGGTGAGAAATTTAATTCACATGTTTCCTCAAAATAAATTTTTAAAAACTTTGCTAAGTAAATAAACTCTTCTTATTTTCAGGGTAATTGTTATTCTACTTCTGAGATCATAAAGTCAAATATTCTGACAAGAAAAAAGGAAGGAAGGAAGGAAGGAAGGAAGGGAGGGAGGGAGGGAGGGAGGGGGAGAGAGAGGAGAAAGAATAGGAAAGAAAGAAGCAAACAAAGGAAATTTACATTATTTACTTCTAACACTCTACTTAACCAGAAAATTTACATTTTTTTTACTCATCCTGCATGAGACCCTTCAACTTTCTAATGAATTTCTCATTAATAGACATAATTGCTGTTTCAATAGCATAGGAAGCTGTACCTTGCAAAGTCAATCAGCAATTTTTCCCAAGCACCATATACTCTTGAGAGATTTACATAAAGCACTTAGATGTTAGGTCTTGTTAAGCTCCAAGGTCAGCTGCCTAACCATTCTACATGCTGCCTCTCTCTCTTATTATTAAGATGAATAATAAAAATTCATACTTATGTAATGCTCTACAAATCAGTTTCCTGACAAGATCCATGTGAGATTATTATACAAAGAGTTACATCCATTTCATAGATGTGGAAACTCACTTCAGACTGGGCAACTGACCTTCTAGAGTTATACAGCTGGCAAAAGACAGCGCCAAAACACAAACCCTGGCTTCTGGCTCCAGTGTTTCTCCTACTTCACCATGCTGCCTTTTTATAAGTAAATTTATTATGCATGTGTGTGCACGCATAGCTACTCATAGACAGCTTAAACCTCATCAATAATTAGCAGTAGGTTTTCACATAATTAATTATATTTTACCAGTTCCCAGATTTCTCCAGTTCTCTAATAATGAGAACAGAAGAATATCTAAGAGAAAATATAATACCTTCAAAACTTTTCTTTACCTTATAAATAGGATTTTTTGTTATAAAATAAGCTTCGGAGAACTCAAAATCCCAATTTATAAGCTTGAAATCATAAACCAAACACAACACTTGACACCAAACACTCTGAAAGACTTTCAGCACTTAACACAGGACTGGATACACATCACTTTGAGGGAAACAAATTAAATTAGATTGCTAATAGCCTTTTCATCTATTTAGCAATAGTCAAGGCATAGCCATCTAGCTGCCATGATTTGTCCCATCAGACCCTTTTATTGCATTGTAATATAAGATTAGAAAACTAGCAAGGGAGAAATTGAACCATTTTACCTGGAAGCTGCTGGTGGTAAGAGTCTAAGAGACAAAGCTGAAAATTTGGAATGGCATTTCAAACTTCAGTGCTTCAGCAAACACTTCGTGTCACAGGCCATTCCTATAAGTCTTTGAAATGATAAAGTGGATCACCATGCACATGCTTCTGGGGAACAGGCGTGTCCAGGAGAATTCTGGGGCAAATCAGGACTGAACAACAGCCCCAGTGACAGAGTATAAGTTTTCTTTGGTTGGTTGTTTTGATCTGTTATGTTTTATTGTCAAAGAGAAGATGTTTCTCCAAAGATAGGTTAGTCAATGCCATTGCAAGCCATCAAAGAAAGAGGGAGGAAAAAGGATTTGTCACTGTCAGGAAGTGAGGAAAACACACTGATGAAGTGGGGAAAGGGTGAAACAAAAGCATAGGAGGCAACATGAATCCATGGGACAGGTAATCATTTCAATTTATGGTCCTATTGCAGAAAGTCAACAAAATTGCTTTCTCTCATCTCCCAGCAGTCTGTGAAATCCTTTCTAAACTGTCTTAAAAATATTACTCCTAAGAAACATTCAATGTTAAGAGGATGAGGAAGGAAGGAAGAAAGAGAAAGAGGGAGGGAAGAAGGAAGGAAAGCATATTGATTAAGCACTTACTATGTATAAAACACTGTCCTAAGAGTTGGGGATACCCATAGGAAAGTATGACTGTCCCTATTCTCATGAGAGATGCTACAAATATAGGAGGTTTCAGCAGAAAGTCTCTATGTCCTGAAGGTGTAGCCACAAAGCAGATGGCAATGTATTTTTTTTCATGTATGGCCACAGACAAAACCACATCCAACTGTGATGTCGAACTATTTGAAAGTGCAAGGTGCATGTGCTTTCTTTTCTGAGTATTCAATAGTTGTGACTACTGAGGAAGCAAGGTTTGAAAACCCTGAAGAGCCAACTTGCAGGTCCAATCTCCAAAGGATAATGATGAGTGTGATGATTTAGGACAAGCCGTCATTCCCATGGTTTTGGGGTTTAAGGATCTAACTTGTATCTACTGTGGTCTGGGGAGAAGTAGTTGAGATGGTGGTAGGGATGGTGGTAGTGTTAGTGGTTTTGACAAGCCTAGTACTTATTACCTCCTGTCTCTACTTCAATGCACCATTTATGATAATACTCTGCTCACACTGGCTGCTTGGTATAGTAAAGAGAGGTGGGACTTGGAGTCAGAGGACCTGCCATTTGCCATCTAGGTCACCTCATATGTGTCACAATCTTTCTGAGACCTCAGTTTCATCTATAAAATGAGGGGATTGGACAAGATGACTTCTAAGGTCTCTTTTAGATCTAAATCTATGATGCCATATATAGCCCTGACTAACCAACTGGCATTTTCCCTTTGTGGATTCAGAGAACTCTAGATGGCCCATCTGCTTCATCATTATTTTATCTCCATGAAGAAGATGGGTACAGCAACCTCTATTTTATAAACAAGGGAACTCTGATACGGAGCTGTCTCAAATTACACAGGAGTGAATCCAAGTTTGTATCTCCTGATTCACAAATTCATCTCTTCTTACACAAGAGAGGGATGAGTTCAAGAAGAAAAAGGGATCCCCTCCCCATACATTCTTATAGTACTATGACGTGGTTTTCCCGAATTGGACAAGCATCAAAAATATTTGGGAAATAATCGAACTTTGGTTTAGAAAAAAAGGACAGAGGGAGATAAGGAGGAGGCAAGGAAGGAAGGAAGGAAGGAAGGAAAGATGGAAGGATGAAGGAAGGAATGGAGAGCTTTTTGTTAATTCCCCAAAACTAGTCCTTTTGATGGTACTATATCTCAGTAATATGCTGGGTGCCAACTAGCAAAAGATGTATACTTAATAAACTTGATAGAGTGAATATAATCTGACCAGAGTAATCTGAAGCTCTAGACTGAGAAATTAGGGGAAAGACTAAGGAAATAAGTATTTATATAGCTTGTACTCTGGATTAGGTTCTATGCTAAGTGTTTTTGAAATATCTTATTTGAGCCTCACAATGACACTGAAAGGCAGGAGTTACTAATATCCCCATTTTATAGTTTAGAAAACCAGAGCAAACAGAGGTTAAGTGACTTGCCCAGGGTCACATAGCTCATAGGCCTCTGAGGCCAAAACTGAACTCAAGTCTGCCTTACTTCAGAGCCTTCCACCATGCCATATGGCTGCTTCTATTAAATTAGGTTCTAATCGTCTCAGAAATATGAGTTTGACACTTACCCTAACAGGACTAAGAGTCTAATATGCTACTCATTTATTAATGGAAGTAGAAAGAAGTGAGAGGAATCATGGAGGAGGAAAGAGTATCTCTTCATACTCATGGGAAGGGGGTCAGTTTGATTTGGGAGCATTTGCGGGGGGGAGTGGATTGGACCTATAGGTTAATTAGCATGCATATTGGCAACTGTTTCTCAATTTCAAGTCTCCCAGAATTTCCTGGGGTCTCTGAGACTTTAAGTGACTTGTCCAAGGTCACACCGTCAACAAGTATCAGGGATGGGACTTGAATCCAGATCTTCCTGACTCTAAGGGTATTATTCTCTTGCCACCATTCTTTGCTACCTCTCAGGGGTATAATTGTTAATTTATAATAACAGATACAGTGATAGATACTGGCCTACTATGCTCTAAAGGCAATTTTTTTATTTTCCCAGGTTAGATTAGTAGTCAGGAGATGGCATCTCTTCATAGAGAAGGTAGCACATCCTAGATATTGCTGTCTGATAAGCTTTAAAATGAATCTTATAACAGTACTACAAGACATATATCTTGTCCTGACCCAACTGTAGATAAATCTATCCCTTTTAGACACTGCAATTCCATTAAAGAGCCCACTTCCACAAAGTTTCAAAACTTAAAGACACATTAAATTATGGAACAGGGAGTGAGTACATCTATACATGAGCTATGGTAGCAGTTACCTGCTTCTGTAAGAACTTAGTAAAGATGCCTGAGAGTCACAATCTAGTGACTCAGAAGTAGGAGGTGAGACAAAGCCCATAGAGGAGGATGTGGAGATTCAGAGCTGGAAGGGAAATTTATGGTCATCTAACCTAATAGTGTCAAACTCAAATAGAAATGGAGACCATGGGCACAGTCAATGCATTATTGAACAGTGAACAACTGTGAATGATTTTGGTGTTCTCAGAAATGCAATGGTCCAAGATAATTTTGAAGGACTTAATGACAAAAAAACGCTATCCACCTCTAGAGTCTGAATACAGTCTGATATAGTCTGAATGCAGATTGAAGGATATTATTTCACTTTATTTTTTTCGTCTTTTCCTTTACAATGTGATTAATATTGAAATATATTTTGAATCATCATATATGTATAATCTATATCAAATTTTTTACCTTCTCTGGGAGAAGGGAGGAGGAGAAAGAGAATTTGGAACACAATTTAAAAAAAGAATGCTAAAAATTATTCTTGGGAAAAAATAAAATATTCAAAAAGAAAAAAGGAGAGAAATAGGGACCACTAAGCCATATACAAGAATTTATGCAACCACATAAATAGACTTAGAAAACCACACGCTAACAATATTTATACTCTTTTGTATTTTTCTTTATTCTGTAAGTATTTCTCAATTGCACTTTAATCTGGTTGGGCTGCCCTGAGGAATGTTGTAGGCCACAAGCTGTGTGTTTGACATCTCTGGTCTAGCCCAACTCCCTCCCTTAACAGATGAGAAAATTGAGGGTTCAGAGAGATTTTGACTTGCCTCAAGTCAAAGAGATGATTAATGGAAAATAAAAGATTCAAATTCAGGCTCCTACCTCCACAGCAGCAGTTCTTTACCCCCTGAATTTTTTCCCCTCTAGGATATTAAAAAAACAAACAACTGACTTAAATATCAAAATCTCCACAGTATGAAAATGCTTCAGAGACTGAGTGACCTAGCTGCAGAAGCCCTTCTTTCATGTCAGAGAGTAGTTAAGCTTCCATTCTCCAAAAGGCATTGAATGCACAATGAAACCCAAAGACAATCTGTTTTCTGTTTAGGCCTTTTCTCCTGAAGTCACTTCATCTACAGCCTGTCAATACTGAGCAAAAGATGACCCAAAGCAGTGTGCTTGCTCCAAGGGCTTCATTTCCAAAACAGGCAAACTCTATTTCTTCAGTTGTGACTGATGGGAGAGCTGCATGGCTCAGTTTCCTGCCATGGTTTACATGATTCATCTGATGACCAAGACTGCAAGTGACAGATTTTCACATCAACCTTTTTCATCTCAGTTGGAAAAGTTGTCTGGGGACATTTGACTCTTGGTACAAGCACATCAAGAAGATGCAAAGAGAAAGAGAAACAAGTAATTTCCATTAGTGTTCTCTCTTTCTGGCTAAATGAAAATATTAGTGGTTAAAAGATTCCCTCCCTCTTTTCCTTCTTTGCATTCTTTCTTCCTTCCTGCCTTCTTTTGAGTCTGCTCTCCTTTTTTCCCTCTCTGCTTCTTATCCTTTCTTTGCTTTATCTTTTCCTCACCTTCCCTTGAATTCCTTTCTTTTCCCTTCCTTTCCTCCCTTCCTCCCTCTCTTCCCCTTCCTTCCTTCCCTTTCTTTCCTTTCTTCCAAAATAAATAAGTGCTGTTAGTTGCAACGTGCTGATTTAAAAACTTTAAAAAAGGATTTTAAAGATAATCATAGGATGTCTACTTTCAGAATCTTACAATTCAATATGTTTTTGGTCTGTTTTTTCATTCACAATGTGATTAATATGGACTACAATTTGAATTAAATTGATACAGATAAATAAAGCAAATTACAATATTAAAAATTTTTAAGGATAGTACAAAGTGTCATGGGATTGATTGGAATAGGAAGTGCTGTCTATATTCTCAGGAGGTAAGTGGAAAGATAATTACCTCTGGAATCAGAGAACCTGTATTCAAACCCACCCTCCAATGTTTACTTCTTGTGTAACCTTGGGTAACTTACTTAGCCAACTGCAGCCTCAGTTTCCTTATCTGTAAAATGAGGGTGTTGGACTAGACCAGCACTGAGGACTCTTTCAGCTTTAGATCTATGACCCCCATGACTTCTTTCCCCACTTCTATTGACAGTATGAGAAGAAGGGTGGAGTAAAAAATAGAGCTCTGGAGTTGGAATCGTAAGGAATCAAATCTAACTTTTAGTAGCTATGTAACCTTAGGTAAATCCTTTCATTTCTGTGAGTTTCAGGTAATTCCCACGACTCAGCTACAAAGTAGCTTGCAGTGGGGAAAGGATTAGAGAAAGGAAATTATAGAGAAGGACTTTCCACCCTGAGAAAAGTCACAAGTTTTCCAGCAGATTGTTTACCTCCATCCATACCTTTCAACTATTGTCTAGATTTTTCCATTTGGATATATATATATATATATATATATATATATATATATATATATATATATATACACACACACATATACATATATATATATATCCATTTCTGATGTTTCTTCTGTAATTCAGACTCACATGTGCAACTCTCTATAAGATATCTGAAGAGGTTCCACCAGTACTTAAAATTCAGCTTAATAGCTTTCTTCCTTCTGCCTTTACTAGTTCTATGTGCAGCCTCCCTTTTTCCACCTAGTTCATTGTTTGGGATTTTGGTGTTATCTTTGACTCTCCTATTTCTCTTCTCTCACATTCAGTGAAGATACCAAAGCTTGTTGATCTCCTTTCTGCAGGATTGCTTACATCTACCCCATCCTCTTGCCCCACTGTCACCATGCTAGGACAGCTCTTCATTAGCATATAAGTGGACTGCTGCACTTGGTTCTTAACATATTTCTACCTCTGCTTCTCTACACCACCCATCTTTCACATCACTACCAAAATAATCTTGTTAATGCATATATCTGGCCCCATTAGTCATCTGTTCAGAACTCTGAAATGTTTCTGGGTTGCCTACTAAGTAAAGTTCCAACTTCTCTTGGCACTCTAAGTCCTCAACAATCTGGTATCTTATTTCTCTAGCTTTATCTCACACAACTTGTCTATGTGCACTCTCACCAAAGTGGACAACTTACTATCCCTCTTATGTGTCCTATATTTTCTCACTTCCATACATTTGCTCATGCTATTTGCTAGGTCAGGAATTTCTTTCCACAATGAAATATGTCATTATTGAAGTCTATATAAAATACTACCTCCTATAGGAAACTCCCTTAAATCATTCCAGTCAACATTTACCTCACATAGCACTTAACTAGAATCTCTACTATTCATTTAAACTGCATTTCTCAGCAAGTTCTGTGTATGGATGTCACATTCCTCTACTAGACTGTAAGCTTCATGAGGATATGGACATTATCTTGTCTAAACTTTGAATCTTCCCCATTGTCTAGCATAGTGCTTTCTACATAATAGGATGTAGATATAGAGCTACAAGGGACCTCAAAAAACTCCTCATTTGACAGATGAGATGACAAAGTCACAGAGGGATCAATATCACAGAGGATATGGACATTATCTTGTCTAAACTTTGAATCTTCCCCAGTGTCTAGTATAGTGCTTTCTACATAATAGGATGTAGATATAGAGCTACAAGGGACCTCAAAAAACTCCTCATTTGACAGATGAGATAACAAAGTCACAGAGGGATCACAGAGCTTATAAATATCTGAGGTAGTATTTGAAACTGGATCTTACATTTTCCAAATCCAGTTCCTTCTCTATGTTGCATCTCAATAAATGTTTGTTGAATTGAATTAAATTGAAACCTGACATATCAAAATTCACAACTGAAAAATAATCATACCCTTTTACCATAGAGTCTTCACATTATCAAAAGATTCTCGAAAAGGTTGCTCTAAATAGTAAGTTTCCTTCATACACTCAAAATATGCTTTGATTTTTCAAGAACACATCTATTTGTCGGAAGAGCGGATATTTCTAAACCTACAGTTCTGCATTTTACTTAGAAGGAGCACACATAGGCAAGCTAGATTTTTATTCTACCTATGACTTTTATTATCTGGGTAACAATGAGTAAATCACTTAATTTCTCCTATATTTTACATATTACATATTTATTGTATATTATACTGTATTATATATTTTATTACAAATACTTATATATTTTTACTATCTGTAAAATGAAACTGATCATAGTTGTATAGCATATATCACTATTGCTAAAAGGAAAGCACTTTACAAATGTGTTTATTACTATATAACATATTTATAACCTCCTATAGCCCATTAGGGAAATAACGTGCAAGTACATAATAACATACAAAATTATTTGATAAGTGCATTAGAGAACCTCAAAATGTTATGTGAGATATGAAGGGAAAGGTTATTGTTAAGAAGAAGTGAGGAGAAAAGATTTCTGGATGGGTGGCATTTGAATTGGTATTTACAGGATAGGTAGGAATTCAGAAGAATCAAAAGGGGAAGGAAGACAGAAAGAGGAATATGAACTAAAGCAGAGAAGAAGGAAAATGCTGAAAAGTGAGCTGAAGAAGAAGAAATGAGAATAATGGATACATGAAATAAAATCACATGATATAATACTAGAAAGTTAGACTAACGGTTAATTATGAAGAGCCTGAAATGTCAGGCAAAAGACTTTGAACTTACTCTGTGGACAATATGGATCTAGTAAAAAAAATTTGGGCAGAGAGACATAGTCATTCTATGGGTGGCTTTTATAGTTCAATTGTTTTCAGTCATGTATGATCCTTTGTGACTCCATTTGTGGTTTTCTTGCAAAATATTGGAGTCATTTTCTGTTTCCATCTGTAGTTCATTTTTATGGATAAGAAAGCTGAGGCAAACAGGGTCAAGAGATTTGCCCAAGGTCACATAGTTAGGAATGTCTGAGGCTGGATTTGAACTCAGATCCTCCTGACTGCTGGCCCAGCACTTTATCCACAGCACCATCTAACTGTCTCAAATATGTGGGTAAGGAAGATTAATAAGACAGAGGTATAAAAGACAGACTGGAGGAGGGAAGATCTGTTAGAAAGGTACTACGATACACAGGATGATGACAGTGAAGGCTTAGAAGGGATCCCTTGTAGCAATGGGTGTACCCCTATGGTAGCATAACAGGACTTTGTAAAATTAAAGATAACATGGGAGAGTCAGTAAATGGTGGTGCCATTGATAGAAATAAAGATGTCAAGGAGGAGGAAGTTTGAGGGGAAAAGCAATAGACTTGATTTGGGACATGCTGAATTTGAGTCGCCAGAGGGACATCTATATAAAGATATCCTATGAATATGTGTGACTGAATCTCAGAAAACAGATTAGAACTGACACTGTAGTTAGAACCTTGGGTGTTACCTGTATAGGGGTGGTAACTGAAATCATGGGAGGGAATAACACTACCAAAAGAAAAACCTAAAAGTGTGGAGAAGGAAGAGAAATGAACCAAGGTTAGAACTTTTGGGTGATACCACAAAAAGTACCATGCAAATGCATGTTAATATGATTGTTACTCATATTATCACAAATCTAATTAATGATGTCAGGTGACGCTCACATGACATCTATGAGCCAACACAGTCCTTGCTTTCTTAATCTATAGACAGCTCATCCTTCCCTCAACTGTAATTTCAAGTGTAATTTTAATTTTCTATAATTTTCACAAATAAAATGTAGGATTTCTTTTTCTTTTTGATTTCTCAGTTTTCTGGTTTTTCCTTCTGCATTTTTCTGGCTACAATACAATTATAATTCAAGTCATATGACACATGATCATTCATATGATATCTCTTTAATTTGGAGTACTTTAGATACCAATTCAACTGCCATGCAGTTGAGCCATGCAGAAGAGCAAATCATGTTATATGGTCACCCAATGTTTCTCTAGAGTTAAAATGCACATTTTATTGCCCCAATCTGAGTCATGTAACATCACCCCCACCTTGTGGGGTGCTTTACCTATGATTTAATTTGCATAGTGAGCTTCCTGTGAGGAAATTACCTCTATGAGAGCAGAAACACATCTAAAATACAATTTAGTAGTCTTGCAGCAAGTGAGGATCCATAGCACCATTCTCCCACTAACATGTTCATGTCATGTCATAACTTCCCTGATGTCATGGTTCTTTTTAAAAATGAAGGACAAACACAATACAACAACAACATGTATTTGGAAGGTCTGGGAATTTGGATGGGGAAGAAAATGAATCTTGCTTTCAATATACTTTTGCATTCTTAAGTATTTTATTTTGTGCATTTAAAAGCATTTGTCGGAGATGGGGTCCGCAAATTTCATAAGACTGTCAAAGGGACAGAGGACATAAAACTGATTAGAAACTCACCTAAGAGAGTTGTTTAGACAACTAAGAAGTTAAGTAACTTGCTAGGAGTGCCACAGTCAGTATGGCAAAAGTGAGACTTGGATCAAGGTCTTTTTGACTCCAAAGCAGTACTCTAGTCATTGATGTCATACTGTCTCTCAAGATTATTACATACCATAATGTACTGTTACGATAGTTCAGTGTTATATGTATTTTCCCAATCAATCTTTGGTTCAATGAAAAATGCTTCTAAGTCATTAGAAGATGTCAGATACAATTATCGTCTAATGTAGACTAAATATGACAAAGATCTCCAAGAGATGCTATCCCTTTAAACAGATTTTCTAAGTCATAGATATTTGAAAAGGAAAATCTAGGTCCTTAGTGTTATAATTCACAATTTGTAATAATTCTGGTATATTAAATTGCTCTGACATAAGAAAAAAATCTCTAAGGGCTTTCAAAATAATTCTAGACAACTGATGCAGAAAGAAATGTGATGAATTCATATAAATACAGTATTCTTATTAATAACCTGACACTTTCTCTTGTAGGGTTACAATTGCAGTTACTAAAAACCCAGCATAAAGAGTTCTTGTCACCAAAGTCATTGACATTGTCAAATGGTTCAGTAAAAGAAACTGATATGATTTTTATCTGTGGAAACAGCATTAAAGAGGAGGCATTAACATTGGCTTTGCAAATGCATTCTAAGGACCATGAGTCTTTTCCATCAGAGGTGTAATTGAAACCCTCTATATTTACTATCTCCCCTATTTGTATCTCCAATTCTAAGCACCACGCTTTGCATATAGAAAGTAGTAATATTTTAATATCATTATAAGGTTAATTTTTCTGGTGATGTGTAACTATGTAATCAATAAACACTTAAGGGGTAATTAACTGATTCAACAGTATGAGAAGCAAAGAAGGGATGCTAAGAATTAGTAATGTTCAAGATTAGAGATGTACAACTTCTGAAGTCTTAGAGATCATCTAGTTCAATTTCCATATAAAGAAACTGAGGTTGGCAGTAGTTACTAGTGGACCCTCAGATGAAGTCCACTGACTCTGGTTTATATTTCAACTAGACTTGAGAGAGAGAGTAAGGGGAGCAAATCTTTCATATTCACTCCAATGATCCATCCTATTCTGTCCTCCAAAAACTTTATTTCTCAACTTAAATATTTTCCCAGGATTCTCCATAGAAAGAATGTAGTTTTTACCCTAATGATCTATAATTTTCTGATGAATTAAAACTAAAGGGGGGTGAAGCCAAGATGGTAATGTAGAAGCAGGGATGTGCTAGAGCCCTCCCTCCAAATTCCTCAAAAAACCTGTAAAAATTATTTTAAATAAATTCTAGAGTAGCAGAAGCCACAAAAGGACAGACAGCAAATGTCCAGTCCAAGACAAAGAGCTCAAAAGTCAAATAATTGGCTGGAGAAATGAGTAAATGGGGGGAGGGGGGAAAACAAACTATAGACTCTTACTTTCTCAGGGAAGAGGTATTTTCTTACAGCTTTGAGGAAAATGAAGATCAAAACACAGAAATAGAAGACAACAAAGCCAAAACCCCTGCATGCAAAGTCTCTAAAAAAAACCTGAATTAGTCTCAGGCCATGGAAGAACTCAAAAAGGATTTTGAAAATCAAGTAAGAGGAGAGGAAAAATTGGGAACAGAAATGAGCGATGCAAGAAAATCATTAAAAAAAAAAGTCAACTGCTTGCTAAAAGAAATCCCCCCCCCAAAATGCTAAAAATATTTTAAAGACCTTAAAGACTTTAAAAATAGACTAACCCAAATGACAATAGAGGTACAAAAAGCCAAATAGGAGAAGAATGTCTTAAAAATCAGAATGGGCCAAATGGAAAAAGAGATCCAAAAGCTCACTAAAGAAAAGAATTTCTAAAAACTTAGAATGGAGCAAATGAAAGTGAATGACTTTCATTAGAAATTAAGAAATTATAAAACAAAATCAAAAGGATGAAAAAATAGAAGACAATGAGAAGTATCTCATTAGAAAAACCATTGACCTAGAAAACAGATCCAGGAGAGATAATTTTAAAACTAATGAACTGCCTGAAAGCCATGATCAAAAAAAGAGCCTA
>CM053769.1:646152831-646172094 GCA_028658325.1 Potorous gilbertii | reverse complement strand
GTTCTATTCCTTCCCAGAAGAAGCAACTTCTGCTGAAGATGGCATTTTTATTGCATTACCTAAATTGTTTGGATAGATTATCAGAGAAATACCTAACTCTTTCACACAAAATATTACAAGAAAAGAGTTCATGAAATCAATATGTCTAGGGTGTTGCTGGGTTGCACTTTAGAGTTTTTGCTTATTTGCTTATTTGGTGAGTTTGTTTTTAATTGGTGATAGATTTTTAAGGAGCCAAAATCTGACATCAAATAAATAAGGAATTTCAAAATTTTAAATTTAAAATAAAGAAAGGGAAATATAAGTCCTAGCAAAACCTGAAATTTCTCCTAGGTCTTATTTTTTTCACTTAGGGCTCATTTTAAAAAATAAGATTGGCTACAATGATTAAAAAGAAAAGTAACAAATGTTGGAAGAGATGTGGAAAAATTAGGAAACTAAATCATTGCTGGTGGAAATGTGAACTGATTCAACTGTTTTAAAGAGCAACCTGGAATTATGCTCAATGAGTTATTAAACTGCCTATACATACCCTTTGACCCAGCAATAACACTACTAGGTATGTTTACTAAGATGATTACGGAAAAAGGAAAAGAAACTATATGTTCTAAAATGCTTATAGCAGTTCTCTTTCTAGTGGTAAAGAATTAGAAACTGCATGAATGCTCATCAACTGGGGAATATCTGGACAAGTTGTGGTATATGATTGTGATGGAATACTACTGCACTACAGGAAATGATGAGCTCAATGATCTTAAAAACTATGGAAAGACTTGCACGAAATAATGAAAAGTAAAATGAACAGAACAAAGAGAATACTGTATATAGTAACAGAAATATTGTTTTAAGAATGACTTTGAGTGAATAAATCATTTTGACTATTATAGATATCCAAATTAACTAAAGAGGACATATGAAGAAAGATGTTTTCGACATCTAGAGAAAGGACTAAGAAATAGATGTATAGAATAATTTTACACACACATATGTGTGTATATACATATATAATACATATTTGTATGTAATGGTAGTCATCTCTGAAGTGTGAGAAGGGGAATAAAGAAAAAAAGAAACAAAAGGAAATTTACAAGTTAACTTTGCTATGTATTTAAAAGAAATAGCAAGATAAGGAAAAGTAAATTTGTGGTCACATGTGCAGTCATCTGTTTTTAAGTGTACTATGCTATGGAAACATTTGTTTTAGTCCATATATTAATTTTTTTTAATCAATGTCAGTAATGTAGAGACTTTTAATTTATTTTGTCATTTTTTTTTATTCTCAGCTATCATGCACTATTAGATTCTAGAACCCTGTCTACTTTACCTAAATTCTTTCCTAATCAAACCAACTGAAATTTTAGGTACAGTTCTGAGACCCAAGATGATGGAGTGATCAGTAATTGCTATTTTCCTCTCCTTAATGACCTTGATGAGCCCAGAGAATAATATCTCCCCAGGAAAAACCCTGGAACAGTAGGAGCAGCAGAAGGGATAAGCAGTCTCTTAACCTGTGAGACTAGGAAAATTGCTAGGGAGGGTCCCTTTTGCTGTGACTGAAAGGACCACTGCAAGAGCAGAGCTGTCCAAGACAGTATCACCTCAGCAAACCAGGAGAAGACCCTGAGCCCAAAGGGGGTGAAGCCTGCAACTACCAACACTAGGACCCCAGGCGTACCTCAGCACCCCACAGAAATCAGGAAAACATTTGTGCAGATGGGATAATCAACCACTGAACTTGCCTACGCTCTGGCTCAACAGAGGAGATCTCCTGTAGCCAGATCACTCTTCTCAAACATTTACAAACTAGCTCCAGGGTAACTGCAGGGAAACCCAAAAATACCTCACCTGGCCTCTGCTTTCCAACACCAGCCAGCTCAGCACCACCTAAGCTACAGCATTTTAGCTTCTAGCTAAAAGAACCAGAGTCCACAACACACAAAGTCTCAAGTTTTAGGCACAAGAACTGTGGGACAGAGCCCCCTGTGACCCAAATGTAAAGATCTACTTTAAAAGTCAGGAAAAAGGTGATTATCATGAGTAAGAAGCAGAGCAGAAAAGAAAAGACAATAAACTCTTTCTATAGGGACATGGACCAAAACACAAATACCAAAGAGGTCTGCATTGAGACTACTCCCATCTGAAACTTAAGAAGGGAATATGAACTGGCCTGAAGCATAAAGAGCCTTCTTAGAAGAGCTTATGAAAGATTTTAAAAGCTAAATTAGAGAAACAGAAGAAAAACTGACCAATGACTTTAAAATATGAAAAAAAGAAATCACAGAAGAATTTGAAAGGACAATTGGACAAATGGAAAAGGAAGTACAAAACCTAACTGGAGAAAATACCTCCTTAAAAGGAACAATTGGACATATGGAAAAGGAGATGTGAAAGTTAACTGAAGAAAACAATTTTATAAAAATTAGAATTAGGCAAGTAGAAGCTAATGAATCTATTAGACATTAAGAGTCAGTCAAACAAAATCTAAAGAGTAAAATGATAGAAGAAAATGTAAAATATCTAACTGGAAAAACAACTAACCTGGAAAATAGATCCAGGAGAGAAAATCCAAGAATTATTGGTCTACCAGAAAGCCATGATGAAAAAGAGAGCCTAGACAATATCATCCAAGAAATCATCAAGGAAAATTGCCCAGAAGTCCTAGATCCAGAGGGCAAAATAATCATCAAAAAAGTCCATTGTTTACCTCCTAAAAGGGATCCCAAACTAAAAACACCAAGGAATATCGTTTCCAAATTCCAGAACTATCAAGTGAAGGAGAAAATACTGTATGCAGTCAGAATGAAACAATTCAAATATCATGGAGCTACAGTCAGGATTACAAAAGACATTGCAGCTTCTACATTAAAAGACTGAAGGAATTGGAATACGATATTCCATAAGGTAAAGGAGCAGGGACTACAACTAAGGATTAATTACTCGGCAAAGTTGAGCATAATATTTCATGCAAGGAGATAGACATTCAATGAAATAAGGGATTTCCAGACTTTCATGATGAAAAGGTCAGAACACAATAGAAAATTTCATCTTCAAACACAGAACTGAAGTGAGGCATAAAAAGGTAAACAGGGGGCAAAAATGTTACTCAATATGGGCAAACTGTTTACATCCCTGGAAGGGAAGATAATATTTGTTAATATTCAGAATTGTATATTGAGTATGATATATAGAAGGTATATACATAGACAGAGGGGGTGGGTATAAATTAAATGAAGCAATGATAACAAATGTGATTTAAGGGTGCAAAAGGTTTATAATGGGAGATGTAAAAAGGAGGAGGCAGAAAAAAATAAATTCCATCACAGGTAGAGGCACAAAATATATTACAGTAGAGAGAAAGAGGGGAGGGAGATGAGTATTGTATGAGAGTTACTCTTATCTGATTAGATTCAAGGAGGGAACAACAAACATAGTTAAGTATAGAAATACAACTAGCACTATAGGCAGTAGGAGGGAAAGGGGGAAAGAAAAGGGAAGGGAAGCTGAAAGTAAGGGAAGAAGTAGTAAGGGAAAAGAGAATTAAAAGGGAGGACCTGAAAGAAAGGAGGGAAGGCTGACGGAGGCTGTAGTAAAATTAAAGCTCTATTCTAGAAGGGAAGGGAGAAGGGGGAACTAAAAGCAAAAACATGGGGAAAGGGAATGGAGGGAAAGACACAGATAGTAATCAAGACTGAATATGAATGGAATGAATTCTCTCATAGAATGGAGATGGACAGCAGAATGGAATAAAAACTATAATCCAACAATATGTTGTTTACAAGAAACACATCTGAAATGGGGGCATACACATAGGATAAAAGAAAAACATTGGAGTAGAATATTTTGCACTTCAGCTGATGTAAAAAAAAACATAAGAATAGCAATGCCAATCTCAGACAAAGCAAAAGTAGAAATATATCTAATCAAAAGAGAAAAGGAAGGAAACTATATCCTGCTAAAGGGCACCATAGACAAAGCAATTTCATTACTAAACATATATGGTCCAAGTGGAAAAGTATCTAAATTCATAGAGGGGAAGTTAAGGAAGTTACAGAAAGAAATGGATAGCAAAACTGTAATGGTGGGGGAGCTCAACTTTCCCCTCTCTGAACTTGATAAATCTAACCTCAAAATAAGGAAGAAGTAAAGAAGATGAATAGAACTCTGGATAAGGTAGATGTGATAGACCTCTGGAGAAAACTGAATGGAGATATAAAGGAATACACCTTTTCCTCAGTGGTACATGGAAAATATACAAAAAACTGACCATGTACTAGACCATAAAAACCTCAAAATCCAGGGCAGAAAGGCAGAGATAGTGAATGACCCTTCTCAGATCATGTAGTGCAAAAAAAATTATATGTAAGAAAAGGAAATATAAACCAAAAATTAATAGGAAACTAAACAATATAATCCTAAAAAATGAGTGGGTTAAACAACAAATTATAGAAACAATCAACAACTTCATTGAAGGGAATGTCAATAATGAGACAACCTACCAAACATGGGAAATTGCAAAATCAATTTGTAGGGGAAGTTTTTTGTTGTTTTTTTTTATCATTGAATGCCTACATGAACAAAATAGAGAAAGAGGCAATCAATAAAATGGGTATGCAACTAAAAAATCTAGAAAAAGAGCAAATTGAAAATTCCCAAGTAAATACCAAATTAGAAATATTGAAAACCAAAGGATAGGTTAATAAATTGAAATTAAGAAAACTATTGAACTAATAAATAAAACTAACAGTTAGCTTTATGAAAAAAACAATAAAATTGATAAACCTTTGGTCAATTTGATTAAAAAAAGAAAGAAGAAAACCAAATTACCAATATCAAAAATGAAAAAGGGTGAATTCACCTCAAATGAGGAGGAAATTAAAACAATAATTAGAAATCACTTTGCCCAACTGTATGCCCATAAATTTGACAATCTAAATGAGATTAATGATTATTTTAAAAAATATAAATTGCCCAGATTAACAGAAGAGAAAGTGGAGTACTTAAATAACCCCATCTAAGCAAAGGAAATTGAATAAGCCTTCAATGAACTCTCTAGGAAACAATCTCCAGGGCCAGATGGATTCAGAAGTGAATTCTATGAAACATTTAAAGAACAGTTAATTCAAATACTATGTAGACTATTTGGGAAAATTGCTGAAGAAGGAGTCCTACCAAATTCTTTATATGAAACAAATATGGTTCTGATATCTAAACCAGGAAGAGTCAAAACAGTGAAAGAAAAGTATAGACCAATTTTTCTAATGAATATAGATGCGAAAATGTTAAATAAGGTATTACCAAAATATTACAGCAACTTATCACCAGAATAATACATTATGATAAGGGAGAATTTATGCCAGGAATGCAGGGCTGGTTCAATATTAGAAAAACTATTAGCGTTATTGATCATACGAACAACAAAAATAACAGAAGCCACATGATTATCTCAATAGATGCAGAAAAAGCTTTCGACAAAATACAACACCCATTCCTATCGAAAACACCAGAAAGCACAGGAATTAATGGAACTTTGCATAAAATAATAAGCAGTATCTACCTAAAACTATCAGCAAGCATTATATGCAATGGGGACAAGCGAGATGCATTTCCAATAAGATCAGGGATGAAATAACAATGTCCATTATCATCGTCATTCATTATGATATTAGAAATGCTAGCTGTAGTACTAAGAGAAGAAAAAGAAATTGAAGGAATTAGAATAGGCAAAGAAGAAACTAAGTTCTCACTCTTTGTAGATAATATGATGATATACTTAGAGAATCCCAGGGAATCAAGTAAAAAAGTACTTGAAATAATAAACAACTTTGGCAAAGTTGCGGGTTACAAAATAAACCCACATAAATCATCTGCATTTTTATATATTACTAACAAAACCCAATGGCAAGAGATAGAAAGAAAAATCCCTTTTAAAGCTACAGTAGACACTTTAAAATATCTGAGAGTCTACCTGCCAAAACAAATCCAGGGAATATATGAACACAATTACAAAACACTTGTGCACAAATAAAGTCAAATCTAAGTAAGTGGAAAAACACCAGTTGCTCATGGCTACGCTGAGCTAATATGATAAAAATGACAATTCTACCTAAATTAATTTATTTATTCAGTTCCATACCAATCAAACTACCAGGTAATTATTTCCTAGAGCTAGAAAAAAAAAATATCAAAATTCATCTGGAAGAACAAAAGGTCCAGAATATCAAAGGAACTAATGAAAAAAAGATGCTAAGAAAGGTGGCCTAGCCCTACCAGATCTCAAATTGTATTATAAAGCAGGAATCATCAAAATCACTTGGTACTGACTAAGAAACAGAGGAGTAGACCAGTGGAATATTTTAGGTACTCAAGACACGGTAGTTAATGAATATAGCAATCTACTGTATGATAAACCCAAGGACCCCAGCTTCTAGGATAAGAACTCACTGACAATAATTGCTGGGAAAACTGGATAACAGTATGGCAGAAACTGAACATAGACACTGTACACAAGAATAAAGTTTAAATGGACACATGATCTAGGTATAAAGATTGATACTGTAAACAAATTAGGGGAGCAGGAAATAGTGTATTTGTCAGATTTATGGGGAATGTAAAAATTTCTAACCCAACAAGAGACAGAGAACATTATGAAGTGCAAAATGGATAAGTTTGATTATATTAAACTGAAAAGTTTTTTGCACAAACAAACTCAATGCAACCAAGATTAGGATGGAAGTAGAAAACTGGGAAAGAATTTTTGTAACTAGTGTCTGTGATAAAGGCCTCATTTCTAAAATATATGGGGAACTGAATCAAACATACAAGAATACAAGTCATTACCCAATTGACAAATGGTCAAATGATATGAACAGGGAATTTTCAGAGGAAGATATTAAAGAAATCTATAATCATATGAAAAAATGCTCTAAATCACTACTGATTAGAGAGATGAAAATCAAAACAACTCTGAGGTACCACATCACACCTATCGGATTGACTAACATGACAAAACAGGAATATGATAAATGTTGGAGAAGATGTGGGAGAGTTGGAACACTAATTCATTGTTGGTGGAGCTCTGAGCTGATTCAACCATTCTGGAGAGCAATTTGGAACTATGCCCAAAGGTCTACAAAAATATGCATACCCTTTGACCCAGCAATACTGCTTCTAGGACTCTATCCCAAAGAGATTACAGAAATGGGAAAGAGTCCAACATGTACAAAAATATTTATAGCAGCACTCTTTGTGGTGGCCAAAACCTGGAAATCAAGGGAATGCCCATCAATTGAGGAATGGTTGAACAAGTTGTGGTATATGAATGTAATGGAAGACTTTTGTGCTGTGAGAAATGATGAATAGGAAGACTTCAGAGAAACCTGGGAAGACTTATATGATCTGATGCTGAGTGAAAGGAGCAGAACCAAGAGAACTTTGTACACAACAACAACCACAGTGTGTGAGGAATTTTTTGGTATACTTAGTACTTCACTGAAATGCATGGACATAAAAATTTCCAGTAGACTCTTGATGCCAAATGCCTTCTACATCCAGAGAAAGAACTATGGAATTGGATCGCAGATAGAAACAGATCATTTTCTTTTGTATTATGTTTTGCTTTGTTTTATGGTTTCTCCCATTCCCTTTAATTCTTCTATGCAACATGCATTTAATAGGAATGTATGTTTAGAACCTATATAAGATTGCATGCTGTCTCAGGGAGGGAGTGGGGAGGGAGCGGGGAGTGAGGGGGAAGGAATAGAAAAAAATCCAAGATATATGGAATTGATTGTAGAACACTGAAAACAAATAAAATAATTCAATTAAAAAAATTTAGGTACAGATTCTAAAAGAGAAAATTAAGAAGCCTGAAAAAATGGAACTACTCTCTCTCAATGATGTTGTTTAGAAAGAGTAAAATTCTGTATTGCCCTTTTAAACATGCCAATTTGAGTTTATAACTATGATTTGATCGTGATCATGATCCTATCATTCCAAGGTACCTTACTCCTTTTAGGCTGGAGGCCAAGAGCCCAGCTTTCTATTGCATTGGTAAAGATGACGATTTGGGACATTCATGTTAAGTTATATTTATGTTAACTTTTCAAAAAATGAAGAGTTGGACCTGGGATCTATATGGCAAAACTTTTCTATAGCATAGAGAATATTGGTCTTTAAGAAATTTGCCTAAAGATAGGGATGTAGAGTCAATTCCACAGTACAAAATTGGACCCAGAGATGGGGAAACTGCAGCCTCAAGGAGAAAATGTGGCCTTCTGTGTCCTTGATTGTAGTCTTTTAACTGAGTTCAAGTTGTTCAGAACAAATCCTTTTAATAAGGGGATTTGTTCTATGAAGTTTAGATTCAGTCAAAGAGCCACACCTGAGGATCTAGAGGGCTACATGTGGCCTCGAGGCCAAAAGTCCCTCACCTTAGGACCATTAGGATAAAATAAATTTGGGGTTACAAATAAAGTCTTAGCCACAGTTAAAAGAAATGATTGGAGTTTCTAATGGAATTGTTTTCCAAAACCCCTTAGCATCCTTAAATAAATAGAAGCTTGGAAAGCAATAAAATCATAAATGTCATCTATTTTTTCATTATTTTCATAGTCAAGTCAGAGGCAGACGAACCTAGCTGGGCATGCAGTGGGGGGTGGGGGGGTGGATGGGTGGGGGAGAACAACATAGACTGCCAAGAACCAAAGTAAATCAATTACATAAGACCATAATACTTCAGACAATGCCTAGGTGATCAATATCAGTGACATACAATATGTAGCTGCTCATTTTCAGTTTTCCCTTCCTACTCATTTCTTCACCATGATGAACTTAATTCAACTCAATTAGTATGTATTAAGGAGCTCTGTGCCCAGCATTGTGTTAGGCACTGTGGGAGACAAAAGATAAGCTGAAAAGATAAAATTTCAACCCTGAAGATAGTAAAAATCTAGTTGGAGGCACCCAAAACAGATTCTCTCTCACCTCTATGCTCTATGCCTTTTTATTGCCTGCTTTCCATGCCAACTTTGGTCTCCCTGTATACCTCTGTTTCTCTGCATTCAAGACAACTCAAATGCAACCTTCTGCAGGAGCTTTTCAAAGTCTCTCCAGTTCCTAGGACCTTTCTCTCTAAGGTTACCTTCCACCCTGCCGACCTCCGCCCCACATTCTTATTGTTCAGTTGTTTCAGTCAAATCTGACTGACTGTTTGTAACCCCATTTGGGGTTTTCTTGGCAAAGACACTAGAGAGGTTTTGTCATTTCCTTCTCCAGTCCATTTTACAGATGAATTGTAAATTGAGATACTAAGAAGTGAGATTAAGTGATTTGTCCAGCTAGTAATTTTCTGAAGCTGGATTTGGACTCAAGTCTTCCTGATTCCAGGTCTGATGCTCTATCCACTGTGGCACCTATACACCCACACCCACATCCACACCCACACCCACACTTTTCCTCTACACACTTTTAAATGTATATGGTTTCTTCATAATTAGAATGTAAATTCCTTCAGGCCAGGTACTATTTTTTTTTGTCTGTCTTTGTTACAGTTTCTAGAATATAGTTAAGTCCTTAATAAATGTTTGACTGATGGGTATGCTTGAAACAATCAAATAACAATTCAATTTTGTAGACGATTAAATTAAAAATGGGTGATAGAAGTAAACATAAGGTAAGAGGAACTATTAAAAAATGGCCAAAGAAGAACTCAATTTGGGCTAGAGTCATTCAGGAAGATTTAATGGACAAGGAGAGGATTTTTAGTATCATCCTGAAGGTCATGTAGGATTGGCCTTTATCTAGGGCATGATAATCTGGAGAGTTCCCAAAGGAAGGAGGCCAACCTGGATGGTGAAGGGTCATGAGTACAGGATATCTAAGGATCAGTTAAGGAGACTGGAGATACTTGGTCTGGAGAACATAAAGGGGATAGAAAAGTTATGGTCAAAAACTTAAAAACTGTCACAAGGAAAATAGATTAGTCTTGCTCTGTTTGGTCCCCAGGGCAGTATTACCAGCAATATACCCATACAAAGAAGCAAATCTACACTCAATGCAAGGAAAAATTTCCTAACAATGTAAAGCATCTAAAAATGCATTGAGCTGCTTTTTAAAGTAGTGAGTCTCTCATTTATAACCGGGGGGGGGGGGGGGGGGGGAGATGTCTTCAAGTAAAGGCTACACATGAGGAGGACACCGATGAGGTACTGACAAGGAGCATGAATGAGTCAGGCAGTTTAGTTACTGGCATGCACCTCCTCTGACCCATAGTTTTATAGGCACAAGAACAAAGACTTGAGTATACTATGGGACATGGGACAATGTACCCCGACTGACAGCCCTCTGTCCTTTATCTAATTTTCTGATTATTATTAATGTACAGATTCACAGGGACTAAGCAAGAACACTAATCAGGTAGCATAAAACTGTGGGAATCTCCCACCCTCTTATCTGTCACTAAGGCACTATGATGAAGAAAATTTGTTAACCTTTCAGACCTGGATTAGATGATATTTGTTAAGGTGATTATTAACATCAGGAGAGTATGGCATTCCTTGCCTAAACGGAATTAACTAAACAAATCCTGGGTACTAGCATGTTCCCAGTACATAGGCAGGTCCATCAGTGGTCAAACATGGAGTCACTTCTTTCAGGAAGGGACTAGGAACAGACCAATCTTCAAACTACCATTTGTGAGATATACTGCATAGGAAATTATATTTCTGCTATAGATTATTGGCTATTGAAGTCCCTTCCAATTCTGGAATTCTGTTTCCATCCCTTGGAGAGGGAAAAAAGAGGGATTGGGGAAGGAAGAGATTGGAAGATGAAAGAAATAGCAGGTGCAAACAAATGTTGAAATAATATATATAATCTTAGTGAGATAGTGCACAAGAATATTAGCCAAATGATAGTGAAAGGTCCACACTAACTGATTTACTCTTGTTCTAAGCAATCATTGGCTTCTCATGGTTATTTAGGTTTTTCCATCTCTGATGACTATAACTGAAAAATGAAGAGATGGATGACATTTACAATTTCATTGCTTTCCAGGCTTCAGTTTATTTTAGGGCCAGATTGTAGAAAACTTCAAAATCCAGTATGAAAACTCTTCTTTATCTTAAGGGCAAACTAGTAGAGGGGCACTAAAGAATTCTTTGTAAGTATAAAGGAGAGAAAATAAAGGGTAGAGAAGAACAAAGGGGAAAGAAAATGACCACTGAGGTAAAGATTATGAAACAGGAAAGTAATAGAAACTGACAGAAGACTGGAATTGTGTAGAATGAAATAGGCAAATAAATGAAGCAATTTGGATGATCTCAAAGGTCCTTTCCCAGCACTAAATCAGTCAGGGGGCTGAAATGAGCAGGAAGACATAAAGGATGGGTATAGAGTCAAGTTAGGCACTGGTTGTAGAACGGAATTAATTCTGAGACAGGGAAATAATTAAGAGGAGATAGACTGAGGTGTAAGAGAAGCAAGTCTGGCTTTGAACTTGGAAAACCTCAGTTCCAATTATATTATGCCACTTATAACCTATCTGACCTTATGCCAGTTGTTTAATTCAATAAATATTTATCAAGTGTCTACTCAACAAAAAATACTCCGTTAGAAACCACAGGTAAAAAAGAGAAATATACACTTAACTTTTCTGTGCATCCATTTCTCTCTCATTTGTAAAATGAGAATAGTTAATACCTGGAGTATCCTTTGGGACTTTTGTGAGCATCAACTGGAAGGATAGCTGTCAGGTATTTTATGAAGCACCATATAAACATCCACTGATATCACTGCTTGTTAAACTAAACCAAAATAGGAATAAAGATGATTCTATTCATACAGATATAAGCAACTTACAAACTACTACAGTAATCCCCAACCTAAATCCAAAGAGATTTCAATGTATTTTCCGCATTTACAAGATTCTTATAACAGTAGTAACCACTTTGGATTTCCTGTTTGGTGAATTTTCCAGTTTTGTCAAATAGACTCCGTCATCAAATTGTTCTCTAGCTATTTTTTAGTATCTACAGAGGATCTTCTTCAGGATAGCATCTCTAGCCCTAAATTGGCTCAAGACAAAATTCTGTGGGAAAGAAGTTAGCACTATCACGCTCATTCCTCCCAGTCTGAAAGTAGCTAAACAGTCAGATCCAAATCAAAGCTGGGTAAGAGACTATTGGAGCCATATGCACTTAAATATATCAGAGACTGAGATCACAGACTACGAATCAAACTTAGAATTCAACAAATTTATTGAGAAAAGTATGTGCTCAATACTTAGCTAGCTTGTAGGTGATCTAAAAGCAAGAAGACAAAAGCACTTGATTTTCAATACTTTCATATTATTAACATGTAGGTTTAACATAATATTAGACACATATATGATGAAAAATCCAAAAGTTTACCTAGGATTTGCTATTGTCAGTGCATTTTTTTTTTACAAAGAAGTAAGTTGATAACTTTTTTAAGTCAATAATTTTAAACTATGGGCAAGGCTAAATCAGATGGAATCTTTTCATGGTTTCATTTTAGGTAATCCACTTAAATATTTGACATGCGTTTCTTGAGAATTTGCATAAAACAGTTTACAAAACATGTTCTTAGCTCATCTGGGGAGGGGAACACAATATGTAAATGCTATATTTAAGTATATGTACATAAACATGTATGTTGTGTAGATACTTATAAATATGTCTATACTATATCATACAATATATAGGTGTACATATACAACATAAATGTTTAGATTGTATATCATATGGATTGGTAGATATAATATATCAAATCTATGTTATATGATATATTAGATTTCCCTGCCCTAACAACCAAAGGATGTGTTTTCTCAACTCTCTTCTCCAAATTCTGAAGAAAAACATGTCAAATATTTAAATGAAATACCTAAATTGAAACCATGAAAAGATCCCATTCTGATTTATACTTATTCAAGGTTTGTAATCCCATCCTAGGAAGATCATTGTCTTGATTTTTAAAAATGCACTTAAAATAACAAACCTCTGATCAACTTTGGGACCCTTCATCATCTCACTGATTTTAAGCACTTCAAGAGGAGAAATATTGCTTCTTGCCAAAAAAAGTGGGAAGGTGTTGGGGGAGTAAGTTCCTGCTTTTGCTAATTTCTTTTTTTTACAATATATTTTCAGTTTTCAACATTCATTCCATAAGTTTTAAATTTTCTCTGCCTTCCTCCCCTCCCTGCTCCCCAAGATGGCATGCACTTCAATATAGGTTCTATGTATACATTCTTCTTAAACATATTTTCACATTAGTTGTGATGAGGAAGAAGAGTTAGAATGAATGGGAGGAACCATGAGAGAGAAAAAAGAAAACAGAAAAAGAGAGAGAGAGAGCAATTAAGTAGGCTCCAATCTGCATTCAGACTCCATATTGTTTTTCCTCTGGATATGGATGGAATTTTCCATCAAGAGTCTTTCAGAATTGCTTTAAATCCTTGCATTACTAAGAAGAGTGAAGTCTATCACTCAGTCATCATACAATGTGGTTGCTACTATGTACAATGTTCTACTTTTGTTCACTTCACTAAGAATCAGTTTATATAAGTCTTATCAAGTTTTTCTGAAGTCTGCCTGCTCATCATTTCTTATAGCACAACAGTATCCAATTAACATTCATATACCACAACTTGTTCAGCTATTCCCCAAGTGACAGGCATCCCCTCAGTTTCCATTTCTTGGTCACCACAGAAAGAGTTGCTATAAATATTTTTGTACATGTGGGTCCTTTCCCCATTATTATGGGATCATAATACATAATACATAATACAGTCCTAGAAATGGTATTGCTGGGTCAAAGCGTGTGCACAGTTTTGTAACTTTCTCGGCATAGTTCAAAATTGCTTTCCAGAATGGTTGGATCAACTCACAACTCCACCAACAAGGTATTAGTGTTTCAATTTTTCCACATCTTCTCCAGAATTGTAAATTTTCCTGTTTTGTCATGTTAGCCAATCTGATAAGAGTTGTTTTGATTTGTATCTCTCAATCAATAGTGATTTAGAGCATTTTTATATGACTATAAATAGCTTTAATTTCACACTTTGAAAACTGCCTGTTCATATCCTTTGACCATTTATCAATTGGGGAATAACTTAGGTTATAATAAATTTGACTCAGTTCTCTGTATACTTCAGAAATGAGACCTTTATCAGAGACACTGGTTGTTTGTAAAAGTTCTTTTCCAATTTTTTGCTTCCCTCTTAATCTTGGTTGCATTGGTTTTCTTTGTGCAAAACCTTTTCAATTAAATGTAATCAAACTTATCCACTTTGCATTTCATACTATTCTGTTTCTTGCTTGGTCATAAATTCCTTCATTCTCCATAAATCTGACTGGTAAACTATTTCTTGCTCTCCTGATTTGCTTATAGTATCAGCATTTATATCTACATCGTGTACCCATTTGGACTTAATTTTGGGTCTATAATTGTCTTTCTCTTTTGACTATTCTTGGTTTAGTTTCTAATTATTGTTTTAATTTCCTCTTCATTGAAAAGGAATTCACCCTTTTCAATTTTGATAGTGATAATTTGGTTTTCTCCTTTCTTTTTTTAAATCAAATTAACAAAAGGTTTATCTATTTTATTGGTTTTTTTTCACAAAACCATCTCTTAGCTTCATTTATTATTTCAAAAGTTTTCTTAATTTCAATTTTATTAATCTCTATTGATTTTTAGAATTTCTATTCTGTTATTTAATTGAGGGTTTTTAATTTGTTATTTTTCTAGATATTTTAGTTGCATGTCTAATTCATAGATCTCTTCTTTCTCTATTTTATTCATATAAGCATTAAAAGATATAAAACTTCTTCCAAGAACTTCTTTGGCTTCATAACATAAGTTTTGGTAGGTTGTCCCTACCCATGATTGCTATTCTCTTGGATGACGTTATTGATTATTTCTATAATTTGTTGTTTGACTCACTTATTCTTTAAGATTAGGTTTTTAGTTTCCAATCAATTTTTAGTCTATCTTTCCATGGTCTTTTATTACATGCAATTTTTTTTTATTGCATCATAATCTACAAAGGATGCCTTTAATATTTCTGCCTTTCTGCACTGTATTGTGAGGTGTTTATGCCCTAGTACATGGTTAATTTTTGCGCAGGTTTCATATACCACTGAGAAAAAAAAGGTATATTCCTTTCTATCCCCATTCAGTTTTCTCAAGAGGTCTACCATATTTAACTTTTATAAAATTCTATTCACCTCCTTAACTTCTTTCCTGTTCATTTTGTTGTTAGATTTTTATAGCTCAGAGAGGGAGAGTTTGAGATCTGCCACTAGTATAGTTTTGCTTTATATTTCATCCTGTAATTCCCTTAACTTCTCCTCTAAGAATCTGGATTCTATACTACTTGGTGCATATATGTTTAGTAATATTACTTCATTGTCTTTTAGCAGGATATAGTTCCCTTCCTTATCTCTTTTGATCAGATCTATTTTTGTTTTTGCTTTGTCTGAGATTAGGATTGCTACTCCTGTGTGTTTGTTTTTTACTTCAGCTGAGGCAAAATATATTCCACTCCAGCCTTTTACTTTTACTCTGTGTATATACCCTTGTTTCAAATGTGTTTCTTGTAAAAAAAAAAAAAACCACGTTGTAGGATTACAGTTTTTAATCCATTCTGCTATCAGTTTCTGTTTTAGGGAAAAGTTCATCCAATTCACTTTCACAGTTATGATTACTATCTGTGTATTTGTCTTCATCCTATCACACCTCCCTCATTTATGCTTTTAGTTCTCCCTTTCCCTCTTCAAAAGAGTTTTACTTTTGACTACTGATACCCTCAATCTTCCCTCCATTCTATCAGCTCTCTCCCTTTCCTTATCCTTTTTCCTTACTACTTCTTCCCTCCCTTCTAATTATCCCCTCCCTTTTCTTTCCTTTTCACTCTCCTACTGCCTGTAGGACAAGTTAGAGTTCTATACCTGAGTATGTTATTCCCTCCTTGAAACAAATCTGATGAGAGTAAAGTTCAAACAATGCTCATCTCTCTGCTTTCTTTCCCTCTAGTATATTTTTGTGCCTCTTCATATAATGTAATTTACCCCTTTCTGTCTCTTCCTTTCTGACTCTCCCATTACAATCCCCTTTTTACTCCTTCTTTAGGAATTTTTTAATTATCATATAAGTTTATTTATACCCACACCCTTTGTTTATATATATTGCTTTTAAATGTCATAATAAAGATACAATTCTCAAGATATACACATAGCATCTTCCCATGTAGGGATGTAAACTGTTTGCCCTTACTAAATAGCAGGTTTTTTTCCTATTTATCTTTTTATGCCCTCTTGAAGCTTGTTCTTGAAAGTCAAATTTTCCATTGAGCTCTGGTCTTTTCATCAGGAAGGTCTGTAAGTAACCTATTTCATCGAATGTTCATCTCCTTGCCTCAAAGATTATGCTCAGTTTTACTAGGTAATTGATCCTTCATTGTAATCAAATGCCTTTGCCTTAGGGAACATCATATTCCAAGCCCTTTGATCTTTTAATGTAGAAACTGCAAGGTCCTGCATGATCCTAACTGTAGTTGCATGATATGTGAATTGCTTTCTTCTGACTGCCTGCAGTATTTTCTCCTTGACCTGATAATTATGGAATCTTGCTATAGTATTCCTTGATGTTTTCCATGTGGGATCTCTTTTAGGAGGTGAGCAATGAATTCTTTTGATGACTATTGCACCCTCTGGTTCTAGGACCTTGGGGCAGTTTTCCTTGATAATTTTCTTGGAAAATGCTGTCCAGGCTCTTTTTGTCATCATGGATTTCCAATAGACTAATAATTCTTAAATTATCTCTGTTGGTTCTATTTTCTAGGTCAGTTGTTTTTCCAAAGGAGAATTTTATGTTTTCTTCTATTTTTTGCATTCTTTTGATTTTGTTTAACTGATTCTTGATGTCTCAGAGTCATTAGCTTCCACTTGCCCAATTATAATTTTTAACTAATTATTTTCTTCAGTTACCTTTTGTACTTCCTTTTCCATTTGGCCAGTTCTACTTTTTAAGGAATTGTTTTCTTCATTGTACTTTTTTCATTTTGTCAATTGTAGTTTCTAAAGGAATTGTTCAATTCTCTTCTACCTCACTAATTTGACTTTTAAAATCCTTCTTGGCCTCTTCCAAAAAGACTTTTTGGGCTTGAAATCAGTTCATATTCCCCTTTGAGGCTTCAGATGTGTATATACTGACAATGCTGCCCTCTGAATTTGTCTTTTGACCTTTCCTATCCTCAAAATAAAAATCTATAGTCTTTGACTTTTTATGTTGCTTCTTGCATGTGGTGTTTGCCTTTTTCTTGGCTTTTAAAGTTTATCTCTGCTTCTGGAGCAAAGGAGGCACTGTCCCACAATTTTTGTGCTGGGGACCTGGATCCTGGTTATTGGTTTTGTGTGCTGGGGCCTCAGGTTCTGACAGCTGGAGGCTGTGCATGCTGTAGCTACCCTGACGCTGAACTGGAGCTGTGTTGATGGCTGGTATTTGCCAATTCCAGGTGGGGTTTTACTATGTTTCCCCAGTTCACACTGAAGCTCATGAGTTGAGTTGTAGGGATGGTGTTGGTCTGGCCATTGGAGGTTGCCTCCTTACACTGTGCTAGAGCATGAGTAGGCTCAGCCACTGGTGGACACACCACTGTCACACAGGTGGTGGTTCTCCACACTGGCATCTGCTGGTTCATGTCTGTGTGAAGGCAAGTAGGCAGTTCTGGTGTTGGTGCTTGCTTGCTCTACCATCCTGGGGCTTAGACTCTCCTACCAGTTTGCTGAGGTGGGGCTTGCTGCTGGCTTCCCTTGATGACTGTGATCTTATACTGGTCCTCTTCAACCACAACAAGTGCAACCTTTGCTGTTAATTCCCCTAGCCTAATGAACTAAAAAAATCCCTGCTGTACCCCATCTTTCTATGGACTCCAATGTTCCAAGATTTTCCTTGGATGGTATTTTCTGGGTTTTTCAAGGTCAGTAAGGGAGAGTGAGAGCTACTTACTGCTTACTCTGCCATCCTGGCCCCCCATAAATCTTTTGTTAATTTCTTGCTCTTTCTCAGCAGCCCTACTTCTTGGCATGAATTGGAAACATGCACATACTGGCAAACCAGAGAGAAGGATCTGTACTTTACATGAAAGGCTTAACCTTGTAACAGCAAAGAGAGGATGTGGAAATTTCTCTTAAAAGTGTCAGGAGATATTTTTTAGAAATGTTACCTAGTATATATGTGGAAAACTTTGAATAGTTAATTTATAATCAATGTTGTTTCATTTATTTATAGGAATGATACAGTTTCTTAGAGGTGAAATTTGCTTTAGATCAAACTTTCATTCATTACATTTTTACAGCCTAAGACCACTTTTAGAAGGTTAGCAGAAAAGCAGAAAAGATCTGTCTCACTGGAGTGAGAGGGGGGCATAGTCTAGCAGAGACCATATCAGCATACTTTTTAAAAATTCCTCAAAATTACAATTGGGCACATGAAAGTTAATGGCTCTATGAGCCATCAAAAACAATAAAATCAAATCAAAAGAATGAAAAAATAGAAGATGTGAAATATTTCACTAAAAAAAAAAGAATGACCTCTTTAAAATAGATTGAAGAGAAATAATTTAAGAATTACTAGACTCTCTGAATGTCATGATCCAAAAAAAGAGCCTAGACATTATCTTTCAAGAAATTTCCATGGAAAATTGCCTTGGTATTCTACAACCTCAGAGAGTAAAAAAAAACAAACATAGAATCTACAATCACCTTCTGAAAGAGATCCTAAAAGAAAAACTTCTAGGAATATTATATACATATTCCAGAACTCCTAAGTCAAAGAGAAAATATTGCAAGCAGCTAGAAAAAAACAATTTAAATGCCATGGAGCCATAGTCAGGATAACACAAGATTTATCAACTTCTACATTAAAGGATGGCAGAGCTTGGTAAATGATATTCTGGAGGGTAAAAGAGCTGGGATTACAATCAAGAATCACACAACAAAACTGAATATTAAGTCTTGAGGATGGGAGGTAGGGGGGTGGAATGAACATTTAATTAAATAGAGGACTTTCCAGCATTAAAAAGACCAGACCTGAACAGAAAAATTCACTTCCAAATACAAGACTTAAGATAAACATAAAAAGGTTAACAGGAAAGAGAAATACAAGGAATTCAATAAGGTTAAACTGTTCACATTTCTATATGTGAAGTTGATACTTGCAACTCTTAAGAAGTTTATCATCATTTTT
>CM053769.1:646122316-646152331 GCA_028658325.1 Potorous gilbertii | reverse complement strand
GCCTAAGGGGTCCAAGGTCTCCCATTGCATCCTGTGTCATCTCCAGTCATCCTGATGAATATCTGGTCACTGGATTCAGATCTGGAGGAGAAGTGAGACTGATGATCTACATAGCCCTCCCTGACTCAAAACAAAAGTGCAAGTCATGTCATCATTTCTCTGATGGTGTGGTCTTCTTCAGCAGTGAAGGACAAACACAGCAACAACAACTGACTTAGAAAACCAGAAATCAATATTATATTATATTTTTGTTAAACATTTTCCAATTACGTTTTATTTTATTTATAATTTATAAGATAAAATAAGCATTTCCATAACTCAGTATAACAAAAAATAATTGCACATGAAACTGCAAATCTATTATGTACAGTTTGCTAATCCTTTTAAAGTTATGTAAATTTTTCCCTCCCCACCTTTTTTCTTCCCTTTTCCCACTACACTAGAGATGGCTACCATTAGACACATATATATGTATGTGAGAGTGTGTGTGTGTGTATAAAATCATTCTATACATACTTCTATTCATCAGTTCTTTCTCTGGATATAAATAGCATCTCCCTTCTTATGTCCTTTTTAGTTAATTTAGGTATTTACTATAGTCAAAATGACTTAATCACTGCTATCACTATATATAATGTTCTCTTGGCTCCGCTCATTTCTCTCTTTAATATTTTGTGCAAGTCTTTCCATGTTTTCCTAAGATCATCAAGTTCCTTTCTTACAGCACAGTAGTATTTCATCACAATCATATTCCATTTTAATCTGGTTTAGCTGCAGCCCCTGTGGACAGGAAGTTTGACTACTCTGTTCTAGGCAATTCTCTAAAATTCTAAGTTTCAGAGAAGGTGGTAACCTGTACTGGCAGAGGACATTTCTTCCTCTGGGAGTTTGCTCTACAATGAAATCATAGGTCCAGTTCCCAACCCCACATCGTACTTTGTGGATTCAGGGCAAATTGAGTTAGAATGGGTGAGAGAAGCCACAATGGAGAAGGAGGAGGGCAAAGTCTGGATTTGCTAAAACACAATAGACATCTCAGAGCCACTGCAGCATTTTAAGCAAAGGCATGCTGGAAATGGTATTTAAGGAAATATGTTATCCTCAAGTTACATGGATTTATTCATATTCCTCTCATCCCCTCCTCCCTCCTCCCCCCCAGAGTATCATTAAGCTGAAAGTTCTCATGTTTTGATTGTGTCAGGACAGTTCTTTTGACACCAGCAATCTCTGAGATACTTTAAACCTCTGTAAACAAAGATAAAAAGTCATAATAATCTTGATTTTTAAAAATGGAGATGTCATCTTTTGCTCCACTCTGTCACGTTCTGAAGTAATTTTTTAAAGCTTCTATTTTGTTTGCAGCTCACTCATCAGTTTTAAATGTATCTGAAGACATCTACCATTTGCCTCCCTAATAAAATGACAAGAGACTAAAAAAGACAACAGGGAATTTGCTTTGCCTTTCAGTCATTTCAGGGGTTTGAGAGGAGAGTGACTTGGGAGAAACTTGCTTCAGATTATCAGAAGATGCTGTCAGAATTTAGCATCTCCCTGGGTGAAATGAAACAACTCCCCTTTGGTATGATCATCTCACCCTCTTGTAATGCAATAATTCCTGCTATGGAGAGATGCATGTCACTAAGAGCAGATGTGCTCTGACCCCTGTGCTGAAATGATTTGATTTGTATTCTCTTTGAAAAGTCATACACAAGACAGCACCAATTTCTTTAAGAGAAGCAAAAAGTGAAAGAATCTTTTGCCCTCCAGAACTCGAAGAGTCCCATAAACAGACTGACTTGACAACCACTGCTTTTCTATAGTCTGCTAAATATCCATGCCAATTCACTGGTAATAATGAATTTTGCATTCCTCATCTGAAGGTGTCTGGGTGTACTTTTGTAACATCCTTCCACTATCACAGGGACATGGACATTTAGCAATGTGTCTCTTATTGTCTGTCATTAGTACATTACAAAACTACCCATGCTTGCTAATCATGCATATTGTGACATCTCCCTACAAGGACTGTTCCACTATACACTCCTTGGGCTTAGATCTAGAGAGAATGTGTGGGGTTCTAAGGGGTTCTAAGTACAGATAATGGTTGTTATGACAGTGAGGAAGTAGTATACAAATCTACATTCTGAAAGGCGCCATCAAGATGAACTCATGTCCACTATGGCCGACCCTAGAGATAAGTCGAGAAAAAAGTGGTCAAAACTCTTGGACTTTTCATTCATTTGTTCACTCAATAAATATTTTTAAGGCTCCTACCATGTGCAAGGCACTGTGCAAGAAAATAAAAGATTTGTTTTCTGACTTCTAGGAACTCACAGTCCAATAGAGAAGAAAAGACAATTGCAGAAACAATCTCAATAAAAGATATTATTCAATCCATTAAGTTGAAAGGCAGGGGAAAGAAAATCAACTCTTCATCAACCAAGCAAGCTATTGAAAGTTCACATTTACAAAATCATGCCATCATTTAATTTGCAGTTGCAAAAAGTGAGCATGTCTGAATGTGGCTAAAAGTGTAACATCTTCTATGTAGCTATACGCTTTTTTTTTCCTGTATGTGATCCATTTGTGATCTAACAAGACACTGAATGTGGAAAAAATAGATGAAGTTTCTCCATTGTGCACAGTACACACACACGCATACACACACATGCCACAATCCTGGGTACAGCCTCAAAGAAATAATAAAAACAACAGTATCTAAATGTTTGGAACCATAGAAAGAGGACACAATTTAAAATGGGTCTTTTTAAAGGGTTCAGTGAAATAGAAAGAGGATCGATTCCTTAGTAGCAATAATGTAAAAAGTTGTAAGTTCAGATTAAAGAAAGAAAAATTCTGAACCTTTAGGAGGGAAATTGTGCTCAAGAGCCTTGGCAGATTGCTACATGCAAGAAGATGGTAAAGGTACAAAGCTATTTCAGGGTTCAGTAATCAGTGAGAATGAAGAGAGAGCTTCCTACAGTAAATGGAGTTTTGGACTTAAGTTTGAATGTCTTCTCAAACACCTGCTAGCACAGTGATTCAGAAGATATGGAGACAGACAAGAGCTTTGGAGTAAAAACACATTCCTCATTCCTTTTTTGAGAAGGACACACAAAGATCCAGATAGGAAGAAAACAGCTTTGGACAGCAGCTGATTCCAGAGGAACTGATGTTTTCTCATATTTCTGATTCTTAGCTCACCTTCCTAGAAGCTCCAGGCAATTTTCCCTTGGGTGAGAGCAGGATTTCTCCCTTGGTTAAGTTATCTCACTCAGAGTAGGAAATGCCTTCACCTTGCGAACTTTAGGTATAATTCCATTCTAGATAATATCCAATTTTTTTTCACTCTGTGCTTGGATAAATGGGTTTACTCATGCTATTGGTGATGGTGCTAATATTTGGTAGGAAGGAGTTCAGCCTGTGGGCATAAACTAGAGGTTAGCTCACTCCCTTTAAAGGACAGCAAACAAGAAAATGTCTTCAACCTAAAATACACATACATACACACACACACATGCATACACACACATGCCCTTGTAAGTACACATGCCTAACTCCTAAATCAGGAAGATAGGTGGGAGGCAGATAGATAGAATTCTGGTGTGGTCTCCTTCCTCAGATGAAAGCAGAGTAGCCAGCCTCATGGTTTTTTCTCCTGCTGTTCTCCAGAATGAAGTTAAAATATCCCCTGAAGAGGAGCAGAAAGGATTCTAAAGGTATCTGACAATCTATTCTTAATTTCCTACACATAACTCATATGCCAATACACTTAAATGTATAAAGTTAAGTCAAGTCTAATAGCTTTATTAAGTCAGGAACTGTACTAAGCAACAAGGATACAAAGAAGCTAAAAACAACTAAGCAACTTCTGTTTTCAAAGAGGGAAACAAGAAGCAAACAACAATGTGCAGATAAGATACGTACAGGATAAATTGAAATTATCTTATAGGGGAGACACCAGCATGAAGGGAGACTGGGAAAGGCTATTTGCAAAACGTAATGTGAAAGGAGTCCAGGAGACAGAAATGAAAAGGGGGAGAATTACAGGCATGAGAAAAGCCAGTGAAAATGCACTGGAGTTTCCTGTATAAGAAACAGCAAGGATGCCAGTATCACTGGATCTCAGAGTACATAGAGAGAAGTGAGGTATAAGAAAGGTAGGGAGGGTCAATCCAAATGGAGGATTTTATATTTGATCCTGTGGGTAAGACAGACACTAGCATTTACTGAATAGGGGAAGAGGTGGATGTCATGGTCAGATCTGTACTTTAGAAATGCCAGCCTGACATCTGAATGAGAATGGATTAGGATGGGGAGAGACTTTGAAGCAGGGGACAAACCAGAAGGTTATTACAGTAGTCCAAGAGTGATGTGGTATGATTCTTTGTCATGCTGTGACGGTATCAGAGTAGAGGAAAAGAGGGTATAGCAAGAGATAGCACAAACATTAACAGGACTTGGGAACTGATTGGATTTTGGAGCAGAGTTGGAGAGAAAGTAACAAGTCTAGGGCAACATCTAGGCTACAAGGCAGGGTGAAAAATTACGGGAGGTAAGAGGAGAGTTAGCAGAAAGGGAACATTTAGGGAAGGAGGGGAAATATGGAGTTCAGTTTTGGAAGTTCTGATTTTAAGATACCTCTAAGATTCCAGGTAAACATGCCCAATAGGCAGTCGGAAATATAAAACAAGAAGTCAGTTGAGAGATTAGGGCTGGATAAATGGATCCGAGAATTTGACACATGGGAGTTACTGAATCAGTAAACCAAAAAGTATATAGAAGAGAAGACTTAGGAAAGATTTATGATGGACAGTTGAATCACAGTTAGCTAGGGTGGTTTAGATAAAGATTCAGCAAAGGAAACTAAGAAAGTGATCAGAGAGATGGAGGAGAAGAGAGAATACTGTCATTAAAATAGGAGGAAGAGAATTTAAAATTCTCTTTAATAAAGATAAAACTGATCAACATTGGTAAAGGTTGCAGAATGGTCAAAAAGGGTAAAGATAAAGAAACAGATTTGGTAATCAATGGTTCATTGGTTATGCAAATCACTAATGAAAGAGAAATGCATACCAAAACAACACTGAGGTTCCATCTCACATCCTACATATCGACAAAGATGACAAAAGATAGAAATAGGCAATATTTGGGGAGTTGGAGGAAGATATCACACTAGTGCATCATTGGTGGAGTTGTAAATCAGTACAACTACTTTGAGGGTGACTAGATGAGAGAGTGCTGGCCCTGGAGTAAGGACGACATGAAGTCAAATCTGGCTTCAGACACTTAATAGCTGTGTGATTCTGTGCAAGTCACTTAACACTGCTTGCCTTAGTTTCCCCATCTGTAAAATGAGCTGGAGAAGGAAATAGCAAACCACTCCAGCATCTTTGCCAAGAAAACTCCAAATGGGGTCACAAAGAGTCAGACATGAATGAAAAACAGAAACAGTAAGAGCAACTATTTGGGAAAGCAGTTTGAAATTCTGAAAATAAAGTGAATAAAACATCCTTTCTCTTTGACCCAAAATTTCCAGTACTAGATTTTGATTCCAAGAAGGACAAAAAAAAGTCTACATATACAACAAAATATTTGTAGCAGCACTTTCTGTGATGGTAAAAAATAAAATTTGAAATGAAACGGAGGTTCATCAGCTGGGGAGTAGCTAAACTATCTCTGGTATATGAATGGGATGGAATATTACTTTGTGAAAAAATGATGGATATAAAAAGAGTCATGGAACCATCTCTATGAACTGATGCAAAATTAATTAAGCAGAGCCAAGAAAAAATATACCAAATTACTATAGGAATGCAAACAGAATCATGCAAGCAATCAAAAGCGAAAGTTGAAAAATCATACAAAACAAACATGATTTGAAAAATCCTCATTGACAGAGGAAGGAAGCCTAGAAGGGTTGCACTCTATGTTCTGGGTCAATGCCAGTCATCCTGGTTTTCCTCTTGTCACCGAACTTCTATGACTCTGGAGGAGAGGGAGGCTGAGAATTGCACAGTTCTACCTCACTTAAATCAATTCACTAGCAAATCAAGACATCACACTTGTGACGTCACTTGTCTTCTTTTGAGAATAAACGATGAACAATTCAAAGATTAATTATCTGGACAAAGTAAGGCCAAATTTTCCACTATGATTATATGCCTGAAAGAATTTAATACATTCATTCCCTTCTTTGTGTGTGTCCTTTCTCATTGTCTTTACACAGCCTACTATACAAAGAGAAGAACAAAACAGTCTTTGAAAGGACCTTAAAATTTTAAATGGTCTGAGACTATCTATTTGATTAATTACCATTCTAAATCCTTATCCACTTCTCTCCCATTTTCCCCCATTTAAGAACTAACAGTAATAGGAAAATTTTAAAGGTACATAATAATTCAATTCAATAAACATTTATTAAAGACACTGTAAGTCAGATAGATAAGAAGCAGATCCTACTTGCAAGAAGAGTATAATCCAAACAAACACTTACGTGATTAACTGTACAAATCATTGACAATACAATGAATCAACTGATAGGCATTTATTAAGCAAACTACAATAGGCTAAGTGCAAAGTAGAGGCTGAAATAAAGTACTTTTGAAGTTTAATCTTATGACCATAAAAGTTATTATCACAGATTCAGGTATATGTGGGTATACACATATATACATACATACACATATGTTTTATATATATATATATATATATTCTTATTACTACCATTACTCCAAGAATGCTTGAAGAAACCATAAATTGCCAGATACTATACATTTTTTCCTCTCTCTTCCCTTTCCCCTTCCTCTTCTTTTTCCTTTTTTCCCTCCCTTCTCCATTCTTCAAACAAAGGAAGATATCTACTCTGATAGCTAGTTCTGGCCAAGCAAAATGCATCTTATCATCTTTTAGAATAGGATAGGTCAGACCTTCCTCAAACAGAGATTTAAGGAAAATGAAAAAGGGAAACTGAAATTGGGATTAGATAAGAAAGAGGTACTGCTAGAGTTTCCAATTGCCATCTGGGCATCAGGGAAGGCGGGCTAGGAGGAGGGGGGAGGAGGGGAGTAGCAATTGCTACAAATTGTAAACAGGAGCTCAATCCTCATGATTGACAGATTCTACCAAGATGGCCCAAGGGAGCCAATTAGCTCCTGTTTCTGTGGTGGGTTTGGCCAAGGAAACCTCTGCACAGACACCCACTTGTTCCACCTTCCCCAGAGGTGGGGAGGAAGGCTCCTCTAATCAGGTTTCCAAAATGTCACTCTACAGACATGAAAGGAAGGCCCTGCCTGTCAAAACCCAGCATGTGTGACCAGTACCCAGAGGCACAAAAGCAGCCTGTTCTATGGAAAACTGAAGGATGGTTCTTGTGAAATCAGTCTTCTATAGAGAATTATCTAATCTGAAATGGAGACATTTTCGGAAATAGTCATTTCTCCTTGTTTTCTTTGCCCATCTGCTTTGTTCCTCAGTAGGGGAGATTGGTACTGCAGTGCACCGTTCTCCACCCTTTTGGTTCCTTAGCAGTGGCCTCCTCCTTGTGCCAGATTCTATCCTACTGCTGCAGCTTTGACCACAGCAAAAAATGGGAATCTCCTAAGTGGACAAAACATGGAACCACCAGGAAGGGATGGTGAATTTAGCTGAAGAATAACTAGTTGGTGGAGATGCAAAGTTGCTCAAGAAACAAAACCACTGTTCTTAGATCCTTCCCTCTACCTGTAATGAAAGAAACAAGGAATGGCATCTCTTTAGGGGAGTTGGAGCAAAATTTGGCAATGTCTGAGAAGCATCTTAGCTAGATTTGTTTCAGCAGCATACTCTTCCATAACGTTTTGACTGCCTTGAGGCACTTGCTTAGCTGTCTGAGACACATCAGTTTCTGGAAGCCTGCTACTCAGGGATACAGTGCAGGAAAAGAAGTCTGAAAGACTTGGGCTCAAATACTACATCAGACACTACTGTGTTATTCAGCACAAGTCACAAGCCTCACTTGCCTTCTATTGCCTCATATGTAAAATGGGGATAATAAGCTTCTACATCATGGAATTGTGAGAATCAGATGATATGTGCATATATGCACACACATATGCACACATCACTTGACAAATCTTTAAAGCAATATATAAATGTTCGCTATTATTTACAAATGTCTAAAGGATCTCCTCCAACCTTTTTAGTAGTATGAAGTCTCCTCTTTTGCTATCCTACCCTCATGTACCTCTTAATCTCCATCAGTCACATGTTTACATCCTCAACTATGTCAATAAGCACACATATACATAATGTACATTTATGAGTTGCATGTGCATGTGTTAGACATGTACATCTAGGTGGGCTGTGTACATTATATATATATATATATATATATATATATACATATATATATATATATATATATATATATATGTATATATATATATATATATATATATATACTGACACCCAGCTTGGCATGTAGGCATATGACTGGGAGAAAATAAGTGGTGATACATGAGGGTAGGCTAATGAAAGAACAAAGCTCATTCTATGTATAACAAACTACTCACACACACATATATGTACATATATCTATATATAGAAGACATATTAAGGGCAGAGAATTGTTCTAAAGGCTACTGGAAAGTCAACACTTAAGTCTAATCATTCAATGAAACAGCATATATTAAGTGCTTACTAAGTGCCAGACACTAAAAGTTTAAAGACAAAAGCCAATACAGTCTAGGTGGGAAGACAGATGAGCCCCTGATCTTTTCATTTTGATGGATCCATGACTTCTTGAGGATGTACGCTCCCTCAGCCATTGGAGACCATGGCTCTTCCACATTTTGTCAAATTGTCATTAGGAATTCTCCTGCTTGACTGTTCTTATAAATGGCATAATTATTAACTGATGCTTTATTATCATTTTGGGAAAGAAGGATGCAAAAATATACTGATCCTCAGTTTCAGCCTGTGGTAAGAGAAGTATCTGTTTTAAGTAGACAAGGCTGTTTTTTTAAAGGATAGATTGGTTTCTTTATATAAAATATCCAATCCATGATGAGTTCATATCAGAGGTCTTAGCAGAATTTTCATTGACATGCACTTTTTCCTGTCTGACTTTGTATGGCTGATTGTCATAGCTAATGCCAGAGACCTTTATCTGAATTCATATTTTCTCTTTAATCTCAGGAACTGTATCCTTTATCCCTAGTCAAACATTACTTAATGCACTGCATGTCCCATCAGTACCTTATTGCACTATCCTCTCAGTCTGATTACTTTACTAGCCAGTTAGACCTGACCCAAAATATAGTCACAGAATAAAAAGTCTTGGGAAACTGACTAGCAATAAGTCATGTGATTGAATTGAGAAGTTGGCTTTCTATTGTCAGCAGGAGTGGGACTCATTAATTCAAACCTAACTTGTCCTTTGATAAGGGGCAATGCATCCAATTTGGACATCAAAAGAGCCATAGAGCTTGAAATACAATTGATGTGGTATTTATTCCAGTGCTCAGATGGTGCTGAGGGGAAAGCTTTATAAGAAGGAAGATAATTACACATATCTTAACTGAGTGAGCAATAGTGGGCAAGACATAAGGACACAAAGGTCTTCTGCCCATCTATCTCTTCATGCTTTCTACAGTCTCTTGATATTTCTAGAGGCTGGAAGTGCAAAAGGGTAGATAGGTAATTCCTAGGAGTAAGAAGATACATGGCTTCTTTCTCCTATCTCTATCCTTTCCTCCCTCTTTACTTTTTTCCTTCACTCTTTCCTTCCCCATTTGTCTTAATGGGACAGAGGAACTTGGATGGGTTGGTATCAAGGTAGGCTAATTTGAATCCAGAATGATGAATCAAATTTTTCCTATTTCTGATAAGAACTATATTGTAAATTTATCGATGTGACTATTGATGGACTGCTGATGTTCTGAGTTAGAAATATTCCAGAGAGTTCATGTGCTTGCTAATCTACATATCTCTTCTTAAAGAAAAATTGTCCAATTAATGAGTGAGGTTGGTTCAGTTTGAAAAGCATCCCCTAGGCCATTGCCTAAAATGATCTCAAATCACTGGCTGGAAAAGGGGAAGATGCTAAGTTGTGTACTCAAATTTCACTTCCAGTGAGTACTTTTCTAAAGCAATCAAGTATTTTTAAAAGTTCTGTCTTTAATGCTGTAAAATTCTTATGCTTTTTTTCTTCCATAATGCCTCTGATAAGATCTGCCAACATGTGGGTACTCTAGTTGGTTTAATAACTCAAGGATACCAATATACCCTGGCTATGTGACCAGCCTAACTTTTCTATAATATGCATTTAGGATAATAACTTCTATACACTTTCATACTCATGAAAGTATTATTTGGTAATCAACTACAGACTACCACATACCTTTCCATTGCCCTTTGGGTTATATGCAATTTCATTGCCTTCTAGGTCACAATGTTCCATATTATACAGACATACAGCATTACTAGTACATTGGTATTAGAGGTAGTCAACATGGAAAACACTACAATTTCTCAGATAAGATCCCCTATTTAATTCTTGGTTCAGTTCATCTTCATTGCTTATCCAAGATATGTATTGACGGACTACCCTCATAAACTGCCTATGCAGTTGTATTACATAGGCTGCACTCTATATATTTTTCATTCACTTTGTTTTACCAGTGTGGTTAATCAGAACAATGCCTTTTATACTGCTTTAGATTTTACTGCATTGTTGTAGAACTCTAGGCAATTAATACAATGTTCTCTTTAAACAGGATTATTGGGAAAACTTCAACACTGCTAAGATATCTTGGTTTTGTTTTGGCTTGGCACAACACAACTTCAAAGATGTTGGTATTTTTGATGAGCAGAAGTACTCTTACATTGTGCCTCATTTCAGCAGACTGTCAAATAAGTTATCTCCATAGTCACATCTGTCATAAAGTCTTGCATGATTCTGATGTCTGTGTGAGAGGCAACTTGTTTCTGGAGATTCTTTATGTCTGTGTTTTGTTCTACTGAACCAATTTTTAAAGAAATTAATAAACAAGAGAGAGGCAATATCTTATATTTTCAATAACTCTCAATCAATCCTCAGTGTTAAAAAAAATTTCTTGGACTGAATTTATTGGATTGTAAAGTTGTGACTTGTAGTCCCAATAGAAGAAAATCAATTATGGAAAGCCACACTAGAACTAATATCTTTTTTTAATGCACAAATATTAGAGGAGTGTAATAGAAGAAGAGATTACTATGGAATGATAAAAAAAAAAAATTACGAAGGAAGTAGACCTTGAGCTAAACTTTAAGGGAGAGGTACTAGTACTTCAAGGCAAGAGGATGAGAGAAGAGGAGACAGTTGCCGACTGAGGAGACAGCATGGACAAAAGTATTCTGGGAAGCAGTCAGTAAACCATTCGGGCTGGAATGAATAAAAACATCAGTTTGAAAAGTGAGGGATGTTGGGGTCAAATAAGGTAAGACTTTACATGTCACATTGAGGAATTCAGTCATAATTCTGCACGTGATGAGGAATCATGAAGCCAAAAAACACCCCCACCCTACCTTCAAATATGAGTTCTTGATGAAACTGAGAAGAGGGAATAGATGAAAAAGAAGAGATTTAGAAAACATACAAGTGTTTGGAGGCTAAATACATTCTTAATACATTCTTATTTTCATGACTGCAAAATGCCTAGACTATGCTTTAATTCCCTTTTACTTCAAAAAACAAGATTTTGTCACTAAGGACAGGGAATATATTTATTTCCTCAGGGCTTAACACTTGTGCCTTGCCCACAGTAAGCACAGAAAAAAAAACATTAGTTGAATTTAAATGAATTTAAATTTTGTGGGTACAAAAGAAATCTAAGAAGTGCTAGAATGATGATTATGGCATAACCTCCCCCATCTCAACTCCCTCCTTTTGCAGGCAGCTTCAATTGCACTTAACAGATTGGAATTAAAGAAGACAGACCAGGCAAAATGGAAATATGCAGAGATGGCATAGTCGCCAAATTTCTTTCAAGGATGCACTACTGCCAGCTGATCAAACAAATGGAGTGGGATTTTCAGGAAAGTGTGAAATAAGACTGACTGCCAAAATAGCAACATTTAGTAAACAGTTTACAATGGTCTACATGACTCAAATGCTTTCATAGGGATCTGGGGACCCAAGGGTCAGGTGTTCTAATGGAGGCTTCTAGATGTTCCCTGTCAATACCCCTTTGATCCTCAAGTGACACTGAGATGGCCTAGTAACACTCCAGGCATGTAGGTGGAGTTTGGATGATCTTTGTCTAGGATGAGCTTCCTTGGGATAAGTTTGACATTCTAAGAACTAGAGGAAATTCATCCAGTCCTACTCTTTCCATCCCATCATTCATTCTGTTTTAATTCCTGGTGGGTCTAAAGAGATGTGACTCAGACTTCATGTCCTGATCTCACCTCCTAACTGATGAAAGACCTTTGGGAGTGCCCCTCCATAGACAATGATCGTAGGTCTGCTGTACTAACACACCTGAGAGGTATAGACCTTCTTGGTCCCCTCAAAAGGATGAATAGAACTCCTCCCTGGGAGGTACTAGAGTGTAGACATCATTGTATATGCGCCATTATCCAGTCCAGAAAACATCTCAGGCCAAAGTGGCAACAGGTCTTCCAGGTCTGATTCCGTCTCAGCCCTCTTCTCCCCAAGGACAGTATGAATACATCAGAAAAATTAAATCATCTTGGAATTCAGGTTGTTGAGCAGGGCACTCACTACAGCTTCTTGGCACTCTCTCCCAAGCTCAAAGGTACTAGACACCCTCATGACAACAGGACCCCCATGGTGTTATGGTTGGCGGTGTGTTTCTTGAATTCTATCCAATAAACCTTTATTAAGTGTCCACTCTATACAACAGCACTCACTTTTACAACCCTGTTTGCTAGAATGGTAATAAAGATTTAAAAAAAAGATAGTAACTGTAGCAGAAGCATTGAAAAAGAACTTTGGCCCTTCCTAGGAGATCAAGCAGAGAGCTTGGCAGCATTGCTGTAAACTGGCAAACAAGGAGGCTTTTTTTCCGCCAAATGTGGCATAAGGCAGGAGGTGGAAAGTAAGACCAAGCAGGAAGAATATGCAGATGTTTTAAGTTCTGGGTCTATTGTAGCCACAAAAATATTAGACCACCTTCCTGTTCTGTGAATGCAACCATATCTTTGGTGGGTGCGAGATGGGAAGAGAAGGAGGGGAGGGAAGGGGAACTGGCTTGAGAACTGGAAACTTTTGTCCACAAAGTAAATACCTTGCCTCCCAAGTATGGAGAGTCAGAAGACCCAGGGAATGCATGCACTAAAATGATGCAAAAGATCTGAATAGATCTGTAATAAATCTTTTAAAATGAGAATAATATGATATTTTAGATATAATATTGAGACATACTATAATATTTTAGAAGAGAAAAATATAATTTCCATGGGAAGAAAAGAACAAAAAATTGAAGGGACTAATTTAAGACCTACTAACAGATTCCTGGACAAGAGAAAAGTTATTCCTTAGCTTCAGATTACATTTTAAAATTTTTTTATTTCTTTTATTTTTAATTTATGGATCAAACAAACATTTCTATGATGCAGCATAATTTTTTAAAAAAGATGATTGAACATGAAATTGCAAATCTATTATGTAAAATTTGCTATTTCTTTTAAATATATAATAAAGTTATGATACATTCTTTTCTTTCCTCCTTCCCTTCCCTGGAAATGGCTACATTAGACACAAATATGTATATGTTTATGTATACACACACACACATAAACACATCCCTTATGTGTTTGTAAACTCATTCTATACATACTTCTATTTATCATTCTTTCTCTGGATGCAGGGAGCACCTTCCTTCATATGTCACTTTCAGTTAATTTGGGTATTTATCATAGTGGTTCTGGAAACAATGTTGCTTTTACTGTATACAGTGTTCGCTTGGTTCTGCTCATTTTGCTCTTCCTTATTTCATGCAAGTCTCTCCAGGTTTTTCTCAGTCCAGTGCTATGCCCACTCTGCTTCAGGCTATAGATACTTGGATATATATAACAGAGAATAGCAGCAGATTTGAAACTGCATTAAGGGAAGTTAAGGGAGGAAAAGTGGCATGAAAGATGACATGAGCATCTTTGCTCCTTTTTTCTGGGCATGGTTCCAAATGAAGATTTATTCTGAATTTTTTAGCTAAAACTCAGATTATGTCCTGTGGATTTTAACCCTCAGGTAAGATATCTCAAAGCAGATTTCCTACATATATGTTTTCTAAGGCTATCAGTATAATGGAAGTAAGAAGATGAGGAATACATTTTTGTTCATCACTAGTAAAAAAGGCAGAGGTCATAGGAGCCAGAAAGGACCTTAGAGGTTATTGAGCCAAACTTCCTCATTTTACAGATGAGTAAACTGAGGTAGAGTGGGTCTAGGATCTCAATTTCAATTAAATAAATATCTATGTCTTCCTTATCAATTCCCAAGGGCCACAAAATGAAGTTTCTTCCTCTCCTACCTTTTCCCTTAACAAAGAAAGAGAAGTGAGAAGTAAATACTGATGATAACCTAAATTTGTTTCCAAGTAGAGATACTGAGCTAGCATAATCAGAGAGACAAATCAGTGAAGTTGTAGGAACAGAAAGACAGCACCAGCTGACAATAGTCTTAACTTAAGCATGTCCCTGTACCACTCTGGGACTTCTTATGATAGGTAGTAGTCTCTTATACCTTCCTTCCATCATCTGAGACTCATGGAGACCTGGCTCACTCCAGAAGACACTATATTCTTAACCATCTTCTCCAGTACAGGATATTGTTTCCCTTATGTCCCTCCTATAGCACAATCATCCTACAGGGTAAGTTAACACTTCTCGATCCCATGACTACTTCCAGATGTTTTATCTGTTTCCTCACTTAACATCTCCTTTTTCAGACGGGTGACCTAACTGCTTTCCTAGTGGTATTCCTTCATCAAGAAGTTCGGTACTTGGCTTAGTCTTCCTCTCCATCCTAACTGCTACTCTTACATTGAGAGAGAGAGAGAGAGACACAGAGACAGAGAGAGAGAGAGAGACAGAGAGAGAGACAGAGAGAGAGACAGAGAGACAGAGATGTATAGAGATATAGATACGTGTGTATATATGGATAGACACATGAGTGTTAATATCCCCTCAAATATCATCATTTTTAGTTCCTCTGTCTCCTCTCTGATGACCTACGTCCTGAATCCTCTTCCCTACGATCTCTTGATTATTTCCCATGAGTTTGATGACTCTTTTTCTGAAGATGGCATTCAATTTTCTATAACCAGCCTTAATATCATCTAAGAGCCATTTCTATATTGCCAGCTGTCTGCTGGACACTTCAAATTGGATGTACCATATGTGTTTCAAAGTCAACAAATCCAAAATAGAACCAATTATTTTCCCCCAAAAAATCATCCTTCTTTCTAACTTTCCCAGGTATGTTGAGAGCACCTCCCAATCTTTTAGACATACAGGGTTGGAGCATTAGGATTCTTGTTAATTCTTTAATCTCACTTACCCACATATCAAATTGGTTGCTGACAAATCCTATTATTTTTGCTTCCAGAGCATTTCTCAAATCCATTGCTCTTCTGTATACTCACAGAGCTTTCATCCTAGTTCAGGCCTTTAAAATCTCTTACTCAGACTATTCTAACAGTCTCCTAATCAGTCTCCATTTCTCAAACCTATTGCCTCTAGGATCAAACACAACCTTCCTTGCTTGACATGTAAATGCCTTCACAATTTGACTCCATTGTAGCTTAGAACTTGTCACATAGTAGTGGATACTCTCTGTTAACTCATCAGGTAACTGTCTATATTGCTGTTCCCTTATGATTGGTGTGTCCTCCAGGGATGTCCTCTGCATTGGCCTGTGCCACAGATTGTCTGAGGTCTTTAACATAGAAAATACTGAAGAGTTAGGATGATAACAACTTTCTATCACAAGGTCAGCCATAGCTGTGTCCTTGATAATGCCTCCTGAGCCTTTCCCTAGTGAGCCCTTGCTAGAGACTGAACAATCTGGCATATTTATAGAACAAAAAGCTTTAGTTCTTTCTCATGATCTTATAAGGCAAACATAATTGAAGAGATGAAAGAAACAGCACAAAAATATGCGACAGAATCTATGGGTCAGAATCTACCACTGTCTACACTGCTGATGGAAGACTTGCAGCGCACGAACAGGACCAGGGGCAGGCAAAGGAGACAGCCCTTTCTTTGAGCACAATACACCAAGTCAAAGGGGTGAAGGAGTACAACAGGGAACACTTTTTACTATGACTTTTTTACACATGCAGATATTTTAACAACAGAAAATCCCACTCCCAATTACACGTAGGAATTTATTTCTGTGAGTCAAGTTGACAGTCAGACTAAAGGCTCTAAGACTCTGGTAGACAGTAACACTATGGAGGTGCAATTTCCAAATATTAACAAGGACACTTTGTCCTGGGATCTGTTTTGTTCTTCTTCTTGTTTTATCATTGTTTTTTGGTATTACCCAACTCTTTGTATTGCCATTTAAGATGCTCTTGGCAAAGACACTGGAGGAGTTTGCCATTTCCTTCTTCAGATCATTTTACAGATGAAAAAACTGAGGCAAACAGGGTTAAGTAACTTAACCGTGTGTGTCTGTCTGTCTCTGTCTCTGTCTCTCTCTCTCTCACACACACACACACACACACACAGAGCTAAGTAAGTGTCTGAGGTCACATTTGAACTCAAGGACATGAGTCTTTCTGACTTCAGGTCCAGTACTCTATGCACTATGGAACCATCTAGCTGCCCAAAGATTCTGTTTTAGATTGATCTTATCCTGTTCAATATTTGCTAAGTTTTGCCAAGTGTTATTTGTGCATGTGGAAGACTCGGAAAATAGTAAGAAGCTGTCTAGATTTACTTGACAGTTCACAAGGGAAAAAAATCTCTTCTTTTGATTCTGACAACACTGACCATCAATATGATAAACTCTCACCCTGTTCATGATGAGGGGTTGGAGATAAAGGAATACAAAAGAAGGACAACACATATGAGGGAAGTTCCACGTTAACTGCTACTGCGTGAGATTGCATGAAAACACTGGTTGCTAAAACTGGATGTGAAGAGAGGCTTCTAAAAACATAAAGTCACTTGAATATGATATAAGGGAAATGATGCCTCAGTTACTGTTGTGACAGTTAGTCTGTGTCTTACAAGGAGAACTACTGGGTGATAGTTGTTAGCAATTGTATAAAACAGGAAAAAGAGAAAATAAACAAATATTCTCAAAGTCCAGAAGGACTGAGACTAGGGAGATAGTCGTGTTCAGAGTCAAGAGATTTGATTTCTACTTTTGACTTTGTCACTTTTAGTATGTGCAGCCTTGGGTCAGTGAGTTCACTTCTCTAGTCCTTGGATACCTTGTTTGTAACATGAGAAGGTGGAACTAGACCAGGAGGTCTTAATCTTAGTTCTGTGGATAAATTTCAGGGGGTTCACAAACTTGGACGGAAAAAATGAAATCTTTATTTTCATTTAACTCTAACTGAAATTGATGATTTCCTTTAGTTATTTGAAAGCGCTTGATTATGAGAAGGGGTTCATGGATCTTACCTGACTAACACAAGTATCCAAGACAGAAAAGGGGAATAAGAAACCCTAAGTCAGAGTAACTATGAGGCTCCTTCAAGCTTTAAGTCTAAGATCTTGCTCAGATTAAATTTTGATTATAAGTATTTGCAGACACAAAGCAGGACAGGTCTAAGAACATCATGAATCCACAGTCCCTAAAATGGGCCTCTGATTGGGAGCCGGCTCCCCACCTCCAATATTTTCCCAATAGACACATATCCTGTGGGAATTTCCCCCATACCAAAAATACTGGCTATGGTATGGTGGGGAGAATGAAACACCCAGAGACTTGAGATCTAATCTTCAGGACTTTCAACTGAAAATAAATGAGAAGGGAGTAAAAAAGGTTAAGACGCTGGTGTAGACTGTAAGCCTATTCATGGAAGAAATAGAATAGAGGCTGTTCATTGACAAATAAGTGAAATTTCAAGAGACAGAAGTCATAGGAGGACATTCCATACTGGAGAAACAGCATAAACAAAGATGTTATAGCATAAAGTGTGTCTGGGAGAAGTCAACCAGTTTAGCATAAAAGGTTTGTGGAGAGAAGGGGATAAGCAGGGAGGGAAGCTGAGAAAGGAAGAACCAGATTGTGAAGAACTTTGAATTACCAAGCTAAGGAGTCTTTACCTTATAGGCTAATAGAGGCTTGAAGGTATTTGAATATTGAAGCAACCAGATAAGAACTGTGGGTTACTATAATTTATTTCATGGTCATATGCATGAACAGACTAGAAGGAGGGAAGTTTGGAAACTAAAAAAGAATAAATAGGCTATGCTATTGCAATTGTCTTACTGCATGGCAAAGACTCTCAGAATTTCCAGGGTCATATAATTCTTTGGCAAGTCTGGTGAAGACTGTGGACCCTTTCTTAGAACAATGCACAAAATAAAATACATAGGATTACAGAGGAAACCAAAATGAAATAATTACCAAAGTATATATTTTACAAGTTCAAGTGGACTGCAGGTGAAGAATCTCTGGAAGAAACTAGGACAGTAACTTGTGAATAGATAGGAAGTTGTAAAGAGAAAAGACTAGAAAGCAGATAATCAGCACAGGATTTAGCACTTGCCTGGACATCTGTTAGTCAACAAATGAGAGTGAAAGGCTTAGTTTGTGCCAGGCATTGTGCTAAAAGTTGGCATATAAAGGCAAAACAAAAGGCCCTGCCCTCGAGGAGTTTACATTCACATATGGGAAAGCAACACACCAAAAAAGGCTGCAGGTTGGAAAACCATGAGAAAATGCAAGATGCTTTCGGAGACTAGAAGATCTGAACTCTGACTCTTAACAATAAGAATTATACAAATTAGAAGACTGATCATTTTCAGGTTAATTTGAATCATAAAAATGAATAAAGTAAAAGTGTCGAAAAGTTCAGATGCTCATTTAAGCGGGAAAGCTGGTTATAGGATTTTCCTTCTTCGTTTCTGTGTGTTCACTGTAATTAGGCATCATTGACAAAAACATAAAGATGTAGGTGTTGGCAGGCTCCTTTAATAGCTAGGATTTACACAGCATTTTAAGACCTGCAGCACAGAGCTTTCACAAATATTGTCTCATTTTACTCTCACAACATATCTGTGAGATAGGTACTTTTATTAACCCTATTTTACAGGTAAGGAAATTGAGTCAAAGAGAGACTAAATGACTTGCCTGGAGTCACACAGCTAGTGCCTGTGAGCAGATTTGGAGTCTTCCTGGAGTCTGTGTCCTGCACCCATCTACCTACATTTCGGAATAATCTCCTCCTTTCTTCCTATGCCTATAGAAACATTTAATTTCAATTGTATGAAATATTGAGATATAGCATCTTTCCTCTCCAATGGCCCCTTTTCTCTTTCTACTGGGCCTCATGTGCAATTTTGTTTTTGTTAAATCAGAAGCTACTATGTAAGTGAAATAGAAAACAAAATTCCATAAAATAATGCTACTGCTACATAAAACAGTGGTTGTGACAGATAAGAAAAAATATCCATTGTGGGGGAAAATGTCAGTGAAGTATTTCCCCACAGTGGAATCTTTCAGTGCAGCATGACAGTAAAAACACCTTGAATACAAAGTGAGGAATATTGATGTCTATTATTCATATCCAGATATATAATATTCAGTTTTGAAAACAAATCTATTGACTTTTCTACTAAAGTAAGTTTTGTGACATTCAGAGTTTTCCTACTGAACATATTGACAGTACATTTGTGATTTTTCATACGACAATATCCATTTTTATTTGTGTGAAGTGTATTCCCTACAGAAATTTAAACTCTCCAGCGACAATGTAGAAACAGTCCAAATGCTTTCTCTTAGGACTATACTCCCAATTATGATATTTTAAATCATTCCTCAGTGGTGATGACAAAGGTCAACTAAAGGAGATGCTTTTAACGCTATTTTCCATTTTTAATGAAGACGATCTATTATATTTGTAGGCCACCTCCCACAGTACAATTTGAATCACTAAGGCCTAATTAATTATCATATTATATATCTATGAGGTGAAGGGGAAAGTCCTCAGAACAACCACTGTATCATAAATGGGGCCTAGATTAGATTTGAATGCTCTTATCAGAGACCCCAGCAAACTGACCTCTTACTACTGAAGGACAACAGTAGACACAATCATACATGCAAGATGCACAAGAGAAGAACACAGATTCCATGCACTGCTCCTGGTTAGCTGTTTTTTCTATGAATAAGCACACCAGTGCAAGAAAACAGATTACTACATATATTGAGGAAAACTCCCCAGAAAATCCAGACAATGCAGTCATTACTTGAGACTTACATGGTTTTGATACTTGCTCCGTGAACAGTAAAATCCCTTCCATACCCCTACCCTCTCAAAGGCATTACTGCTGCTGATCATTCTTTGTTCTCAAAGAGGACAAAAGATACCCTGAATCTGATGTCTCGACTTCATGTGAATTGGATTTAAGGGAGTCAGAGCTGGACAAAGTAGTCAGTTTCAAAGACACAAGGTCAAGGCCAATGAAATTATGCAATCATCCAGCAGTCACCCCACCCTGCCCCTTTTATTTACTTTCTCAAACATCCCAGATAGATACTATGCCCTACATTGTGGCAATGATGGTCTAAGCATTGTCCTTCCTCCAAATACAAAGCTAACGAAGGAAAATATGTTCTACAGAAGGAGAAATAGTCTTTCTCCGTACTTCTCCAAGCTTCCATATTTTTTTCCCTCACGGGTTTTATCCTTGGACTGAAATGGAGAATCTACTTATACTCTGAGGGTCTTTCCCTCTCAGAATTATTCTTTTATGATAGCAAAACTAGGCCATCTCTTGTCTCAATTCCTAGTTTTTAAGTGCTAAACAGGTGTTGCCTCAGCTAAATTGAAACCTAGGAAAGACCTTAGCGTTAAACAACAAAGGTCTCCCACTGCGTTTGGGGCCATCTCCAGTGGTCCTCATCTATATTTTAGTACTGAACCCAAATGGCTCCAGAGGAGACAGTGAGGCCAGTGATTTTGCACAGTCCTTCCTCACTTAAATCTAGTTCATTGACAAGACAAGATATCCCCCTCCTGATTTCTTTGGTCTTCTTCAAGGATGAAGGATGTTACATTCAGCATTCAGAGGGAGATAAGAACTGCCAAAAGAATGAGGACAAGAAGGGCCCATTAAGGAATAAAGGAGCATTTTACCCTTCAGTCTCAATCCCTCTCAACATTAGTTTAGACCTCCTCAGGCTAATATGATATGAATACAATAGCCTTGTTTATCTAATCCTATCAAAGAATATTTGTGAAGTCTTTAGGTGTCACATTATGAAAATCATTAATCACAGACTCATAGATCTATAAGGAACCTCAGAGGCCAGTTCAATCCCTTCAATTTACAGATGGGTAAACTGAGGTCCAGAGGGGTTAAATGTCACAATATCACAAAGGGAGTGAACACCAAATATGACATCTGAACCAAAGTCCTGAAACACAAGAACCAGTGCTCTTTCTACCTTAACACATGGCTGACAGAGTAGAAGAAACAAAGAAAATGTTAAGATAATTGCTACCTAAAGGAGTTTAACCTAGTAATATGTTTGTTGTTGTTCAGTTGTTTCAGTCATGTCTGACTCTTTGTAACCCCACTTTGGATTTTCTTGGCATATATAGTGGAGTGGTTTGCCATTTCCTTCTCCAGCTCATTTTACATAGGAGGAAACTGAGGCAAGTAGGATTAAGTGACTTGCCTGGGATCACACAGCTAGCAAGTGTCTGAGGCAAGATTTGAACTCACAAAGAAGAGTCTTTCTGACTCCAGGCCCAGTAATCGCTGTGTCAACGTGTTGCTCCTCCATTTAGTATATCATGTAAATGCAATAACTTGAGAATAGTGACATTTTTATATCGAATACACTCTAGAGAATACCACATAATTAAATCTGCAGTATCAAGCATAAACCCTAAGGGATAGTGAGAGGGTTATTCTCCATGAGGGATATGGGCTTTGAAGGACATACAGGATTGAGAAGTACAGGTAGGTGAAAAGCGGAGGTTCCAGACTAGCATATTAGCTAAGAAAAAGGACCAAAGGAAGGAATGGGTGGGGTTTGCATGGTATATCTAAAGTAAAAGGCATTGGGGAATAATCACAAAGGTGGTGAAAGCATTTTGGAGTAATCATTGGTTAAAGTGACCACTAGGTCCTTTGCTCCTATGTACAATGAAGAAAAAAATGGCATTACCATATGTTAAACTGTGGAGAGAATACAGTAAGAGATAATTCTTATCTATGAAAGTCATTCACAAAAAATGGCTTTACATGATCACTTACTTTCATTAGGCTATCTTCTTCAATAACTAAGAAAGATGGGGAAAATATAGGTGGAAATCAGACTAAACTAGTTCAGGTAAGACATCTTCACCTGGACCCAGGGTGCCAGGATTGATTGTCTACATGTCACATTGTCCTCACATAAGTTCTGAGCCATTCATTCATTTATTAATTTGCTGTTTATTTGCCAAGGGTGGAAGTTGTGTTACCATTGCTAAATACCCTACAGCAAATACTTCTAGTGGAACCTGAATTGTAAACCTGATATTTCTTCAAAGATCTGATGTTACATTTCTTTGGAAAGATAAAAAGGCAAAAAGACCTTTATCAGAGCTACAGAAGAATGCCTACTAAAACCCCAGGACTGCTACTTGCAAATGCTTTGAAGTCTTTAAACTGAAAGGGGATTAAACATCTACATTTATCTGCCAAGCTACATACCACAGAAAATAATAACTAAAACACAAGACGAAAAGCAGTTGAGATACCCATAATTCAAAGGAATTTTTTAAAAAGAAAGAATTCATCATGTAAAACTCAGATCCCTAGATATTCATGAAAAAATACATAATGGTTGTTGTCCTTCCTTCTCGAAGAGGACCAAAATGACATCATCATGATAAAGAGAAATTTCAGTGTGTCCGACTGTGGCTGATCAGACCAATAGGAGCATGGAATGTTCTACCACAGGTTGGGCACAGATAGTCCATGTGAATATTGGGTGGTTACTCCAAATTTTTGCATACTATGTTTACTTTGTGCTATCTCAATTCTATTTGCTCATAGAGCACAGCACCCTTTCTGATGTGGGCATGCCATGCTAAGCAATCCTATGCCATTATCTCCCATGTTGCACAGTCAAATCCAAAGTTCTTGAAAAAGACTTTGAGAATGTCCTTGTGTCGCTTCTTCTGACCACCATGTGATCTCCTGCCCCATGTGAGTTCTCCATAATAGTCTTTGAAGCAAGTATACATTTTGCATTCAAACAATGTGGCCAGCCCATCCGAGTTGAGCTCTCTGAAGTGTAGTTTGAATGCTTGGCAGTTCAGTTCAAGTAAGGACTTCAGTATCTGCTACCTTATCCTGCCAGGTGATCCTGTCACTAAGGAACTAAGACAGTTCAGATGGAAGTGATTCAGTTTCCTGGCATTGAGCTGGTAGACTGTCCATGTTTCACAGGCATACAACAATGAGGTCAGTACAACGGCTCTGTAGACCTTCAGTTTGGTAGTCAGTCTAATAGCTCTTCTCTTTCAAACATTTCCTCAGAGCCTCCCAAACACTGAGCTAGCTCTGGCAATATGTACATCATTGTCAATGTGTACATCCCTGGAAAGTACACTACCAAGGTAAGCAAGCTTATCCACAGCATTCAAAACTTCTCCATTTGTTGTAACCAATGGTTCCACATATGGATGGTGTGATGTTGGCTGATGGAGCATCTGTGTTTTCTTGGTATTAATTATTAGGCCAAAATTAGCATAGGTAGAAAAGAATTGATCCATACTTTGTTGCATCTCAGTTTCAGAAGCTGAATTGAGTGCACAATCAGATGCAAACAGAAAATCACGTAACAGCACTCCCTCCACTTTGGTCTTGGCTTATAGCCTTTTCGAATTGAAGAATTTACCATTAGTACTGTAGTTGACCTTGATGCCATGTTCATTCTCATTGAAAATATTTGACAACATGACTGAAAACATCATACTAAAAAGCATGGGAGCAAGCACACAGACCTGTTTCACCCCATTGGTGACTGGGGAGGCACAAGAGCATTGTCCACTATTCAGAACTTGGACAAACATTTCATCATGAAACAGATGTACAATATTGATGAACTTCTCCATGCAACTAAATTTTGACATAATTTTCCATAAGCCCTCATGACTAACAGTGCGTGAGATCACAGACCTCTGTTCTTCTCCTGGCATTTTTTCTCCTGGAGTTTTGGGGCAGCAAATACCATATCGACTGCTCCTCGGCCCTTTCTATAGCCACACTGGCTCTCAGGTATATAACCATCTTCCAGGTGAAGGATCAACCTATTAAAGAGGACTCTAGCAAGATGGTATAGGTAATAAGGCAAGGGTAGCAATCAGGACCTCAGACAAAGGAAAAGCAAAAATAGACCTAATTAAAAGGAATAAGCTGGGAAATTACATCTTGCTGAAAGGAACAATGGACAACAAAGCAATATCAATCCTAAATCTATATGCACCAAATAGCATAGCATCCAAATTCTCAAAAGAAAAGTTAAATGAATTAGAGGGAGAAACAGACAGTAAAACTATGCAAGTGGGGGACCTCAACTTTCCCCTCTCAGAGTTAGGTAAATCTAACAATAAAGAAGCCAAGGAGATTAAAAGTTAGATAAAACAAACTTCTGGAAAGCCCCTGAATGAGAATGTAAAGGACTATATACCCTTTTTCGTAGCTGTACATGGCACCTATGCAAAAATTACCACGTATTAGGGCCTAAAACAATCTCATGACCAAATGTAGAAAAGAAGAAATATTAAAGGCATCCTTTCCAGTCCAAAATGCAATAAAAAATTACATTTTATAAAGGGCCATTGGAGCATAGAATAAAAGTTAATTGGAAACAAAGTAAACTAATTCTAAAGAACATGTAAGTCAAAGAACAAATCAATAACATCATTAAATAGAATTACAACAATGAAACAACATTCCAAAATTTGCAGGATGAAGCCAAAGCAGTGCTTAGGGAAACATTTATCTCTCTAAATGAGTATATCAATAAAAGAGAAAAATAGCAGATCAATGAACTGGGCACACAACTAAAAAAAATAGAAAAAGAACAAATTTAAAATACCCTATTATACATTAAAAGGGAAATCCTGAATATCAAAACAGATTAATAAAATTGAAAGCAAAAGAAATTGAACAAATGAATAAAACTAAGGTCTGCTTTTATGAAAAAAATTAATAAAATTGAAAAGAAAAGGTCAATTTGATTTAAACAAAACAGAATTCCAAATTACTAGTACTAAAAATGAAGAAAGTGAAAGCACCACCAATGAAGATGAAATTAAAAGAATTATTGATGTTGAGGTTTAGAGTGATTGCGACCCCAATAACACCCCAGGTCCTACCCAAAATAATTCAACTCAAGCCTTCTTTTAGGCCAAAAAAGCAAAAAGCAAAGTTTATTTAAGATCGATCATATTGGGTTGACTCTTGACAAGCCTCACCATTTGTGACACTTGCATTGACAAGCAGACCAGATAGAATCTGAGCTAGATTGAACCTGAGAACCTTCAATGAGGCAGAATGGGTCTTATATTCAGAAAAGTTGTGGGAAAGATCTAGGGGTACTCTTGAGAAGGATTATAAGGAGGATCTTGATGAGAGTGGGGAGACTAGAGGTCAGAGCTAAGAAAGTGGGATTTTGATAGGATCAAGGGTGGGAAGCAGCTTGAGGCAATTGGGAATTAACAGGCAATGGAGATCTAGGCTAGTTTAAGGGGAACAGATTTAGGGAGAGATATTTTGATACGATTAAGAGTGGGAAGTAGGCAGGAAACTCCTGAGGTAACAAACAATGGAGGACCAGGCTGGATTAAGGGTAATGAAAGGTTTATGGACTCAGGTGAACACCAGATCAAGTGGGAAGGAGAGTTCAAAAGGGTTCCTAGAGCCTATATCCCACCATTAGGAGTTATTTTGCCCAATTATTTCCCAGTAAAACTGACAATCTAAGTGAAATAGATGAATATTTACAAAAATATAAACTGCTCAGATCTACAAAAGAGGAATATTAATACTTAAATAACACTCTCTTAGGAAAAAAAAAATTGAACAAGTCATCAGTGAGCTCCTCAAGAAAACATTCCCAGGACCAAATGGATTTACAAGTGAATTCTATGAAACATTTAAATTACAGCTAATCCCAATACTGCATAAGCTATTTGAAAATACAGGTAAAGAAGGAGTCCTATCAAATTCCTTTTATGGCACAATTATGCTGTGGAACCTAAATGAGGGAGGGCAAAAAGAAAAGCACAGATGTATTTTCTTAATGAGGCAAAAATTTAAATAAAATACTAGCAAGGAGATTTAAGAAATATATTACAAAAATTGTATCCTTTGAACAGGTGGGATTTGTATCAGGAATTAAGGAATTTTTCTGGATTAGGAAAACTATCAGCATAACTAACCATTTCCATATCAATAACAATGAAAAACATAATTTTAACAATAGATGCAGAAAAAGTCTTTGACAGAATACAATAGTCATTCCAATTCAATACATGAAAAAGAATAGGAACCAAATGGACCATTCCTTAAAATGATAAGTAGTATTTTTGTAAAACCAAAAGCCATTCTTATATATAATGGAGATAAACTTGAATCCTCCCAGTAAGATCCATAGTGAAGTGAGGATGTCCATTATCACCACTATTTAAAATTGTATTTAAAACAACTATAACAAAAAGGGAAGAAAAAAAAATTGAAGGAATGAAAAAGGCAACAAGGAAATAAAGCTATCACTCTTTGCATATGATAAGGTAGTATACTTAGAGAATTCTTGAGAATCAACTGAAAAACTTATTGCAACAATGAACAATTTCAACAAAGTTGCAGGATATAAAATTAACCCATATAAATCCTCAGCATTTCTATAACTTACTAACAAAGCCCAGCAGGAAGAGACAGAGAATTTCCACTTAAAATATCTGCAGACAACATAAAACACTTGGGAGTCTACCTGCCAAGACAAACCCAGGGATCATATGAACACACTTTCCAGACAAATAAAGACGGATCAAAATGTAAAGGAAGGTAGACTAGCTGAACCAGATCTCATACTATAATATAAAGAGGCAATCATCAAAGTTATCCGGTACTGGCTAAGAAATGAAGTGGAGGATTGGTGGAACAAATTATCAGGGATGGGAACCTGTGTGGGGAACCTCAAGTGTGGCCCTTTGACAGAATCCAAATTTCACAGCACAAATTCCCATAATGAAAGGATTTGTTATGTAAAACTTGGACTCAGTCAAAAAGCTGCACGTAAGGACCCAGAAGACCACATATGGCCTCAAGGCATCAGATTAGATATATAAGACACAGTAGTAAGTCACCATAATAATCTAGTGTTTGATAAACCCAAAGACAGTAGCTTCTAGGATAGGAGCTTGCTATTTGACAAAACATGCTGGGAAAATTGGAAAATAGTATATCAAAAACTATGCATACACCAGAATTTTATACCATATATGCCAAGATAAGGTCAAAATGGGCACATGGTTGAAACATAAAGGGTAATACCATAAGCAAATCAGAAGAGCAAGGAATAGTTCATCCGTCAGAACTAAGGATAAAAGAATAATTTTGGCCAAACAGAGAGAGCATTACTATATGTAAAATGAATAATTTTTATTATATTAAATTTAAAAAGAGTTGCACAAATAAAAGCAATGCAACCAAGACTAAAAGGAATGCAGAAAGCTGAGGGATAATTTCTTACAGCAAAAGTCTCTTTAAAAGGCCTCATCTCTCAAATATGTAGAGAACTGAGTCAAATTTATAAGAATATAAGCCATTCCTCAATTGATAAATGGTCAGAGTATATGAACAGACAATTTTCAGATGAATTCAAAGCTGTCTATAGTCATATAAAAAAATGTTCTAAATCATCTAATTAGAAAACTGCTAATTAAAATAACTCCAAGGTACCATCTCACACCTATCGGATTAATCTGATAGAAAAGGAAAATGATAAATGTTGAAGAGGATGTGGGAAAATTGGAACACTACTGAATTGTTGATGGAGTTGTGAACTCACCCAACCATTCTGTAGAGCAATTTGGAACAATGCCCAAAAGGCAATCAAACAATGCATACCTTTTGAATCCAGGCAGCTAGGTGGTGCAGTGGATAGAGCACCACTGCAGGAGTCAGGAGGACCTGAGTTCAAATCTCACCTCAGACATTTGACACTCACTAGCTGTGTGACCTTAGGCAAGTCACTTAACCCCAACTGCCTCATCCTCGGTCATCTTCAGTCATCCTGATGAATACCTAGTCACTGGATTCAGATGGCTCTGGAGGAGAAGTGAGGCTGGTGACCTGCACAGCTCTCCCTCCCTCAAAACAAAGTCAAGTGCAAGTCATGTCATCATTTCCCTGATGGTCTGGTCTCCTTTGGCAATGAAGGATGACACACACCTTTTGAATCAGCAATATGAATTCCAGGTCTGCATCCCAATAAAAAGATAAAATGGCTGTTCCTGTGCAAAAATATTTATAACAGCTCTTTTTATAGTGACTGAAAATTAGAAATTGAAGGGATGTCCATGAATTGAGAAGTGGCTGAATAAGTGGTGGTATATGATGGTACTGGAAAACTATAGTACTTTTGCTATAAAAAATGACAAGCAGGTATCTTGAGTACCTAACCTATTCCACTGGTCTACTCCTCTCTTTCTTAGCCAGTACCAAGTAGTTTTGATGATTGTTGCTATAAAGCATTATATTATCATAAAATACAATTTGAGATCTGGTAGGGCTAGGGCACCTTCCCTAGCAATTCCTTTCATTAGTTCCCTTGATATTCTGGACCTTTTGTTCTTTCAGATGAATTTTGATATTATTTTTTCTAGTTCTAGCAAATAATTACCTGGTGGTTTGAATGGTATGGCACTGAATAAGTAAATTAATTTAGGTAGAATTGTCATTTTTATAATATTAGCTCAACCTATACATGAGCAACTGCTGTTTTTCCATTTACTTTGACCTGACTTTGTTTGTGTGAAAAGTGTTTTGTAATTGTGTTCATATAGTCCCTGGGTTTGTTTGGCAGGTAGACTCCCAGATATTTTGCAGGGTCTACTGTAACTTGAAATGGGAATTCTCTATCTCTTGCTGTTGGACTCAGTAATATGTGGAAATGCAAATGATGTATGTGGGTTTAATTTGTAACCTGCAACTTTGCCAAAGTTGCTTATTATCTCAAGTAGTTTTTTTACTTGATTCTCTGGGATTCTCTAAGTATATCATCATACTATCTGCAAAGAGTGATAACTAGTTTCCTCTTTGCCTATTCTAATTCTTTCAATTTTTTTTCTTTTCATTGCCACAGCTAGCATTTCTAATACCATACTGAATGACAGTGGTGAAAATGGACATCCTTGTTTCACCCTTTATCTGATTGGAAATGAATCTAACTTGTCCCCATTGCATATAATGCTTGCTGATATGCAAGTATCTACCTGCTTAGGTAGATACTGCTTATTATTTTATGGTAAGTTCCATGTATTCCTATGCTTCCCAGTGTTTTCAATAGGAATGGGTGTTGTATTTTGTCAAAAGCTTATTCTGCGGGGAGAAAATTTTGGAACCCAAAATCTTGTGAAAATGAATGTAAAAAGTTAAATAAATTTATTTTTATAAAAAGCTTATTCAGCATCTATTGAGATAATCATGTGCATTTCTGTTAGTTTTGTTGCTGATATGATCAATAACACTAATAGATTTTCTAATTTTGAACCAGCCCTGAATTCCTGGTATAAGTCCTACCTGATCATAAAGTATTATTCTCGTGATAAGTTG
>CM053769.1:646103580-646114686 GCA_028658325.1 Potorous gilbertii | reverse complement strand
ACAATCATCAGCAAGCATTATATGTAATGGGGATAAGCTAGAAGCATTGTCAATAAGATTGGGGGAAACAAGAATGTCCCTTTTCAGCACTGATATTCAATATTGTACTAGAAATGTTAGCTTCCCTGCAATGAGAATAAAAAGAAATTGAAGAAACCAGAATAGGCAAAGAAGAAACTCTTTGCATATGATATGATGGTATACTTAGAGAGTCAAGTAAAAAATTACTGGAAATAATAATCACATTTAGCAAAGTTGCAGGATATAAAATAAATCCACACAAATCATCAGCATTTCTATATATCACTAAAAAAGAACAACAGCAAGAAATAGAAAAGGAAATTCCATATAAATTTACTGTAGACAGTACAAATATTTGGGAGCCTACTTAACCAAAACAAATCCAGGAACTATATGAACACAATTAAAAACACTTTTCACACAGGTAAAATCAGATCTAAATAACTGGACAAATATCAGTGCTCATGGATAGCCTGAGGTAATATAATAAAAATGACAATTCTACCTAAATTAATTTAATTATTTAGTGCAATGCCAATTATGTTACCAATTTTTTTTTTCCAAAAACATATTTCATAGAGCCAGAAAAAAACAAAAGAAAATTCATCTAGAAAAACAAAAGGTCTAGAATATCAGGGGAGTTAATGAAAAAAAAAATTCAAGGGAAGGTGGCCTAGTCATACCAGATCTTAAATTGTATTATAAAGCAGCAATCATCAAAACTTCTTGGCACTTGCTAAGAAATACAGTGATAGATCAGTTGAATAAGTTAGGTACACAAGACAAAATAGTCAAGCATTATTGTAATCTACTATTCGATAAATCTAAAGACTCTTAACTTCCGAGATAATACTCACTATTTAACAAAAAATTGCTGGGAAAACTGGAAAATAGTATGGCAGAAATTAGACATAGACCAACATCTTACACCCTATACAAAGATAAAGTCAAAATGGATACATATTTTAAAGACTGATACTAAAAGCAAACTAGGAGAACAAGGAACAGTTTACCTGCCAGATCTATGGAGAAGGGAAGATGTTATGACCAAATAAGAACTAGCAAACATTATGAATGCAAAATGCATGATTTTGATTACATTAAATCAAAAAGTTTTTGCACAAACAAAGCCAATGCAATCAAGATTAGAAGGGAAACAGGAATCTGAAACAATTTTTACAGCCACTATCTCTGATAAAGGCCTCATTTAGAGAACTGAGTTGAATTTATGAGAATACAAGTCATTCCCCAACTGATAGTCAAATATAAATAGACAGTTTTCAGAGGACAAAATTAAAGCTATCTAAATCATATGAAAAAATGCTCTAAATCACCATGGATTGGAGAAATGCAAATCAAAACAACTCTGAGGTGCCACATCAAACTTGTCATATTGGCTAATGTGACAAAATAGGAAAATGAAAAATGCTGAATGCTAGAGATGATGTGGAAAAATTGGAACACTAAAGCATTGTTGATGAAGTTGTGAACTGATCCAGCCTTTCTGGAGAGCAATTTAGTACTATGCCCAAATAGCTATAAAACTGTTATTACCCTTTTACCCAGGAATACAACTTTTAGGTCTGCATCCCAAAGAGAACATAAAAAATAGGAAGAAAACCAAAATGCACAAAAATATTTATAGCAGCTTTTTGTGGTAGCACAGAATTGGAAATTGAGGGGATGTCCGTCAACTGTAGAATGGCTGAATAATTGTGCTATATGAAAATAATGGACAGTGGAAAATATTCTCTCAGATGAACAGATGGACTTCAGAAAAGCCTGGAAAGACTTATATGAATGGATGCTAAGTGAAATGAGCAGGATCAGGAGAACATTGTACATAGTAACAATCACATTGTGTGATGACTAACTTTGCTAGACTTAGCTCTTTTCAGCAATACAAGGATCTAAGATAACTGCAAAAGACTTATGATGGAATGCAGATGGAATCATACTATTTGCTCTCTTTTTCTTTTGTTGTCTTGTTTCTTCTTCCTTGTGGTTCCTCTTATTGGTTCTAATTCTTCTTTACATCATCACTAATCTGAAAAATATGTTTAATATCAAAGTATATGTAAAGTCTATATCAAATTGCATGCCATCTTGGGGAAGTGGGAGAAGATGGAAGGGGAGAAAATTTAGAAATCAAAACCTTATTGAAGTAAATGTTGAAAACTTAAAATTAATTAATTTTTATAAAAGGACATAGAGAACAAACCCTTCATTTTACAGAGTTTGAAATCGAGCTATACGTAGGTTAAGTGATTTGTGTTAAGTTCATGCAGGTAGCAGGCAAGTGACATGTAGATGTCTATGCAGGTCCTGTTGACCACTCCTCTTGGTAAGCTTGAGGGTATTCTGGCTTCCAGCACCAACTTCATGGAATAATCCTAGCATCTGGAGATAGTGGTAACAAGTTTTAAATAGTTACTGTCTATGACTACCCTAGTTCTAAGTTCCCTAGTAGGATCACAGGAAAATAAAGCATTCTGGGAGGTACAAACATACCTGATATACAGAGTTTGAGCAAAGCCGGAATGTGAATGTGACCCCGTTAAGTTAGAACCCAGCCATCTAATCCATTTACAAAATAATGTGAGGAAATATTTACATGACAAACAAAAGGAAATTTTTGTCCACAATTTCCTTTCTTTTCTACCTGTCTCTTATTTTTAACTTTTGCTCCTTCCCTTTTTTTCCATTTTTTTCCTCACCCTTTTAATTTAACAACCATTTTTGTTGTTCAATTGTTTCAGTTGTGTCTAACTCTTCATGATCCCATTTGGGGTTTTCTTGGCAAAGATACTGGAGTGGTTTGCCATTTCCTTCTCCAGCCATTTTATAGATGATGAGTTTGGGGAGGGGTGGGGAGAAGGGGTTAAGTAATTTGCTCAAGGCCATGCAGCTACTGTCTGAGACTAGATTTGAACTCAGTTCTTCCTTTCAGAGATGTCAAAAATGTAGCCAGGAGTGATTACACCCTGAAGCAGATTAAAATGTAATTGGGATATACATACATACACACACACACACACACACACACACACACACACACACACATATCTCAAAATAACCAAAATGCAGTAGAACATAGATAATGTTAATATGTGGTTTCCTAAGTCAATAATGCAGTCCACAGGGACCCTTATGTATGATTTAGTAGCACCCATTTCTATTAAGGTTTGACACCACTGGCTAGTGGATAGAGCACTGGCCACAAAGCCAAGAATCCCTGGCTTAAAGTTCTCCTTCCTTTATGGTCTAGTAAAGTCACTTAACCTCTTTGTGCTCTAAAACAAATTCTAATACTATAAGTTGTAGAGAAGGACCTGATACTCTTTGCTATAATTCTGGGAATTCTCTGAACCAGTCAGTCCGTTCCATTTGCCAGGCAAATGTTGAATGCTAGGAATACAAAGACTGAAAAATGAACTAGTTCCTGCCTTTAAGAAGCTCTCATTTTCCTTGGGATATAGGTGTGGGTCAGGATAATCTAATATCCTTTTTTTCTTTTCTTTCACATGCATATCATTTCTACTTTTTTTCTTCTTTTATAATTCCCTCTTTATCCCTGTCCCATTCTTCTGTTTTATCTATTATCTTGTGAAGGGTAGGATGGAGTGGGGGAAGAAGGAAAGAGGGAACCTATGGTTTCATCAGTATAGAAAACTTCCTCTAGGAAAGCAAATCAGGAATTGTTCATCAACTGAACAGAGTATTGGGACTTGTCTAAGGTCACACAGTCAGTATTTCTGAACTTGAACTCAAGTCGATTCAAAGATCAGTTTTCTATCCACTACTCATGTAATCTTTCATTATCCCAGCCAAGCTTGCATCTAGCTTTTAAAGAGCTAGCTTCCTAACTCCCTTTTCTCAACAGGAACAGAATCACTTAACCACTACCACTACATTAATGACTTCCAAGCACTCCAAAGTTTCCCTGAGGTGTAAAATGCCTGATGATATGAGGGAATGAATTCTGTGATAAAAGAGTTCATTGTCAAGGCAGGAGCACATGTTCATAAAAGTTTCATCTTTTTGATATTGGCAAAGAAAAGCAACAGAAGGAAGAAAGGAAGAGAATTTGTTAACGGTAAAAAAAAAATGAATGATAGAACAGGAGGAAATGAAAAGTTTCAAATATCTTACAGACTGTGAAATAAATAGCAAGCAATTTTCATTTCTCAAATAAGGAAAGCAAACTGATTAGAACAATTTGACCAAAGCAGGGAAACTATTGAAAGAAAGAAAGAGGAAGAAGCTTGAAAGAAGCTAATAATCCAGGGGTAAGAGAGGACAAGCAAAATATTGTTAATGCAGTTAATCTTTATCCATGAAAAATGAGGCTTTTATGTTTAAAAAAAGAGCTTCAAATGCTTTGCTAATTCAGAAACAGCTAAATGGCTTATGTTTCATTTCATTTTCCCAGTCTTGCATCCATTAGTGATGACTACTACTTTGTCTAAAACTTGCAGGGATAATGGCATGTTGGATCATACCTGAGGATACCTTACAACACCAAAGGTAAGTGGTCGGCAACATTCACTTTTACTTAGATGCTTTTATGACTGAAATCGTGCTCCAGAACAATTGTCATTGCACTGTTTCATCATGACACTCAAATCTTATTTTCCTAATAGTTTCTTTCCATATGTTTATTGGTACATGCAAACAAGTACCAAGACTTGTCGATTCATTGGGAAAATGGAACCAACCAATTGAGAGACCAAGGTCCTTCTTCCCCTGATCTCTCTTATCTCCCGTCCTCCTCTCTTACCCACTGTTCTCTCTCCCCTTTCCTAGTTAACCCTACAGTATTTTATCTTGAAGTAGGATAATCTGTGAAGATGTTTTCAGGATGCTTATGAAGATTTTTGGAGTATGATCATCAGTGTTACTCAATGAGAAAAGATTTTGCTTATTCACTAGTTAATGTTGGGAAGCTAAGAAGACTTGAGGGACTCAATAAAATTAAACTGAAAAGATGATACATGTAACTCCTAAGAACTTTATCATTATTAGGGCAATTACACAGATAGAGGGCATGAGTATGAGTTGATTATGTTGAGATGATCCCCAAAAAAGAAATGAAGTGAGAAAGAAGGATGCACTGGGAGAAGGGAAAAGGGAGAAAAAGAATAGGGAAAATTACCTGACACAAAAGAGTTGCACAAGGAAGAATTTTCACAGTGAGGAGACTGGGGTTGGGTGGACAGTGCTTGAACTTCACTCTCACTGGAATTGATTCAAAGAGGGAAGAATATATATACACATTCAACTGGATATGGAAATCTATCTCACCCAGTAGGGAGGGTGAGAAATAGGAGGAAATGGGATAGGGTAAAGGGTAGGGGATGTGGCATAATAAAAGGGAGGGTGGATTAAGAGAAACAGTGGTCAGCAGTAAAAGATACTTAAGAAGAAGGAAAGGATAAAGAGAGAAAAGGATAAACATAAGAAAACAGGAAGGAAGGAAATATAAATTTAGTAACCATGACTGTGAATGTGAATTGGATGAGTTTACTCATAACATGCAAGTGGATAGTGGATTATAAACCAGAATCCAATAATAAATTGCTTACAAGAGACACACTTGATATAAAAAGAAAGATGGAGTTTAAATAAGGGGCTAGAGAAGTATCTATTATGCTTCAGCTGAAATAAAATAAAGGCAGAGGAAATAGACCTAATTAAAAGAGATAATCAGGGAAACTACATTTTGCTAAAAGATACCATAGGCAATGAAGTAATATCAAAAAAAATTTACAACAGATTTCTCTGATAAGGTCTCATTTCTCAAATATATAGTGAGTATAGAACTGAGTCAAATTTACATTCATTCTCCAGTTGATAAATGGTCAAAAGTTAGTTTTCAGAAGTTCTCAGGCCATTTTAGAAGAAATCAAAGCTATCTATACTCATATGAAAAAATGCTCTAAATTGCCTTTGATTAGACAAAACAACTCTGAGATAGTACCTCACATCTATTAGAAATGACAAATGATGGAATGGATCAGGGTAAACTGGCATTATGATGGAGTTCTGATCTGGTTCAACCATTCTTGAGAACATTTTGGAACTATGCCCAAAGGGGAAGAATATTGAAGAATGACTGGCCAAGTAGTGGAAGATGACTTTAATGGAGTATTATTTTCTTCTGAAAAGTGACAAGAGGAAGGGTTTCCAAAAACAAAACAAAACTTGGGAAGACTTATATGAACTGATGAAAAGTAAAGTGACCTAAACCAGGAGATGATCATACGCAGTAACAGCAGTGTTGTAATGATTGATGAGCAAGACTTAACTACTTTGTGAAACACTTAATTACTCTGATCAATACAATAATCCAAGATAATTCCAAAGGACTCAAAATGGAAAATGCTATCCACCTCCACAGAGAGAACTGATGAATTCTGAGTACAAATTGAAGTGTGATTTTTCTCATTTTCTTTATGTTTACTTTTTCTTTAGGCATGGCTAATATGGAAGTATATGTTTTTATTTTTAAAATTTTTCATTTATTTTATTTTCAATTTTTAGGATAAAACATGAAACTGCTAATCTATTGTGTAAAATTTGCTATGCTTTTTAAATGTAAATTTTTTTCTTGCCTCCCCTCCCTGATGTAGAGAAGGCTACCATTAGACACAAATATGTATGTATATGTAAAATCATTTGATATATCCTTCTATTTATCATGTTTTCCCCCCTTTGGATACAGATAGCATATCTTTTATAGTTAATACTATAGTATTTATAGGACTCAAAATGACTTAGTTATTCAAAGTTGTTCTTAAAACAAAATTTCTATTACTGTACAGATTATTTTCTTGGATCTGCTCATCTTGTTATTAATTATTTTGGGCAAGTCCATGTTTTTCTAAGATCAATAAGCTCATCATTTCTTACGACACCTTAGTATGCCATTACAATCATATACCACAACCTATTCAACCATTCCCTAATTGGCAGGCATCCCTATAATTTTTAATTCTTCACAGCCACAAAAATAGCTGCTATAAATATTTGAGAACATATAGATTCTTTTCCTTTTTCCCTAATCATCTTTGAAAATTGACGTAGAAGTGGTATTTCTGAGTCAAAGGGCATGAACAGTTCAGTAAATCTTTGGGCATAATTCCCAAATTAGTTAACGAAAGTGTCCCAATCTTTTCCACATCACCTCCAATGTTCTTCCCTTCTCCTTCAATCATTTTAGTCAATCTGACAGGTGGAAAATGGTATCTCAAGGTTGTTTTAGTTTGTATTCCTCTAATTGATAATTAATAAATGATCAAAGGATATGTGAACAGGTAGGTTTTAGATAAAGAAATCAAAACAACTTATAGTGATTTAGAAGTATATTTTGCATGATTTCACATGTATAATTGATATAATATTGCCTGCTTTTCTGGGATTGGGGGGACAATTGAGAAAGAGGGGGAAAGAAAATTCAAAACTCAAGCTTTCTAAAAAGAATGTTTAAAATCAATAAATAATATATTTGAAAAATAATATTGAAAAGAGATCTTTTGATATTATTTGCCACCAAGCAAGGTCAACCCTATTCTAAATTTGTTCAATTTAGCTAAGCTTAGAACATTGTATTATACTTATGAAACTTCACAATGTAAGTTGTAAATTATAATTCATCTTTTTTTGATTTTTGAATCCTGATTCCACCAATCAACTTATTTGCTAACCCCTCTATTTCTTCCTTAATTTGAAAAATATTAAGCATGCCATGTCATTGACCAAAATATTAATGAAGACAGAACCAAGTAGAGAGCTCTACTAAATACTTCCCCACTCCAGATTGACACTAATTCATCAGTTGACAATTTTAAGGCAAGGGCTTCAACCCACTAAAACACATGGAACTGTACTATCATTTAATCTACTTTTTAATCTCATCAATAGAGACATAATGAGGCTCTTCTAAGGGTTCTGCAGAAATTTTCAGTTCAATTCAATTAACAATTATTAAACTATGACCAAGGCACTAACCTATGCATTGGAGATAAAAAGACAAGTTGAAAAACCCTCCAGTTCCTTAAGGTGATGGTCACATGCTACAAAAAGTCATACAATCTTTCTTTGAAAGATCCTATTATTTTCAGAACCCAATCAAAAAATAAAATTGGTTTAATTGACATAACTTGTTCTTAGTGAATCTATGGTATTTCCTAGTGACTGTCATTTCTTTCTGTGTATTCTCATACCATCTTCTTAATGATTTCTTCTAGAATTTTGTCAGGAATCAATACAAAGTTCATTTCATTTTTTTATTAGAAAAGTGGTCTATCTAGTCTTCTGGCATGTCCCTTCTTTTCCACAATTTGTCCCCAAAGGACTGACATTGATTTCACAGACTTATAGGAAAATTCACACAGTGCCCTACTGTCATTCAATTGGTCCCAGAGATCTAAATATACTTAAAGTAACAAAATAAAAAAATCTCCTCACTGAACTTGAGCTTCACCTACTTCTTAACCAACCAAACCTGTTGTCATCATTCTATAGAATTAATTTATAGACCTTCATGGTTGGTAAGGAAGACAGAAGTAAAATAATCAGTGTGATGGTTCTCTACTCATCATCATTATCATCATCACTTTTTTCATATAAATAACATTTCATTTTTTTAATTACAATTATTAGCTTTACTTTTTTTTTAAGATTTTGAGCTATAAAAGAAGACACAGAACAAAAGGGGAGAAAACCATGAAAAGAAAAACAAGAAAGTGAAAATAGAATATTTTGATCTGCATTCAGGCTCCATTGGCTCTTTCTCTGGACATCATCATCACTTTTAATGTCATTGGCAAGAGCTTAATAACGATGAATTATAACCACAAGAAGGGACTAATTGTGGCAAGGAGGTAAGCTTCAATTGCAAAAGTCTATGACAGTAAAATACAAGCTATGCTAATGACTCCCAAGTACTTGATCACAATAAATCATGAAATAGTCAAATAAAGCATGGATATGTTGGAGTCAGCATATGAGCTAACTGTTAAATTTTCAGTATGGGCATTCATACCTCAGAAATCAGCACATGCTACAAATCAGGGCATCATTTCTTATTTTGTTGACTGCCTAATAAAATTCTGGAAAAATTAATTTAGATTAAACTTAAAAGTGTCAGTTCTCATGGTCCCAGTTCCTGGGGAGATTGGACAAGGTAGCAGCTTATATGCCTTTCAGTTTTTAATCTATAATCTAAACCTAGGATACAACAATTATACAAGTAAATAAATACAAAATATATGCAAAGAATACAAAATATTTGTGAGATAGAGAAAGGGGGAGAGAGATGGAGAGTGAAGTGTGGAGAGAAAGAGAGACAGAGTGAGAGAGTTAGTGATGATGGACTATAGGAGAGAATCAAAAAAGGTGTTACATACGAGTGAGATTACCAATGAGAGAGCAACTAAATGTTGCTTCATAAAGCCCATGTTCACAGATTCCATCATGCTCATGCTGAAAATACACATTTTCTGTATTAAAATGACCATGAGAATGAATGCCAGATTAATTATTATGAAATGTTTGCCCAATTCAATTAAATAGCTCTATTGGATAAACTGAAGAGAAGTCTGTCGGGCACATGGTTATTTATTTTTAGTTTTAAAAATGGAATCAATCAGATACAGCATCTGAAGAGCACTGTGAAATTTTGTGCTTAGTACATGGTACAAGAGTAGATTTCTGCTAGGATTTTGGTAGTCTCTAATGGAACAGAACATACTGGAAAAAAGTAACTCCTTATTTCTCATTGAATCTTTTGGTTTGGAAATTTTATTTAATTACAAAGCTGATTTTATAAGACATTTAAGTTAACTATTACTGAGCTCACAATGCAGGTAGACATAATAATTCATTTATTCAACAATGATTAATTAAGTACTTCCAGTAGTAGGCAACCTGGTGTACAACTTGTGGCCCACTGGTCACAAGCAGCCTACAAAATTTCTGAGTGTTACCTAAACCAGATTCTCTGTAATTGGGAAACATTTAACAAAAATAAATAAAAATATAATACAAAACATATAATGTTCATTTGTGGTTTTCTAAGTCAACATATGGCCTACATGGATCCAATTCTATTTCAATTGGCACCAATGGTGTAGTGGGTAAAAAGCTGGCCTCACAGATAGGAAGACTTGGGTTCAAGTCCAATATCTAACCAAATATACAGGGCAAGTCAACTAACTTCTCAGCTGCAGAGGGAACTTTCTAAGATGATAAAAGTATACCTCAGAGACATTTCAGGTTTAATTCCATACAATCACAACAAAGTAAATACCTATAAGACGAAAAATAAGTTGACTCTTCCTTTTCTGAAAGATCTCTCATTAGCATGCAATGCTCTTTGAAGGCATTTTACCCACAGAACTTCTTTCAAAATTGGAATTACTCCTCTTGAACACTGCCTCTGCTTTATCAAATAAATTCAAGTATTATTCTTCAATATTGTTGTCTCAGGGAACAGGGAGGCTTGAGGAGAGAAAGAGAAACAAGGACTCTAACAGGTAGAACAGAGAGAACACACCACCATTTTATATGGTCACTGTTTGTAGTGCCCAACACAATGCCAAGAGCAACATGAAAGGTCAGTGATCACAGGCCACTAGAACAGATATGATCATGGAAACATTTAAAATATTGTGAGAATTACCAAGATGTGACACAGAGACGTGATGTGAGCACGTACTGCCGGAAAAAAACCACTGCTGGTCTTTCTCAACACAAGATTGCCACAAACCTTCAATTTGTAAAAAGCACATCATCTAGGAAGATGAAGAAAGGGAAACACAATAAAATGAGGTATGCCTGTAAATAGTAGAGAAGGGGCTGACCTGCATTACTAGAGGAAATTTCCTCACCTGTGAATACCTTATAACAGTGAATTCAGGTCCTACTCCTGTGTATGTTTGTCCTTCGCTGCTGAAGAAGACCATGCCATCAGAGAAATGATGACATGACTTGCACTTGACTTTGTTTTGAGTGAGGGAGGGCTGTGCAGGTCACCAGCCTCACTTCTCCTCCAGAGCCATCTGAATCCAGTGACCAGATATT
>CM053769.1:646069812-646097111 GCA_028658325.1 Potorous gilbertii | reverse complement strand
GTCTGCCCAGCTAGTGCTTGGGGTCTGAGATTCAAATGCTGCTCCCCAGCCTCAGAGCTTTTGGCAGCAGGCCTGGCTGCTATTCAATGGGAGCTTATCTGCTGGTGCTCAGGTGGGGGCAGGGCCACCTCCCAGGCTCAGTTCCCTCAGGTGGTTTATGCAGAGATCTTTTGTAATGGAGCTGCTGCTGAGCTCCTGCCTGCTCTGGGAGCCTCTGGCCACCTGCTCTGGGAGCCTCTGGCCACCTGCTCCAGGAGCCTTTGGCCGCCGCTGCTGCTGCCTCCCGAGGGGTTCCGAGTCCCGGAGACACCCCACTCCCCTCTCAGCCCATCTCTCTCACTGACCTGTGAGTCTGTGGGTGGAGGGACCTTCGTGGCGACTGGAGATTCTGTCCCTGAAGCCTGCTTGTATCTGCTTGCTCCTCTCAGCATCATGCGGTCGGACAGGGCAGGGTTCCACTCTGGTCCGGGGTGCGATGGACCTTTGGGATCAGTTTTTCAGGGCTATCTGGAACAGAAATCTCCTTTGTTGTGTTGCTGCATGGATTCCACTGTTCCAGAATTTGTTGGAAGTTCTTTTTAGAGGAAATCCATGGGCTGTGGGTTCGGACCTAGCATAGGTGAGTCTTTCTACTCCTCTATCTTGGCTCTGCCCCCCTTCTGCCCACTTTTTAATCAGATTGGCTAAAGGTTTGGCAATTTTACCAGTTTTCTCAAAGAACCAGATTCACTTGTCTTACTTTCATAGAGTATTTTTTGGAGGTGGAGGCCCAGTTTATCTATTTCTCCTCTAACTTTTAATGTCTCTTCTGGATTTATTTAGTTTTGTATATCTGTTCACTTTTGGTTCATTAATGCAGTCTTTTTCTATTTTGTAAATGTACGTTGTAGGAATACATTTTTCCCCTGAAGACGACCGTAACTCCCACCCCAGACGTTCTAGTATGTTGTTTCATCATTATTATTTTCAGCATATATTTATTGGCTATTCTTATGATTTATTCTTTGATTTCACTCATTCTAAGTATTTCATCAATTCTCCATTTGAATTTTTCTCTTTTGTTTGTGCTCCCAGAACTTATTACTATTGCATTATGGTCTATAAAGGAATGGTTTTACTATTTCTATCTTTTTACATTTGTTTGTTCTGATATATGGTCAATTTTTTGGAAACTTCCATGTAATATTGAAAAATAGATACCATAAGTCTCAGTCTAAATTTCTCCAAAAATGTCTTTAATTGTATCTTATTCCGTTTTATTTATCTTTCTGTTAGATTTGTCCAAAACTGAGAAGATATTGAGATCTCCTGTCATTTTTGTCTGTCATGCCTCACTCTTAGAAATACCATTTCCTGCAAATAAAAGGATATCACTCCATTACAAGAATTTTCTTTTATTTCTGCCTGTGCAATTCATTATTAATCTTTCCTATTCCTGTGGTCATTTCTCCCCATTTTCCATTATATGTCCTTTCTGGGTCCATTCCCTTCCATTCTTCTGGGCTGCTCTCAGGAACTCTGATTTCCTTTATCTTTCAGTCAGCGTATTCATTGTAAGGCCCTTATTTTTTTATGAAGTACCTGAAATAAGATTTTCTCTTCCCCTACTCCCATTTCAATCTCTCTCTTTTCCTTCTTGTCCATCCTCCACTTCAGAGAGATGATCTTCTTTCTGAGAGACAACAGGTGTTCTTTTTCTTTCTTCTTGTGTATACTGCACTTCTGTCTTCTTCCTCACTTCTGTCTTCTTCCTCACTTTTAATTTTGCACACTCTCTCCCCTTCTGTAGTTTAGTTCCTCATATGAGTCATCCAACGGTTAAGTGTTATGAAGTTTAGTCTTTGACATTTTAGGTCAGTTTCTACTTAAATTCTGCTTTCACACTTTCTCCTGTATCCCTTTTTAGAAAGAAATCTCTTAATCTCTGTTGTTATTTTGTTATATTTGGTTGTTATTTTATTTCCTTTCCTATATTTCTGTTTTCTGGGGTATGTAAAAAGCAATTTTTTTCAAAATTAGTTTTCATTCCAGGAATGATTCAAATGTCATCCATCTTTTTCATTCATGATTAAATTCAGTATGTGATCTTGCGTTCTATCTTGAGTTTTGTTCCTTGGAACACATTATTCCATTTTTTTCTGCTGTCTTTGGTGGGTTCAGAAGAGTGTTTTGTCACTTGCATTTCCTTTCCCTTTATTGGAAGGTCTTATACTTGCAGATTTTTTTTCTGTTGTATTGTTCAATATAACCACTTTTCTCTTGGAATTTGCAACATAGTGTTTGTTTCTGCAAGCAATCTTTGAAGTTCTTCAGTTGACACTTTATTTTCTGTGCTGAGAAGTTCTGGAGAGTTTTCTTGTATTACTTCTTGAATTAAGGTGTTTGAATTGTTTTGACATTATATGTTCTTCTAGGAGACATTTAATCGTTACATTGTCTCTATATATCCTTTGCTGATATAGAAATTACTCTCTTTTAACATTATTACTATCTTGCTTCTCTTCTTGCAGGTTGTCCTTCACTTCCATGTATTTGCATTTCCAATCAGTTATGCTTTCTTTGGGATGTTTTTGGTGAAATTCACCACTGTGGGTTCTATTCTGCCATTTATTTTTGTCATACAGAACATAAATTATGATTCTCAGTTCTGATCCTGAATTAATTTCCCACCAGCATCTACCCAAAATGATTTCTTGGAGTACAGTAAGCCCATCATTTTACTAGGTCTAGTGAATGCACATGCTGACATCTTAACCCCCTTCTCCTTAGATGTCTGGCTAAGGACTGTAACTGCAGAGTGCTATACTACACTCCCAGCCAGAACAAGCTTTGGGTTTTTGACTTTCCATTGTGCAAGGAGGAAAGAGATAGGTTATATTGTAAAAAATCCATTGGGTCCATTTTTGTAAGCCCTGGCAAAGCATGGTAGGCAGTGAGAGAGGGTGTGTTGAGTTAGCGTTCCAAAGTTAGGAATAAACCTTTTCTGCTGTTAGTTCATTTTTTGCCTCATTAAGCTTCTGTTTGTCCTAAACCATGAAGATAGGGACAATTACTTTGTCTCTTATGAATAATTGCTATTTGGGAGATTTTTGAGAGGTCATGAGGATTGAAGTAAATGTGTATTCAATCATCCTGTTGGTCACATGATTTAGAAGTCATTCAGTTCAATTTTAATAGTTTTTGTTTGCTTCCTTTATTATCAGGTTAACAATTGTTATTTCTTTACTGCAGTCAAGTGTGTCTACTTCTAGAAAAAACGTTTTTTCTATCCCTTACTCATTTAATTTTTCCAATCTGATATAGGTTTGAGTATAAGAGAAATTAGCTGATTAGAATGGATCTAAAAGAAAAGTAAAAATGTTCATGGAGTCATTTCTATAAATAAGGTAACTTTGGATAAATTTTGCAAGATTTGGCAATATTGAAAGGTTCTTTCTCCCTACTTCACATGTTTATATCTTTGTTTTTGTTTTTTACTATATTTTCAAGAGTTGAGAGATAAATAAATTCTGGAGAAAAGAGGTGAAAAGTAGAAAAAGATTACATCTTGCTGATGGAGCCAGGAAAAGTTTCATGGACAATTTGGCATTTAGGCTGAATCCTGAAATATGTATAGAAATTGACCAGGTAGGATAGTGGAGAAACATTCCAAGCAAAAGTAATAGTGCAAACAAATAAACAGCAGCTGGAAAACAAGGGTAATACCTACTTTGGAAACAATATGAAAGCAGTAACAATATTTGAAAAGATAGATTGGATTTGGAGCCAAATCACAGAGGGCTTTTACTGTCAGACAAAAGAATATGGTAGCTCCTCTATATCTCATGACAAAATAAATAAAGTCCAAAAGGAAAACCAAGAAGAAGAAATTATTATGATGGTGTCAATCTATATCATATGTTCTCCTTTCTCTGCATCTCCCTTAAAAGAAAACAGAGAGAAAAATGCGTTTTACTGGTGTTTTTGTTTACAGTAACACATTTTGGCACTTAATTTGCTTAAATTTGTTTTGCAATCAATTTTATTTGCCTCTAAACTACAAACTATCTAGAGAAATCAGTACATTTTATATCACAAGTAGACAAAGCATTGATCATCGTCTATGCGTGAGGACAAAGTTTGGGCAGTTGAGGAAATGTACCCATGGAATACTAAGACACTAAAAGATTTAGTCAGTCATACTTTCCAAATATACAAATGTTTAGAATCATAAGAACAAAGTATCTAAGAATTTTGTTTTATTCATCCAATCAAATGACATCAGTAGAGAAACTGCCAAAGAACACTCTGCCCTTAGTATAAAATTAATTTATCATGGATTTTCCTACAAAAACCACATAATCCTAGGCATTGAAATAGTGATTTGACAGTGGGGGTTGGGCTTTGCTGAACCTCATCAGTTTCTTGTGAATTTCAGGCTGTCCCTAAAATAAGTTCCATGTAACTTGTCTCTGCCTGTGGGACTTTTCTACTTTCTCATGTTCTCTAATTTCAGTATTCTGGTTCAGGGCATCCAGCCTAATTACCAGATTGGTCCTGGAGTCTGCTTAGCCACCTCAACTTGGTACCCAATTCGAGTATCTGCTCCCTTTTCCCCTAACACCCACTGCACTTTAGGCCATATGAGTAACTTTTCTTGGGTTTATTCACATAGAGATTCTGCATATATTTTCAGAGCGAAGAGTCAAATTAATGAGATATATAAAAGGAATTGACCCTGTCAAACTTTTGGATAGGAAACTTTCTAACCTAATCTACCTACAGTTTCTCTGGCTTAGCCTTGTTTTTACTGTGCTATCAAGGCTGAGAACCCACTCAGCTCTATCCAGCTTCTGTCTGGCCCCAAAAGAAAGTAGCACTATTCATCTCAGAATATGCTGCCACCAATTTGGATTTCACTTAACAAGATGTTCTGGATGAAGTTCTTTCCTCTAATTAGAATTAATGACTTAAAATTTACCCATCAAGAAATCTCCTTATCCAATGGTGGGCTTTTGATGCTGAAATCCTTTCCATTCAGTCACAATTTAAATACCTGCCATGTCAGGTAAATAGAACATGAACTGATAGTACCTAATCCTGAACTGAGAGCCTCCCACTTCCACCCCTAAAAAAGGTAGCAAAGCTTTTTGTGTTTTTCATCATAGAGGCATAGTATTATTTTACCTATTTTGTTGTGTTTTAAATTCCTGATAGACCTACCTAGAAATGGGAAGGGTTGGGGAAAGAAAATGGTAATTTTCAGGGAAAATGTGAGGTGATTTTCTTTTACATGATTTTTTTCCAAATATGTATGTTGTAAAGTTCTCATGAAAAAAAGGATTTTGTTCAGAACGTTTGGGAATCCATACCCTCCTTTCATCTTTAGACTCACCCACACATACAAAATTTTAAAAGCAAGTCAAATTCAGTCCTTTGGAAAGTTCTCAGCACATAAAAGGTGGATCAATAAACCTTCGTTGATTTGGGGGGAAAATAGACTTGAAATAAATCTTATAACAATTATAGCAAGTCAGTCATACACATGGTGTATTTCCCAAGTTGAAAAAAAATGACAAACCTCATTTTCACTGGCAAAGATTTTAACACAAAATACAAAGCGAGAAAAAAAACATTTAAATATGACCAGTTGCAGTCATACTGCAAGTAAAAAACAGGCAAGATAAACTTGAATTTATACATACATACATACATACATGTATATATGAATATGAATTTTTTTTCATTTGCAGGAATTATTCCCATTTTCTCAAAAAAAACCCACATGTCAGAATGATTTTTCTCTGTTAATGAGACCATGGCAATTATGATAACATTGCCCACTACAACAGCAGAAAAGTACATCCTTTCAGCATTTCATACTCTCCAAGACTAAGGCATTGCTACACTTAGTCCCATCTCATTTTCTGGGAATCCATTCTACAAAATCATCCTACATACTGTTAATTTTGTAATAAAAGGAGGAATTGGGCTATCACAAGCTTTGTGATTAAAAATCCTGAAAGTTGTACCTAAGAGAAAATTTATAAGAAACAAGGAAAATTAGATCTGAAATCAACATCTCTTGTACTCACAAATCATTCCCCAATCTCACATTTCCCCTATCATCACCATGTTCCTCAGCTAAAGGGAGACTACAGTAAGTCCAGCTCATGTGGGAGTCAGGCATCTGGCTTTCACTCCCTTCCCACTGAGTAGATGTTGGGAAGGGAGGGAAAAGGGGAAGAGGGAAATGTTTATGAAATGGAAAATTGCCAACTGTGGAAATCACTGGTAAAATCTTGCCAATGTATAGAGAATATTGCTAGATCTCCTTTAAGTACCCAAGTAGAAGAACAAAATAAAATGTGCTTTTCAAAACATATCCAGTATGTTTATGCATACCTGAAAGTGGGCCGTATACTTTGCCTTCACTACTAAAATCCTATCATTACTTTCAGATAACAATAACAATGTTATTCAATCATTTTTCTGTCATATCTGACTCTTCATGATCCCATTTGGAGTTTTCTTAGCAAAGAGACTTGAAGTGGTTTACTTCTGCAGTTCATTTTACAGATGGGGAAACTGAGGGTACCAGGTGACTTGCCCAAGGTCACGTAGCTAGTAAGAGTCTGAGGCCAGATTTGAACTCACAAAGATGAGTCTTCCAGACTTCAGACCTGGCACTTTATCCACTGCACCACCAGTTGCCAATAACAATAGCTGATATTTATATGTGCAAGGTCACCAGCCTCACTTTCTCCTCCAGAGCCATCTCTGTCCAATGACCGGATATTCATGAGGATGACTGGAGATGGTCCTGGGAGGCAATGGGAGATCCTGGTCCTTTTAAACTAAGGTTTTTTTCAGGTTCTCACTTTCAGAGAGGTAATGCCCATTCAGTGAGTCAAGGGATGGCCCTTTTAATTAAAAAAAAAGTAGGAGGAGACCCTCAGGGAGTTACTATTTACTATTTACATTTTCTCTGGGCTAGGAGGGCAGGGACCTATTGTCCAATCTATGAGCTCCAGGGTGAATTGGGTTTAAGACTTGGTCTTTAAGAAAGAAATCTAGGCAGTAAAGACCAAGTTGGGAAAGGAACTTATTGTGACTGAGATAGGGCCGAGTGTGATTATATTGCTGAAGGGAATTTTCAGACTAGGAAAGCTCCTCCAACCAATAACATTTCTACAGCTTAAAGTGTTGGAAAGCTGCCTTGACAGGACAAGTGACCTACTAGACTTAGCTAGTTTGTATAAGAGCTAGGACACTACTGTTAAGGTAGTCATTAAAAAAAAAGACAAGAGTACCTCTCACCTCCCAATTATTGAAATAGTTATAGAAATTTCTAGAACAACATCCTCTGGTAAAAAGGTTTAAAACTCAATTAAAATGCAAATAAATACCAGGCAGTGTAGCAATGATGACTCCTTAGACACAAGGGCTAGGAAAAAGCAGGGTCAGCCAAGAATGCAAATTTTTAGAATTGTAATTAAATTTGCAATTATTTCCATTTCCCCAAACTTTTACAACCTAACATCAAGGCAGGATAGCCCAGATAACATAAAGCCAGAATAGAGTTCCCAGATAGGTTAAAGAAAGTAGAATCCAGGGGACTCCCACACAATTGGCAGTGTGCCTCCAATCTGATGTCATAACTAGGTTTTCCTGAATTGCAATTGCCTGTGGGATAATGGATCAGAAACCCCTCAGGTTCTTTTGGAGCAGATGAAGGTCATCCTAAATAACAGAATACAGAGGAGATGGGGTAAACCCAACTTCTGTGGATACCTAGAGATAATAAGCAGAGACACTTTTAATAACTTGTGAGCTCTCCTATTAGATAAATGGGATGCATACCCTCCAGCAAGAGCAAGCAGGGCCATTCTCCTCTATGCTGATGGCATGGCCTTATTTTCTCTTAGTAAAAGTGAACTGAAGCAGCTGAACCTATCATCTAATTACTGGAAAACAGAGCAGCTTAACATCCATTCTTCCAAAAGCTAAATCTTTATATTTGGCAGACCTTCTCCAACATTTAAATGGAACATTCTAAATAACCTTATCCAGTATAGTTATTCATTCAGTTACTTAGGGATGCATTTTATAGCTGTCAGCCTGGCAGAGCCATCAGGATACAGTCCTTCTCCAAATCAGATATTCCCCAAGGGCTACTCGGAGAATTGTTACTTCTGGTCCAGGCAATCAATGGGTAACACCTGTACTTAATGTTTTAGGCATGAATCATAATTTCTCTGCTTTATGGTGCAGAGCGCTCTGAGGCCTCCACTGAGTATTTGTCAAAATGCTTGAGCACATTCAAAGATCTTTCAGAGAAAACCTTGGGCCAAGTTTTAAAGAATTCCTTCAGCCCAGCACTGTGCATGATGTCTGGGTTGTAAGACATGTTAGCCTCACTCTGGTGACTTCTTTGAAAGACTCATATTGTTCCAGACACCACATTTTATAAATGACACTGCTCAACTGAAGCATTTCTGGAATGTTAAGGAGAGGGCTGGTGAAGCAGGGAAGGAGATAGCTAGATGGTGAGAAAATTGAAGACCCTGCTATGCCAGGTTCAATTTTTAAAATACTGGAAAGAACATTCCACTTGGAGTTAAGCATTTAGATTCAGATACCAGACACATTATTCACAACCCATGTGAGCTGAGTCAAGTTACAGCAGCTCTTTAGGTGTCAAGTTTCCTTATCTGTAAAAATGAAGTGTTGGACTAGATCAGAAGTTCTTAACCTATGGTTTCAAAGAGTCATTGAATTTGGATGGAGAAAAATTACATCTTTATTTTCATTATAATTGGTTTTCTTTGTAATCCTACATATGATTTTTTAGAAGTATTCTGAGATGTTCACTGGCTTCCTCAGACTGTTAAAGTGGTCCATGACCCAAACAATGTTAAGAATCTCTGGACTCAATAATCTCTGAGGTTCCTTCCAACTCTAAATCTTATCCTATGAGGTGATATTAGACTTAAAAGAGATGACTTGGAGAATATACCAGCTATTTTCAAGTATTTGAAGTGTTATCTTGCATAAGTGTGGTTAGAATATATATATATGTATGTATACGTACATACATACATATATATATACATATACCTATATATATATATATATATATATCAGAATTATAATTCATGTATCAGACACTTTATGTGTCAGTCCATGAACTAAAGTCTGTAAGGCATATAATCATGTACCAGACACATCTCTCAAGGAGTTCACTCTCTAGTGGAGGAGACAAGAAAATATTATGTACAAACAAGATTTGGAAAGGATAAACTGGAGATAATCAACAGAGGGATGATATTAAGATTAAAGAGGATGGGAAAAAAGGTTCCCCCCTGCCCCCTGGCCAAATTCACACTTTTTTCCAGGGTGCTAAATTTAATATACACTTAATAAATTTTGCATAATGGAAGTTCACAGTTGCATACACAATGTTTTTTGGTTATTCATTGTATGTGTAAATGTTTATTTTGGTGTATTTTCTTTTTAAAAAAATTTTCATTTCCACTTCCAAATTCTCTCCCTCCCTCGATCTACCCTCCTCCCATTCACTGAGAAGGCAAGAAATATGATATTGGAAAAGGCTTCTATTACAGAAGGAACTTCATTTGCTACTTTCAGGAATCTGAGGAAACAGGAAACTGAAATAAAGAGGCAGAGAATTCCAGACATAAAATAAGTTTGGTTTTGGACATAATGGTTTTAAGACATCTGTGGGACATCCAGTTTGAGTTGTCCAATAGGCATTTGGAGATGTAAGACTGAACATTGGGGAGAGGCTAGAACTACATGAGTATATTTAAGAATCATCAGCACAGGCATGATTATTGAAAGCATGGAGGCACTTCTTAAACTGTGAGTCATGATCCCATATAAATGGGGTCACAAAACTGTCATAAAAAATTTGGCAACAGTAACAGGTTCCTGAATGCTCAATGACAAAAAAAATATTCAGAATCAAAAGAGTAATAAATCCAAGGTCTTTCTGGCAGTGTTTGCCTGTGTTTCATCACACAACTTCACTGCAGCCTTGGTTCTGAACATACATGTGCATTTTGCAATGCGCACACCATCACGCCATGCAACGCCAATAAACGCTGCCAGAAACACTTTGGCTTAGATTCAAGACTATCATATGTTATAAATCACTGTATTTTTACTGTACATACAAAGTCATTAAATGCATTTTAGCTTGGGATTAGGACAGACCTTCCCACAATTTCTGAAATGGCTCTAAATCTACTTAGCCATTTTGTATTATGTATTGATGGGAAGTAGCATTCTCAACACTGATGATTATAACACCAAAATATCAATCAATTCAGAAAAATGTTAAAGATGTTCTATATCACATGTATACTACATCCTCTACATTTTTTTGAATATGCTCTACACCGTGTGTGTACGACATCCTCTACATTTTTTGTGGATCACCCAAAATCCTTTGTCATTCCTGCAGATGCTTATGCAGGTTGGGCAGGCCTGCTCTACCTCCTACAGTATCAAATATTCCACCAATATTTAATTCTTCATGTAAAAATAAACACATCGCTCTCATTATCATGAAAATTTGCTGTCATAGTTAATAAATGGTAAAATTATAAACACTAAAAATCATTTTAAAATAAATTTCCTTATGATTTAGTATCAGTAAATGTTTGATTTGTATATTTTTTATATATCTATATACCCAGGTTTGTGTAAAATTTCTCAAGTGAAAGGGAGTTGCGAGTGGAAAGAGTTTAAGAAGCCCTGGTATAAAGGGAGAAGAGAAGGGCGGTCCAGAAAGAGACTTAAAGTGTTCTCACAGTTAGTGGGCATATTTTAGAAGATCGAACTCAGTCTCAGTTTCTTCATCTATAAAGTCTGAATAATAAGAACTCACATGAAGATATTATAAGCATCACACGATGTGGTCCGTGGAACTAAAAGGCTACACAAAACTGAAAGCGCTATATGCTATTGCTCATTAGTATTGGGAGAAATAGAAGAAATACATACCTAAAATGAAAATATGAATGAAGTAAAGTTAGAGAGGAAAAACAACTTTTCTAAGGGAAAATTCTTCCAATAAAATACATGGATAAGGAGAAAATACATCTCGTACACAACAAAGCCATTATGGCATAGAACACTATCATCAGAATCAGCAGACTTCAGGCCAAGGTCAACTGCAACCCTTATTTGCCATGATGACTGGGCAGACTATAGCTTCTCTTCCCTCTTTAGTGTCTTCACTGGTAATGGGCAGAGCATTAAACTGCACTACTTCATCTCATAGGATTTCTGAGAGAAGAATCCCTGAAAAACTGTGGATTATGGAAATCTAAGTTCTTATTAAAATGAAAAAAAATTCATAGCTACCTAGATGAATTCCTAGTTGATAAACAGGAATAAAAATGGCTCATGTTGATATAGACAAGGACTTGATATATACTCTCTCATCTGAGCCTCACAACAGCATATAGAGTTACTAGTATCCCCATTTTACAGATAAAGAAACCGAGGCTGAGAAAGCTTAAGGGATTTGCTCATGGTCACAGAGCTAGTATATGTCAAAGATAGTATGAGAACTCAGGTCGACCTCACTTCAGGGTGTAGGATTCTCTTCCTTATGCCTGGATGCCTGGTATTCTTTAAGAGTATTCTGCAGCTGGAAAAAAAAAAAGTCTGAATGTTTTTCCAAAGGACAAAATGTTCTGCCATTTCTTGAAGGTAAAAGGATGCAAGGTAGCCTCTAAAGCTGTTGTGACTGTGTCTCTGGGTCTTCCTCAAGTCACAAGACAGAATCTTGAAAGGAGCAATAACCTAAGCTCAGACTCAACATCTTGACATGGTAACTTGACATTGCAACACCATCCACCTCCATTAATCAATCATACTCAGAGGCAAACAAGGAAAGGAAAAGCAAGTTAACCACAAGATTTCCTTTAAATGGTTTAAAAGTGGCTCATTTACAAATTCAAGGAAATCCATCAGCTTTCCTTATTTGTGCAGGAACACTATGCATGAAACAACCTTCATCAATGTAATTTCTTAGTAACATTATAGTGGAATAATGTGCATAAAGCATTTCCTTAAACCTTAAAGGACTGCACAGATGATAACTTTTTTCTTATTTAACGCAAATTCAAAACCTAGGATCATAGAACTGTTTCTGAAAGTGCCCTCAGAAGACTACTGAATTCAGCTGCCTCATTTTGCACATTAAAGAAAACCCAGGAAAATAAATCTCAGGAATGCACAGTGATCTGCCCAAGGTCACATAAGTGGTAAATTCCTAATCACTGAGCAGAGGCTTCTTGGTTTTTCAAAGGCTAAGCTGGAATACCTTGATTAGGTAACATGGTACAGTAAAGAGATCCATGGATTGGGAACTGAGCCTAGTCGTGGAGCCCAGGAATGTGTTTGATTCTTAGCCCTGCCTGCTTACATGGTCGTTCTCTCTCGAGGTCTCATCTAGTTTCCTCATCTGAGAAGGTTGAATGAGAAGGCCTCAAAGGTTCTTTTGACTTCTGCATCCTATATTCCTGAATTTTGACAAGGACAGGAATTTTGTGCAGGTCAATTAAAAAAGAAACACATAACAACAGGGAACACTTCAAAGTGTGTACCCCAAACCTCTTTAAGAACAACATTATGACTAATGCGAAAATATGTTTAATATGAATATATAAGTAGAGCCTGTATCAGCTCACACACCATCTTGGAGAGGGTAGAGGAGAAAATTCAAAACTCAAAAGCCTATGAAAGTGAAGGTGAAAAACCAGGAATAAATTAATTATTGAAAAAAGAGAACTCATTGCATAGGGCATTGCCCTGCTTACAGATGTAATGCCACATCTGCCAGTGACTTCAACTACCCAATTGAATTTTTAGTTTTCTCAATGCTCCATTTATAGTAAGGTACTCAGTTCTTCATCAGTAAAATGAGGGACTAGACTTAAAGACCTCTAAGATCCCTTTCATCTCTGGGTGTGTGATCATAGATGAGTTCCCTCTTTCATGAACCTAATTCCCTGCTACTGTCCTCTACTTCACTGATAACTACAAATTTTTCCAATGACATCTTCTATATGTATTTGGATAGCTCCTTTAGTCTATGTCCCTGGAATGAACCAAGATACCAACCATTATAAGGAAAACATTTAATAGGCTGAAATCTCAATTTAGGTTGAGATTCCAGGATATAAAAAATAAATATATTCCTGTGTGTGCATGTGTGTGTGTGTATGTATCTCCCCTTGTTCTGCATGGGGAGCAGGTAGGTGGCATATTAGATAAAGTACCAGGCCTGGAAATAGGAAGACCTGAGTTCGAATCCAGCTTTTGTGTGGCTCTGGGCAAGTCACTTAATACATATTTGCTTCAGTTTCCTCATCTATAAAATGAGCTGCAGAAGGAAATAGTAAACCATTCCAACATATTTGCCAAGAAAACCCCAAATGGGGTCACAAAGAGCCAGATACAACTAAAACATGACAGAGCAACAATACATTCTACTTAGAGGACAGGCAGTAGCAGGCTCAGCCAGCCCAAACAAATGTATAACACCTATTTGCCTAAAAGACTGGGGAAAAGGTCTTCCCTTTCATGACAGATTACTTGTTCCAATAGAGGGTATGAAACATGCTAAAGAAATTTTAAATGAATGGAACTGTCTGCCATTGGAATTTTGAGAAATGCACAACTGAGAACTACCCACGGAGAATGCATTTAAATAAACTGTAACTACAGCACAGTAACTATATCTGGAAACATAATTAAGTGACTAATTGTTCTGAAAACGCACTGGAACATCCAAATAGTTAATCAGTAATCTTTCCCTGTTCTCTTCCTACTCCCATCCCTCAGAAATTGCTTGTGTATTTGTGTACCATAGTGAGTCTCTATCTAATCATCTTTTATTTTTTCTATTAAGAGCAACATGTCAACATCAGGAGGCAAAGCAGTCACTTTCACTGACGTGAAAGTTCAGTTCAGTCACAGGCTTGTGACTGCCCATGGAACATGGCAATTTGTCTGAGATTACCTAAGCACTGAGCTTCTTAAACTGGGATTTCTAGCAGTCAGTGGTAAAAAGGGCATTCTTTGCCTCTTGGTGACATATTCTATCTCAATAAGAAGAGTTCCCTGAAATAAATAATAGGGGGACTTGGGGATTAACCAGAACAAATAAAAACCATATCTCAATAAGTAGACATGGTTTATAGTCAACCTGGATCTCTCAGATCTGCAGTTTTCTTGGTAGATCTCCTGGGGGTATTTTCACTTCAAAGAAAAGGGGGGGAAACATACTAAACTAATTGGTTGTATTTGTATTTAACATAACCCACAGGATTTTGTCTAACTGCCAAGAGACACATTAAACAATTATCCCAAGGACTCAACACCCAAGGAGAATAAGAGTTTTCCATGCCTCAAAGTGTCTGACAAAACCTAGTAAGAAATAACTGCAATTTAATTCCCTGTTCAGAGAAAGGTGGGAAGGCTTACATAGATTCTATCTGTAGATTTCCTTTAAAATAAGTTAGATTTTCAGGATTTCAAGATTGAAATAGTATGGAATTGATTCGGTTTACTTAATCTGAAGTCTTAATCCTAAAGACAGTTCAGGCCCTATTATATTAGAAAGTGGCTCCCTTTGGCTAGGGCAGCTAGAGAGCCCTGCCTGGAGTCAGGAAGAACTAAGTTCAAATCCAGCTTCAGACACTTACTCGTTGGGTGACTGTGGGCAAGTCACTTAACCCTATTTGCCTCATTTTCCTCCTCTGTAAAATGTGTTGGAGAAGGAAATGGTCAATCACTTTTGTATCTTTGCCAAGAAAACCCCAAATGGAGTCACAAAGAGTCCATACGACAAAAACAACTAAATAACAAAAGTAAAAAGCAGTGGAAAAGGAAAGTATGGAGAGAAAAACTACATTGCTAAAGAGGAATTGTAGGGTAAATAAATGTGGAAAGGTTGAGGACAACAGAGAAGAGGAAGTCAGAAATAACTCAGGTTCCACCTCCCTTAGTGAGAGAACTGCAACATCATAAGCAAAAGGGAACCCCTCGTGGTTTTGGTGGATTGAAAGACAAGTCAGGTTTCAGATCCAGTGAGTTTGAGATGCCTTCAGGACCTCCTGGTTGAACTGATTAGGAGACAATAAGAGTTAAAGGACTGAAGTGATCAGGGATAGATACACATGCCCTCCTACTTGCAAATACATCTACACACATAAATAGGTATAGTGATGCATATGTGTAGTGCTGTATAATATACATATTCATGATTCATTTGAATAAAAGTCAATGAAATCCACAACAATGGATGACATCACCAGGAAAAAGAATGTAGAAATTAAAGGGCCAAGTCAACAAGCATATATTGCCTGTTCTTTATGTTCAGCTTCTTCAGTTGATTTCATTCCTGAGTTCAGACATTTTTCAGTCATGTCTGACCCTTTGTGAGTTTTCTCAGTGGAGATACTAGAGAGGTTTCTCATTTCTTTCTCTAGCTCATTTTACAGATGAGAAAACTGTGGTAAACAGGGTTAAGTGACTTGCCCAGGGTCACACAGCTAGGTGTCTGAGGCTGGGTTTGAACTCAGGAAGAAGAGTTTTCCTAATGCCAGGCCCAATACTCTATTCAGAGGTTGACCTAGCTGCCCTCTCTCAGCCAGGTACATAAAAATACAAGCAAAAAGAAACACATTTCCTATCCTCAAATAGCTCACATTCTAATGGGAAAAGGAAGCTGAAAACTGGGGCAGAGAAGAAGCTGTACATAGTGGAGCTTGGTGATGAAGTCCAGAGAATTAAAGATGACTGGTCTAAAGTGGAGGTTCTAGAAGGCACTCACCAATAGGAGAAGAGGGTCTCAGAGGTAGAGGGAGAAGACAGCTTAAGCATGGTCATGGTGGTGAGGTCCAAAGACAGAACCTTGGAAAGTGTCTATATCTAAACATTATAAGATCAATAAACTTAGAGCCCCAAAGAACATTTGAGATTATCTTTCTCACATTCCTTTATAGTTCAGAATCTGAGGCAAAAGTTAAACAGTTTATAAGAGTCACAAAGGTGGTGTCAGTAACAGAATTTGAATTCATCTCCTCAGGCGCCTAATCTTTTCCACTCCACTGAAACATGCTGCCTCTAAGTGACTGTAGGAAAAAGAAGAATCCATGAATGAGGAATAAGGACAGATTTTAAAAGGTAGGAGTCTCATGTGAATACACTATTAGGAAAACCAAAGAATTATAGAATCGTGCCATAGACTGGAGACTAAAATAAGCAAATGTACAGTGAGCAGTCAGAACTGAACAGAAGGAAAAGATCAAAATGAATTTTATTTAAGGAATCACTAAATGCTGGCAAGTATCTGAGGTGGGTTTTGAACTTGGGTCTTCCTTTTATCACATCTAGCACTGACTCAGTTATACCTCCTAGCTGCCTCTGACACAGTAAAAGCAATGTCATTCAGGAAAGGAATAATCAGCAAGGGACAGGTATTGTGGATAGAGCACCAAGCCTGGAGTCAGAAAGATTCATCTTCCTGAGTTCAAATCCAGCCTTAGACCTTAGCTGTGTGACCCTGGGTAAGTCACTTAACCCAATTTGCCTGAATTCCTCATCTGTAAAATGAAATAACAAGCCATTCCAGTATCTTGGCCAAGAAAACCCCAAATAGGGTCATGAAGAGTTAGATACATGCTATGTGACTGAACAATCAGTAAAGGAGGTGAACTGGTCATGAGACAAGTGAATCAAGAATTTCTAAACTCTTTGTGAGTCAGTCCCCTTTGGAAGTCTGACGAAATCGAAGCACTCCTCAAGCTAATGTTTTTAAATGAATAAAATCAAATACATTTATAACAGATCTTTGCTGTACATGCCCAAGTCATATAAAATGGAATGACTCATGACAGAAATGGAAGAAACTTGCTCCTGAGAGATGATATCTCCTGTTGGTTTCCTTCCCCTCTGGGTGGAAACAGTCTCTTCCCACAGGCTGGGTAGCTATAGCTGGAAAATATTGTGTCTTTAAAACTACCAGCTGGGGATAGTCTCATTCTCTTGCCAGTGGCATCCAGAGGGTAAAGGTCTTACCTACCCTCCTGAAACTCAGCCTCCATGCATTGATCTGAGTGGGAAGACTACCTCCTCCACCCCTTTCAAGCTTTTTGGACCCAAAAATAGGGTTTAGGATTTTGGTCTATTTAGCTTATCCTTTTCTTTTCTAGGAAGGAGTAGTGGAAGCATTGAACCCAGTATTTTAAGCTTTGTTGAACATGAAGGCAGGATTCTAGGACAGACAGAAGACTCTGAGAAGCCAAGGTGATGGAACAAGAGCCCAGGAAGGCTTTGGATATGAGACCATGATATATAGGAACCAAGTCACTTTGAGACCTAATCCCTGTTTCCTCACCAGAAACCAACATAGTGTAAGGAGAAATGATGGTGCTTTAGTTGTTGCAGGGAACGAGAGGAAATTCTGTATGTTTGTTCTTGTTATATCTGTGAAGTAAATAGTAAATATTGCTTTGTGAAAACTTGTGATTGTTAAATAGTTAAATGGAAGTAGGGTGAAGGGACTCTTAAAATTGAAAGAACACAACTAGGGGAAGTCTGAGCCAATGGCAGAGACTAGGTATCCCCAAACCACAGATCACAGAGAGTCCTGGAATGGTGTGAAATGTAACACACCTAGCCTTCAGGAAGTGAGGACCAGGGTAGTCACTGTTATACATTGGATTACAAAGGAAATCAGTTACATGGAGGAAAATATATTTTTTTCCTCATCCAAGTTCATATACCACCTGAAATCTATCCATGGACTCCAGGTTAAGAACTTCTGAGCCAAGAGAAGGCCTCCAGGATTTTGCCTGTGTCACTGTGGAAGACATATGGAGGAACATGAGCAAGAATCAAAAATAAGAAGGTATGCAGGGATTAGTAGTGTCCTGCACCAATGGAGGGAGTATCTGGCTGACTAAAATCACAGAACCACTGAACTATGTCTGGCACTGATGGATGCTATAGGCTGTGCAGAAGTGGTTAAAGGCGAAGCTCATACACTTGAAAACTTCACAATTTAGAGACAGAGACATACTCTTGAAATAGATAACAGATTAAGATCCCGCCGTGATTAAGCACCAAAGTAAGTAATACAGACAATAAAGACTGTAGATGTTCCGAGGAGAAGGCAATCAATGAGGGCTGAGGTAGTCAGGGAGTGCTTCATAGAATGGTCAGCACTTGAGCTGGACTTTGAAAGTAGCACATGATTTGGATGAGCAGAGAGGAGAGCTAAGGACATAAGAGGTAAAGAAAACAGCAGAAGCAAAACTTATGGGATGAGGGAGGCACATCTGTGCAACAGAACAGAGAACCAGATTCTTTGAGAAAGAGCATCATCTGCATTTTTGCAATGGAATCCATGCTTAACTTTTATTTTGCCCTATAGCTAACTTGTATTTTGAAAGAGGAAGAAAGGGAAATGGGAAGGAAGGGGAAAAGAATGAAAAGGGAAAATGTAGGGGGAGATCTGTTCCTTTAAGCAAAGTCTCCCAGGTTTAAAAAAAAATATGCTACAAGCAAATAGAAGTTGTCAAACATAAATGCAAGCAATTAAAGGAATAATTAATAAATGACTTGTTCTAGCATGACAGAAGTGCCTTTTTATTTCTCAAGAGCAAAGCATGTCATGCTGGACATTATATTTTCCAGAACTCATCTAGTATTTTGGACATAAAGGGGGTTTTTAATTCTGTTTCAAAGGTGAACATAAGTAGACCAAGAATTTCTCCTGCAACATCTCCAAGAAAATTAGCATCTAGGGAGACCAAAATATCTTTCTCTGATAAGGGCTAGTAAGGCTGAAAGGTAGATAAGGGGGATATAATAAATACCTGACTGGAAGGAAGTCATGAGACCTGGGACCAGCAGGAGTGATAAAGAATTCTGTGGCTTCAGAGAATCTATGGCACAGTCTCTCAGACTTAATTTCCTCATTTTCCAAAGGAAGGAGATGAACTAGATGAGCTTTAAGGGACCCTTCAGCTCTGCACAATTCTATGATTTACTAATCTAAAAGGGCTTTTAATATAGATCCTTTCCAAGTCCAGCAGACTGCTATCTGCCAAGGATATAGGATGTAAGTAAACGCTTGGACTTTAAGACTGTGTATTAGGAAGACCTGGGGAAATATCATACCAATAATCTTTATGTAAAAGAAAGACAAAGACATTTGTGCCCCACCCAAAAAACCAAAAAAATAGATGGGCAGTTCACTTATTGTAATCAAGAGAACATGAAAAGACAATCTACCTGAATGTGACATATTAGAAGGTCCCGAGGAAGGCTTGCATGAGCAGTTTTTAGAAAGAGATGGTAGTGAATCTCACAGGATAAGAAGTTGTAACGTGAATGTGACCTGTACCCGTGGAGAGAGTGCCTACAATAACGATACCACAAACCTAGTTTGTAGAAGTTTACCTAGTAAACTAATTGATTTCCCTCTTTAAACCACAATTGCATTAAACAATAGTAAAACATAAAGAAAGGGAAAGAGAAAGTCTAAGACAAGCAATGTACTATCTTTTCTAAACTGACGCATGACAAATGACCTTTGACCAACTTATTCTCCTATAATCCATTCATAACTGATTTCTTACAAGGCAGAGTCCATTTGTACTCTAGGTTAATATTGCCTATCTACTCACTCATTTTGCTTTGTTTTGTTTTGTAAGCCACCAATTCAACAATTCCCCTGGTTGGAGTCCTTATGCGAAGCTACTTACTTCTTTCTTGAAGAATCTGAAGCTTTCTTCTAAGGTTGCCAACTGAGGAGTATTTTAAAAGCCACGCTGGTATTATGCCACGGAAGTCAGTTACATCTTACAGATGTTCTGGTCCTTTTTTTAGTTTTTATTTTGGTAACCTTACTTCCTCCTTGAAGTAAAAACTTCTCTTTTTAGAGTAAAAGCTCCTTTCTGTAATTCTTGATGTTAAGCAGGCCTCTCTCACTGAACGTCTGTCTCGAGGTTGACCTCTGGAACAAGCCTCTAGATTCCTGCTTTCATCTGAGCTCCTCCTTGAAGTAACTCCCTGTCCTCATTTAATAGAGGTTTATATGTATGATTAACCTGGTTATAATCAAGCTCTTCAAATGGAAAACAGGATTTGCAAGCTGTTTTTTTTTTGTAATATTTTAGGGACCAGGCACTTTAATACAGAACCAAAAACATTATTTGCAAGAAATTATATTTGTGTGTATAAATACCATGTGTGAGTATACATATATATATATATATATATATATATACACAAACATATACACACATATATGGATATATATGTATTAAATACAAAGTGTGTATAGTAAAATATATACATCATGTACAAACTTAAATATTAATAACCAGAAGAAATTTCTTTACATAGCCATTTCATAGTATTTAAATATACACACATTTTTTTGGAGAGGGAGAGGGTCTAGAGCTGTGATTTCATTGATATATGGAGCCCTCAATAATATAACTCCCACTACTAATATAGAGAGACAACTTCCACAATCTATGATTTACAAGTAACCTGGTTTACATATGTTTCACTGAATGAGGAAAAAATTTTCACAAAATTTGTCTTGCAAGAGGAACAAAAATTTGGAGTATGAACATGTTTAAACTTGAATGATTCATGAAGGGATGACATTCAACTAGGGTCATATATGCATGCTGTCTGGGGAGGGAGGAGGAGAAAATTTAAAACCTATGGAAATGATTGCTGAAAACTGAAAACAAATAAATTAATTTTAAAAAGGTCAAAAACAAGTGTCGTTAGATTCCTAGTCAGAAATGAATGCAAAGGAAAAAAAAATCAGTGAGTCAACATATGAAAGTTATTCTAAAAAATGAAAACTAAGTGAAGGCAATAATGTTAGTTTTAATTTTAACAAATGTGGCATGAGAGAATACTCCAGATGTTTAATTCCCCATTTCTCAGAGAAGGAGATTCTCCTTCCAAGAAATAACCTTCTCCTTCTCTGTCTTGCCTCCCTCACTCCAGCCACAACTCCTCTCAAAGGTAAAGTGCAGGTTATTTTATTTAATTTTTGGTTTATATTATGTACTAATCATTGCCATTGTATTCCAGGCACATTAGTGACAAAAAACTTACTTAAAATTATAAATGATTATTTTTTATGAATATTTTTGGGAATGTGGTACCAATCATCTGACTTTACATTACTTCCTGTGGGAAAATTCACTTTGCAATACAAAAAAATCACATGATGAGCAGAATCTCTGAATGAATTAAATTTGCAAATTGAGGTTCTAGTGTATAGTCTTATAGGATTGCCCAGAACAGAGACATCAAGCTGACTGCTGTAAGCCCACATAACTCCCAGTGCTTCCCACTACATTCAAATGTAACTGGGAGATGTTTAACAAAATAGATAAAAAATACATTACAATATAGATAATGTGAATTTATGATTTTCCAAGTCAACATGCAGACCTGGAGTCAGGAAGATCTGTGTTCAGACCCAGCTTCATGAAATTTACTAGCTGTGAGACTCTGGTCAAGTCACTTAACCCCTTCTGTGAAATGGGAACACACTAGAGAAGGAAATGGCAAACCACTCCAGTATCTTTGCCAAGAGAACCCCAAATAGGGTTATGGAGAGTTGGAATGACTGAACAACAACCAAGTCAGTAAAGAGGGGAGCTGGTTTCTATGTGAGTTTGACAACCCTGCTCTAGAGCACTGATAGCTTAAGCAACTTGTCCAGGGTCATACAGCCAGCCTGTATTAGAGGGGATTGGAACCCAGATGTTCCTAATCTGGAAGTCAGCTCTCTATCCACTATGCCACATATCCTTCCAAATAATATTTATTCTATTGACTTGTTAGCTACAGATTTATCATATCTTTCTGTAATCCAGGGTGAGTCTAATCACTGACTACCATGCACTCCTATCTCCCCACTGGTAGACATTTTGCTTAGGAAAAAACAAAGTAGCCCCTAGAGAGCATGCCTTCCACATCTCATTGATTTTGAACCAAACCTGCAGTTATCTCATCTCTTCTCTCTAACAGTCTCTGATAGTACACCAAAATCCTAGCCATTTAAAGGGAGTAGAGTGGAGGATGTCATTGCTGCTGAGCTGTTTTCAGTCATGTTCATCTCTCCTTGACCCCATTTGATATCTTCTTGGCAGAGATACTTTCCTTCAGCTCATTTTACAGATGAGGAAATGGAGGCAAACAGTGTTAAGTGACTTGCCCAGGGTTACACAACTATTAAGTGTCTGATGCTGGATTTGAACTCAGGAAAAGATAAGTCCTTCTGACTCCAGACTTGACTCTCTCTCTACTGTGTCACCTCACTATTACCATGAAGCAATACAAAAGAACAGGAAGATATGGACGAAAGGGTTAAGTTCATGATTTTCAAGTGCATGTGCAAATAACCCCTGGTTTTCTCCCTGCATATTTGCCATTGTCCTAAATTCCCTTGACTTAAATTTTCCTTCTCAGTCATGACTTTGATATTAACTACATTCTAGTTCCATTGGCATGGACATGGCTTCCCAGTTACCCTTGATAGCCTAAGAAAGAAATGTCAAATGTGACTTCTGGAGGCCCAAAGCATGCAGTAAAACTCCTAAGCAAGACTGAACTAAAGTGGAACCTAATTAGGAAACATTTAACAAAATAAATAAAAATACAATAGAAGAAAAACAATGTCAATTTCTGGTTCCAACTGGCCCCTAGAAGTAGATTTTATAGGCTAAATCTTTCGGCCAGTTTAGTCTTTCAGAGCAAATGTTACCATGGTCAAGTCAATAGAGATACATTCCTATTTGAATCTGGCACCACAGGAACAGAACGTGTGATTTTCTGGCCTTTACTGTGTATGGGCCTAAACGCAGCCTTCAGCATCAGTCATCATGGGTCATCTCATCCTCACCTCACTGGCCAAGGCTTGAGCAAGTCTATTATGTCCTCCCTCTCCTTCCAAAAACAAAACAAAACAAAACAAAAAAACAAAAACAAAAAGCTTCCAACAAGAAACAACTTTGCCTCCCTTACACTTTAAGTCTAAATGCCTTGATCTCATTCAAAGTTGTTCTTTCTCTCACCCCACTTCTTGTTCCGACTGATGACAAGTGTATTATAGGATAGATCTCTTGGCCAGTTTAGTCTTTCATTGAAAAACTCATTCCACTTGGGTGCCATGGCCAAAGGGCCCCTCCTAGGCCCATGTCCCCAGATTCCTTCTTTAAGATTATTTCTTTGAGAATTAATTTGCTCCTTTGTCCTAAACCTGTGCTCCTAGCTAGATGTGTCTATTTTTCACATCTGGCTAAGCCAAGCTGGCTGATACAGCAAAGCCCATCAGGGGCTTTCTCTTTTTTCCTAGTTCTTAATTAGGAATCCAATCACTTTCTGACCTCCGGGTCACAAGTCATTGGCCACTTTTGATTTCTCTCCTATACGTTACCATAACCACTTTTGGTCAGGGCTATGATTTCATCAGTGTTAGGAGCTCCTACTGTGGAGTTTCCTTTCACTGACAAACATAACTAACCAGTCTTAAGGTCCTAGAGAACTGCCTAGGGCATTTAGGAGGTAACTGATTTGCCTATAGTCCAACAGTTAATGTAACAAAGGGTCTTTCTAACTTCTAGGCCCATCACCTGTATGCTACTCTAGCTGTTTCTCATTTCAACATATCCCTGTTAGACCATTTTTGAAAGTAAGAATGGTTTCATTTTTCTTATTTGTATGTCCCATGAATGGCACATTATCGGTGTCTAGTATATATATGCTAAATGGTCAATTTATAAAATGATTACAATAAAAATATGACAAATACAGGATATTATCAAAATTTTTTGCCCCTGCCTCCAAAAAATTGGTTAGTACTCAAACTGGGCTTCCTAATTCTCTTTGATAATATTTCTGCCCCAGGAACTGATTCACTGAATCAATAAGGAAAGAGCCCTAAATACTGCTAATATACTACTACATGATAATCTACTAAATCTACTCAATTAAAAAAATATATATATATATATATTCTCTCCATTTCTTCCTATGTCACTTGCATCTGACATTTTATTCCAGGTTTTATTGGTCCAATTATCCTTCTGAAGATCTTTGACTCAAATCTAATCACCTCAAGTTGCCATTCTAGAGGGGAGTATCTTCCTTAAATGAACACAATTGCTTTGACCTCAGAGCAGAAGGTTTACTTTAATTTAATTTAATTCAAAATTATTTACAGATGAACAGATCACCTCAGTCACTTCTATATTTAAAGCTGAGTGGGCTTATGAAATAAGTAAAAATCTGAAACTGAAACACTGCTTATTGAAACCAGGAAAGTTTAGGCATATACCCCAAGGAGGTCAAAGAAAGCATTATGGGAGAACAGAAATTCCCACGCAAAAGAAGAAAAAATCTCATTTATAACAGAATACTCACAGCAGTCTTTTTTTTTTTTTAGTAACAAAGTAAATGGGTAAGAAAATTGTGATATATGAAGGCAATGGAAAATTACCACTCATAAAAAATGATGAATGTGAAGAATTCAGAAAAATATAGAAAGCCACTATCAACTAAAGCAGAGCTATATAAACAGAACTAGAAAAACAACATACATAATGACTAATGACGATAACATTTAGTGTTTATATAACACTTTAAGATCTGCAAAATGGTCTACAAGTATGTGATTTTATCCTCAGCGCAACCATGGGAATCAGGGACCACTATTAATCCTTCATTTTACAAATGAGGAAACTGAGGCAGCCAATAGTTAAATGACTTGCCCAGGGTCAGAAGCTAGTTAGTATCTGGAACCAGATATGCAGCAAAGCTTTCTGACTCCAGGTCTAACCCTCTATCATCTGTACCACCTAGCTGTTTCTCACAATGACTACAACAATGAAAATAGAAACAACAAAATTGTAATGGAATGTTGCATAGTTAGAGCCACAAAACATAGCCAAGGGAAGAGCAGAGAAAATGTACCTTCAGAGGATTCTGGGAAGATGGTGGAGTAGATCAGGAAATTCCAAGCTCTCAAGACTCCCCCCCACAAAAGATATAAAATATCACCTTACTGCAAACAAAGTGAGGGGAAGAGAAAAAATAAATAAGAAAAGGAAAAAAACAGGGGTCTTTCTGGGACAATTCGAAAGGATCAGAAGAAAAATCCCAGGACAAGGTTTGGTCTCCATGAAGAACAAACACCTCCAGAGTAGGGTCCACTTTAACAATAAGGGGCAAGTCCTTAGTTGGTTTGAGAGGCTGCATCAAAGGAACTTGTACCCCTGAGAGAGTGGGGAGGATTGGGTGTCTCAGCCTGAGAAAATTGAGGGAATCTCTGCTGATAAGGAATGTGCTGGAACTTAATAGAAGATTTGACATACAAGAGCCAAGAGAACTGTAAGGTATATACCAAAAACTGATCATAAGGGATTCAATAAGGACAGATTGTTTACTTTTTATATGTGTAAAATGTGAAGCATATATCTAAGATTCTTATTAATAGTTGGGTAGTTCATAAGAAAAATTGGGGTAAATCTGAGTACGATATGAATTTAAAAAGTAAAGCCATTTAGGAACAGCTAAAAAGAGTCATTATTTTATATAACTTAGGTGCAAAAGGAAGAATCACTACAGAGAAATTTGATGGGGGAAGAGGGCTGGTAGATCTGGTAACCTGCTTTCATCAGGAATGGGTTTAAGAGGGAACAATACATACATATATATATATATATATATATATATATATATATATATATACACACATATATATATTGAAGAGTATAAAAGTCTTCTAAATTGAGAAGAAATAAAATAGTAGAAGTATAGGAAAAAAGGAGAGGAAAAGAGAGGGATTTTTAGAGGAATGAGTCAGAGAATAGGTAAAAAGGGGTCAGAGAAGGGTGTTCAGATTCATATCAATGGACGGATAGGGGACACATCCTTGGAGGGGAACAGACAAGTAATAGAGGACTAGAGAGTAGACAGAAGTAAAATAGAGGAGGCAGGAGGAATAGAAAACAAGAGATATGCACAAACATAAAAATCAAAGATCAGGAGTGGGATTTGGGAAAGTATATGTCTAACATACGTGTATGAATATATCTATAGCTATAGAGAAAGATATCCAAACTTAATTGTAGCTTGGGGGTGGGGAGGGAAAAGAATAAAGTAAAAAAACTGTGCAGCAGAGAACAAAAGAAAACTTATAAGGAAGCAAAGATAGACAGTCCTCAACACAACGTGTATTGTTTATTATACAGGCTTTTTTGAAATGAAAATTTATTGGGGAGGAGCCAAGATGGCAGAGTAGAAAGATGCACATATGCTAGCTCCGAACCCACAGTCCATGGATCTCCTGTAAAAAGAACTCCCAACAAATTCTGGAGAAGTGGAAGTCTCACAGAAACAGACTGAAGGAGATTTCCATTACAGAGAGCCCTGAAAAACTGACCACAAAGGTCTATCGTGCACTGGATGGCAGTGGAGCCCAGTCCTGCCCTGGCCACGTGGCACTGAGAGGAGCAAGCAGATCCGAGCAGGCTTCAGGGACAGAATCTCCGGCAGCCGGAAAGGTCCCTCCACCCACAGACACACAGGTCAGTGAGAGAGATGTCTGGACAGGCTGAGAGGGGAGTAAAGTGTCTCCATGACTTGGGCCCCCTCGGGAGGCAGAAGCAGAGGCAGCAGGTGGCCAGAGGCTCCCAGAGCAGGCAGGAGCTTGGGTTCATTACAGAAGGTCTCTGCATAAACCCCCTGAGGAAACTGAGCCTGGGAGGCGGGCCTGCCCCCACCTGAGCACCAGAACTTAAGTTCACATTGAATAGCAGCCAGGCGTGCCACTGAAAGCCCTGAGGATGTGAAGCAGCGTTTGAATCTCAGACCCCAAGCACTAGCTAGGTGGACCTAGGCCAGGGGTAGAGAGGACTCTCAGAAGTCAAGTAACTAGCTGGGAAAATGCCCAGAAAAGGGAAAAAAAATAAGACCAGAGAAAGTTACTTTCTTGGTGAACAGAAATTAGCTCCTTTCCTTTCTGAAGAAGAAGAACAATGCTTACCATCAGGGAAAGAAATACCAGTCAAGGCCTCTGTTTCCCAAACATCTGAAATAGATATCCAATGGGCTCAGGCCATAGAAGAGCTCAAAAAGGATTTTGAAAATCAAGTTAGACAGGTGGAGGAAAAACTGGGAAGAAAAATGAGAGAGATGCAAGAAAAGAATGAAAAACGGGTCAATACCTT
>CM053769.1:646058082-646069312 GCA_028658325.1 Potorous gilbertii | reverse complement strand
CATTCATATACCACAATTTATTCAGCCATTCCCCAATCGATGGGTATCCCCCGAATTTCCAGTTTTGGGCCACCACAAAGAGAGCTACTAAAAATATTTTTGTACATGTGAGTGCTTTTCCCATTTTTATGATCTCTTTGGGATGCAGTCCTAGAGCAGTATTGCTAGGTCAAAGGGTAGTTCCAAATTGATCTCCAGAATGATTGGATCAGCTCACAGCTCCATCAACAATGAATTATGTTCCAACTCTCCCACATTTTCTCCAATATTTATCATCTTCCTGTTTTGTCATATTAGCCAATTTGATAGGTGTGATGTGGTATTTCAGAGTTGTTTTGATTTGTATCTCTCTAATCAATTGTGATTTAGAAAATTTTTTCATGTGACTGTAGATATCTTTAATTTCTTCCTCTGAAAACTGCCTGATCATATCCTTTGATCATTTATCAATCAGGGAATGACTTGTATTCTTGTACATTTGACTAAGGTCTCTATATATTTTAGAAATGAGGCCTTTATCACAGACATTAGTTGCAAAAATACTTTCCCAGTTTTCTGCTTCCCTCCTAATCTTGGTTGCATTGGTTTTGGTTGTGCAAAAACTTTTCAGTTGGATGTAATCAAAATTACCCATTTTGCACTTCATAATGCTTTTCTATCTCTTCTTCAGCCAAAAATTCTTCCCTTCTCCATAAATCTGATAAACACACTATTTCTTGCTCCACTAACTTGTTTATAGTATCAAACTTTATACCTAGATTGTGTACCCATTTGGACTTTATTCTTGTGTACGGTATCAGGTATTGGTCTATGCCCACTTTCCGCCACACTGTTATCTAGTTTTCCCAGCATTTTTTGTCAGTGAGTTCTTATCCCAGAAGCTGGGGTCCTTGGGTTTATCAAACAGTAGATTGCCACATTCATTGACTACTGCATACCAGATCTTAAATTTTATTATAAAGCAAAAATCAGCAAAACCACTTGGTACTTGCTAAGAGCTGGAGGGGTGGATCAGTGGAGTGGGATGAGTATGCCAGACACGGTACTGCATCAATGACGGTAGCAGTCTATTTGGTGGACTTGGCAACCCTGGCTTCTAGGATGAGAGCTCACTGTTTCTTGGGGACTACATGGAGGCTTGGAGAACAGTGTGGTGGAGACTGGGCATAGACCAATGCCTGACACTATGTACCAGAATGGAGTATGGATGGGTAAACAATCTGGATATGAAGGCTGATCCTATAGACTGGTTGGTGGAGTAGGGAGTAATTTATTTGTCAGATTTATGAAGAATGGAGGAATTTGTGACCAGTCAAGAGATGGAGAATATTGTGAAGTGCAGGGTGGATAACTATGATTACATTGAATTGAAGAGTTTTTGCACAGGCAAAGTCAATGCAACCAAGATTAGGAGGGAAGCAGAAAACTGGGAAAGAATTTTTACAACTAGTGTCTGTGATAAAGGCCTCATTTCTAAAACATATAGAGAACTGAGTCAAATTTACAAGAATACAAGCCATTCATCAATTGATAAATGGTCAAAAGATATGAACAGGCAGTTTTCAGAGGAAGAAATTAAAGATATCTATAGTCATATGAATGCTCTAAATCACTATTGATTAGAGAGATACAAATCAAAACAACTCTGAGATACCACATCACACCTATCAAATGGGCTAACATGACAAAACAGGATGATGATAAATGTTGGAGAAGATGTGGGAGAGTTGGAACACTAATTCCCTGTTGGTGGAGCTGTGAGCTAATCCAACCAATCTGGAGAGCAATTTGGAACTATGCCCAATAGGCTATAAAAATGTGCATACCCTTTGACCCAGCAATACTGCTTCTAGGACTCTATCCCAAAGAGATTATAAAAGTGAGAAAAGCACCTACATGTACAAAAATATTTATAACAGCTCTTTTTGTGGTGGCCAAGACCTGGAAATCAAGGGGATGCGGCTGAACAAGCTATGGTATATGAATGCAATGGAATTCTATTGTGCTATAAGAAATGATGAACAGGTAGATTTCAGAAAAACCTGCAAAGACTTATATGAACTGATACTGAGTAAAGTGAGCAGAACCATGAGAACATTGTATAGAGTAATAGTCACAGTGTACAATGACTATTTATAATAGACTTAGCCCCTCACAGCAATGCAAAGACCTAAAACATTTCCAAAGGCTTCATCATACAAAATACCATTCACATTCAGAGAAAGAACTATGGAGTCAGAATGCAGAATGAAACAGACTTTTCTCCTTTGTTATGTTTTGTTTTTCACATGGTTTCTCACATTTATTTTAATTCATCTATACAATATGACTAATGTGAAAATTTGTTAGTAGGAATGCATATGTAGAACCCATATAAGATTGCATGTCATCTTGGGGAGGGACAGAAAATTTAGAACTTATGGAAGCTATTGCTGAAAACTGAAAACAGATATATTTGGGGGGAAATACTCCTTTTGACACAACCTTATACAAGTCACTAAAGTTTCTTCAACTATCCATAAATATCACTGGTGACAGCTTAGCTACTTTTTCAGTGATTGTTAGAGAAAAGACTTATTTGTACATCTCACATTTCCCAAATTATTTCAACTTTTCTTTCTTCTTCCAACAGAATTCATGTGAAACTAAAATTGTGTCTTTAACTGTTGGTGACTTGGATATTTTCACTTACATATATTCACTTATCTCTTGGACTTTTCCACTTAAGTGAAACTGGTATTCTAGTACAGGATGGACAACACTTTATATGGAGGGATGAGACACTGGGGATGGAAACAGAGATAGAGATAGAGGCAGAAAGTAGTAAAGAACAGAAAAGTAAAGGAGATGAAAGAGGGAAGAAATGAGAAATCAGAGAATAGGGCAGAAAGGAGATCATGACAGAGACATAGGGGAGAAGGAAACAGAAGGGAAAGAAGGTAATGAAATGAAGGAAGACAGTGAGAGGGCTCAATGGAGAAAAAAAGGGTAATCATCAGAATGGAGAGCTGAAAGGTTAGGGAGACAAAATAAGAGAAGGTTTAAAGATGGTATGCAAACAGATCTCAGTAGAAAACAAATTAAGAAATGACCAATGACAACGGTAAAAGATAACTCCTCCAAGAAGGAAAGTCAAATGCACAAAGGTGGGAAATTGAAAAGATGACTACAATTTTTGTCCCAATTTGTAAGTAAATCTGAATAAATTCTACAATAGATTCAGTAAGTATAGTCCAGATAACATAAACTTCAAAGCACATTGTAAGGTATCACTGGAAAGATTAAACAACCAAACCAAGACAGTTGCAACAAGTGATTCTCAAAGTGACGCAACCTTTCTCCCTTGCCTTGAAAGAATCCCCCAGGCAAATAGGGGGAAAAGACCTACACTAAGAAAATCACTGAAGAATGTTTACTGAGAAAAATAGCACCAAGTAAAAATTATAATGGATCTTTGGATCCTCAGAAATCAACTCATCAGAACCCTCAATTACCAATAAGATTCACTTATATGTTCCACCTTTCCCTACATTCAATACTATCCCCTACACCCAAACACACACAAGTGCATGCACACACAGGTACTCCACTTTTAGGAAACAGAAATAAATAAAAGAAGAAGAAAAGGAAAGACAGCAGAAATTTACTTTTTAAAAAATAAAACAAATGAAAAAAACAACTGGGAATCAGTCTTGGTTCAGGCTGAGGTCCAGATCCTCCTGCACCCACATTATACAAAAATCACTGGTGTTCAAATGGAAGACTTAGAACCATTAAAATATTTTCCATCCAAGATCAAATTATGTTCCTTCTAACAGAAAGGAAGGTCACACACTTCAGAACGTCTTTCAGCAACAGGAACAGAAACAAGTATTTTCTGCCTTGATCCTGAGTTAACCAGAAAATTCTTGTTGACCCCAGAATACTCCCATAGCATTTTGGCTAATTCAAGGTTTCTTGTACAATACAAAACTATTTTCTACTTGCTGGTTCTCCTGTTACCTACAAACATATCCACGTCGCCTAACTGTTTAAAACCCCACAGTCGATCTAACCGTCCTATATCTCTTCCCTTTTATAGTTTAAACTTGAGAAAGTCAACAAATGTGCCTCTACTTCCTTTCTTCTCACTGTCTTCTAAACCCTGTTGCACTATGGCTTCTGATTCCATCATTTAATAGAAATTGGTTTTGCAGAAGTTACCAATGATCTTTTAGTTGATGAATCTAATGGTCTTTTCTTGGGCTTAACTTCTCCAAAGGATTTTTAACACTGTTGAACACCCTCTTTTCCCAAATATTCTCACAACTTTGCCATTTCCCAGTTCTTGCCTACCTATCTGACCATTCCATCTCCTTTTCCTCAAGTCAGGACCACTAATTATTGGTGTTTTCCAAAGATCTGCTCTTGAAACTCTTCTCCCTCTATCCTATTTCACTTGATGACCTTATCAACTTCCAAGGTTCCAGTTATGTATTTTTCATTTCTATGCAGATGATTCTCAAATCTGTTTATATAACCTCTCTTGTGACCTTCATGTTCACATCAATTATTTTTTGAACATCTTAAAATGCATCTCATATACATCTTAAACTCAACATATCCAAAACTGAACTCATTATCAGTCCTCAACAACCCTCTCCTTTTCCATACTTCCCTATTTGTGTTAAGGCTCCTAACCACAGTGTTATCCTTGACTCTTCTCTCCTACTCACCACATATATTAAATCTCTAATTAAGTCCTTCTCTTTTCCCTTCTCAATCTCTGTCACAAAAATCATCTCTTCTCCACTACAGCTGGCTAAAGAATTAATGTGAGCAGTGGGTCCCAGGACCCACCCCATGGAGTACCTCTAGTACTTGGGAAGCAAGAGGAGAAAGCTCTAATGGATGAGATGTATGGCACATCTCTGGGCCCCCAGTAGTCTCCAATTAGGATAATGGAATGCTTGAGGGCATTGGCTAGTAATTGAGTGCAGGAAGCATGTGAAAAGGTGGTTCCAGTAGAAATCCAAAGTATAATGAAAGACCAGAGGAGCTCATTTTTCTCTTCTTTTCTTACCTCAGAACATTTTACACAGCCATCATGACCACAGTTTGACCTCATGAAAGGGCAATATAATGGTTCTTCTTCTCTTCATATGCATACTGTACTTATATACCTTTGTGGGTCTTGTCTAACTATAGAACTTCTTCAGTGACAGTCTACATGAATCTAGGTAGTGCATGGCACAGAGCATTGAACTGGGAATCATGAAGGCCTGGACCAGGAAGTCTGAGTCCTAAGACACCAGCTGTGGGACTCTGGGCAGGTCACTTAACCTCCCTCTACCTCAGTTCCTTGTTTGCCGAATGGGGGTGATAACAGCACCTACCTCCCAGGGTTGTTGTGAGAATTCAGTAAGATACCATAGGTAAAGCCTTCCACAAACCCTGAAGTGTTATATAAATATTAGCTACTATTATTATTCGGGTGGGAAAGTCCTAACTTCATTCTTGACTGACATCTTGGACTGATTGGATTTTGGAGCTAAAAGGGAATTTTAAAATGGTTAAGAATAGTCCCATGCCAACTCTTCTCCAGTAGCTTATTCTTATCCTATACATAGGTAATACCTTTGAAAGTCTCATGTTAAGACATCCATAGTCTGCTACTGGCAACTTCAAGACAATGGCAAATTTAACTGGCAAGCAGCCACTGAAAACTTGAACCATCTATTTCTACTGGAGAGCTTCTATTTTTATTCCACCTCTTTTCCAGTATTTTCCCTCTTGGAAAATTTGTGAAGAATATGTCTCTTATTTGTTTATTTAAGTTATATCTATTTACAGCATTTTGGAATGAGGCCCTTTCTTTTCTGGTTTACACTGCATCAGCATTCCCACAGTTGGTCATTCTTTCAAAGAACTTGAATCAAAAGGATAGGAAATTCTCTTTAAACTTTGGTGAGAAAGAATTAAAACAAACCTGAACTTTAGCATGTCTCATTTCCAAGCTGCCATATGTCACAACCAAAAAAAAAATTCCTCAACTACTAGAAAACACAATTTTCCATAGTCAAAGGAGATGAAGCCTTAGTGAACTATGAAAATCATAAAGATGATGATAAGAGTTTTAATTTATATAGCATTTCAGTTACAAAGTACCTGACAAATAAGTAATTATCTCCCTTTTACAAATGGGGAAAATGAGATAGACAGAGGTTAAGAGACTTGCCCAGGGTTATGTAGCTAGATAACAGAGGCCAGATTTGAAATCAGATCTTTCTGACTCCAGACACTCTGTACTTTGTATGCTATGCCACCTACTTGCCTTATAAACTTAAAATGAGCAAAAGCTAATTTATTACTATCAAGAACCTGTCTAAAGTTTGCTGATTCTTGCTCTTCAACTCAAAAGTCTTTCCTCCAACAGCTGTAAAAGGGCACTGGTAAAGGGCCAAAGTGAAAGGAGGGAAAGGCAGTGGGAAACAGGGGCAGAAGGGGAAGGAGGAGAAGGAATAGGATTTAATGTAGCATCTACTGTGTGTGAGGTACTGTTCTAAGCACTTTTTAAAAATATTGTCTCATGTGATCCTCACAAGGGGGAAGTGTATTGTCATATATAGAGGACTGACCTGGGAATCAGGAAGATCTAGGTATAAAGTCCTTCCTTTGACACATACTGGTTATGTGACTACCCACCAGTAAATTACTTAATTTCTGAGTGGTCTCCAAAGAATTCTTCAAGACTATAACTTACACAGAGACTGCCAATCTGCAGCAATGGAAGGAATTTCTATAAAGGAAGCTCTCTACAGAGATGAAATGACAGTTCTGGATCAAATCCAAATATCCAAATAATCATTAGATATACCTGATTCTGATATTCCCCAAAGGAAACTGTTTACCTCTCTTGAAGTTTGAACTCAGAGTATTTCCCTGGCTGGCACTTAATGCCCCAGTTGCACTAGTGACACAAGCACTAGCTTTTACCAATTTCAAGCATCACCTTGCTCTGTTACTTCCAGGACATCATTACCTTAAACACCTGTTAAAATGGATAAGCCACAGCTGTTCAAATCTCAGAGTAAACAAAATTCACACATTAGGTCTTATGAGGCCTTAAAATGGGAGATTAAAAACTGAGAATGCATAGAATACTTCATGTTTGTTTATTATGTATAAACATTGAGAAGGGTCAAAACAGTTTAATATATAAATAGAACGAGTTCTGTCAAAGATTGATGATGGTAACTGTTTTGTGATGTAGGTAAGCAGTAAGAAGAAGGCAGTGAGAAAAATGTGTGAAGTGTCTGACAAAAGAATTCTTTTTTTTGCTTCCAGATATTCCCATCATTCAGAAAATAGCTCACAAATTGCTATGGAAGATGGAAAGAAAAGACAGAGTGAGACAGCAAGGGAAAGACTCCGGCTAAAAGCTACCCATAAGTTCCCAGAGTCAGTGCTACATCACAACTTTTCTCATTTGGTAAATACTCTCTTGCCTATGAGTTATTCCAATCAAGTGAGAACAGAACTCTTGAGACTTCAAGGATAAAGTTGCAGCCTTTACAGAAAGAATTAGGAGGACTCTCACAGAGATCAAGCTTGCCAAGTAAACACTCTTCCTGCCTTGAAACCCAACGAGTACAGCAAAGAACCATGGGATCATAGCACTGGAAAGGATCAACAAGGTCACCTGTTCCAATTCCCTTGTTTTACAGATGAGGAAACTGAGATTCAGGGAGATGAAGTGATTTGCCCAAAATTAAGGATGTTCTTGGAGAGAAAGCAGATGCCCATCAACCAAAAATGGAACATGGTGTTGAGTATTTCGATCTCCTTTGCCTTTGAAGACAGTGAAGCTGATATTTTAAGACTTTGTGATCATCTGGGAATATTCAGAGATCTCCTTAAATCAGGAATTCTCAGTCTTGGATCCCTGAGGTGTCCATCTGCTAAAGCCTATAGACACTTTCTCAGAATATTTTTCAAGGTATATGATATATGGAATTATGAAGGAAACCAAAGATTAGTGAAAATTTAAATGTAGCTTTTTCCTATCCAAGTTTACAGACTCTATTGAAAATTATTCCTGGATCTCTGGACCAAGTGAAGAACCCTACCCCTAAGTCTTTATGGCATGCTAACAAAGATTGTTAGCCTAAGGTTTGGGGAAAAAACAACTCTCCTTAATGCTGGTTGAAGGATCCTCTGAAGAAGGCTTCCTTCCGTAGGTGCCTAAGGCTTCTTCTGTTTCTGAAGTTCTTCCCCCAAACACTAGTAAATGCCCATGGATTTCCATTGTCCTGGAAGCTCTGGCTCGCTTTGGAAAGGAATCTCATCCACATGAGGTGATGAGGGAAAGCAGAAACTCCATCAAAATCAAACTTATGTGTGAGAAGGCTTCTCTTTGGTGCATGTTGGACTGCATTAAAAGATAACACACCAGGATTTCCTGACGGCATTCCCCCTTTAGCACCTGGCACAGAGCTCAATAAATGCTTGTTAACAGCTTACATTCAGTGGTTTCCTCCATGTCAGCTTTCTTTACTTTTTCTGTATGAGATTGGGCTCAATTCCTCCAAAAGTCAATGAAGGTGCCCCTCTCCTCCACCTTGCTACATGAAGCCCGGGTCAGGTTCCATGCTGAATGTAATTTCAGTCACATGTTCAATTTTTTTAAAGAACACATAATTCTGGACCCCAACTCTTAAAAGACAAGGTGTGGAAATGGAGGAGAATAGTTTAGGAAAAATAGAATTGTCTGAAAGCATCTCAGCTCCCAGGGATTGGGAAATGCAGAAGACTCAGTGTTCAAGTATTCTCAGTAACTGATCAAGATCTAACGAAGGATCACAAGACTGCCAGCAAGTGGAAGTTAAAACATAAATATTCAGGAAAACCTAGCATCAGGAGAACCATGGTTTCTGAAATGACTGCCAGCACTAGGGTGGGAACCCAGCAGGCCAGGGTGAAATTGTCACTGGAGACTTGGCTATGGGTTCCAAAATCAGCCTGCACCTTGGATAAAGACCTGCTCCTCCATAGAGAAAACTTTACCCAACAGAAACTGAAGATGCTTTCCCAACCAGCCCAAGTGCCCCGACACCACCATGGCAAGATATCACCAAGAAAAACAAGTGATCTTTCCAGTTATTGCCAAATTCAGACAAACTGCCAATCCCAATACACCCTGGAGTCATTCTGTGTTCATTCCCTTTCATTGGAAACTCCAACTTTCATTCAGGAAAGAAGAAAGGCACATGTATCCCTCCAAGCTTATGAAATCTTTAAAGTGACCTAGTTTCCCACAATCATCTCAAGTTATAAACCGAATGATAACAGTGCTTGGTCACACATATGAGCCACATGTGTCCCCTGCCCATACACACACACACATACACACAAACACAAGAGAGCTATGTCATTTGCAAACCATATTACCAGACTCCCTATCAAACTGTATTTAACATTTACTGTTATCTCATTTAGAAAATGAAAGTGAAATTTCAACAATCAAACTATATTAGAAGTTTTTACAAACATTCAAATATAATCAGAAATAAACTTTAAGTGTCTAATGTACTCCACTCGGAGGAAAGAAGATGAGCAATTTGAATGAGGGGTAGTCAGGTAAAAAGCAATCTAGTATAGCTGCAGCTACAGGTTTTCACACAGGTGGAAACAGGCTGTACGTCAGCTACAGTTGAGAAAAGGTTCTCCAAGCTCATGGAATGATAGACTTGACCAGAGACAGGTCAACCGACAGAAGCCCAAGAAAAAAACAAGCAAAGAAGTCTCTACACACCTGACAGAATCACGAAGTCCCAGCGGCACCTGGGTCTGGACGGCAATCACTGCCAAATTCAGAGTCTCTCCATCACTGGGAACCTGTCTTCAGAGCTGTTCCCATGGCACCCTAGAGCTGCTTCATTCACAGGAAAGAACCTGATGCTAGCTGTTAGAACTCTTCTCCCTACCACAGCAGCAGAGTTGGCCCTAGAGTGGAAGCAAGTCAGGACCCAGCATGCTGTCCATGTTTGGAGCCCTAATCCTGACACTGCTTCTGCAGGGTGTGTAGTTGCAAATGCTGAGAGGAGGGGAAAAAAGTTAAGTGGCTTTCTTCAAGTCCCAGTTAAAATCCTCCCTCCTTCAGGAAGCCTTTCTCAATCTCTCTTAATGCAAGTGCCTTCCCTGTCTTCATTGTTTCCTATTTCTCCTGTATATGGTTTGTTTGTACCTATTTGTTTGTAACTTGTCTCTACCATTAAACTTTGAGCTTCTTGTATTTTGCCTTTCTTTGGATCTGCAGTGCTTGCACAGTGCCTGGCACATAGCAGGAACTTAATAAAGGGTTACTGACTTTCTACTATGCAGAATAAAAAGTGTTGATTCTGTGTAATTAAGTTTATAATGGAAGAGGTCTCTGAAGATTGTGATCCTAACAGACTTTTTTTAGCTTATCATCTTAAACTTGGCTTTGAAATTTGCATTCTTTTATTTCACTGGATTTCCCCAGTGGTTTTTAATATGATGATAAATACCACCCCCAAAATATGTGTGTATATAGGTGTGTATGTTTATATACATGCATATATACATACACACAGACAGAGATAGTGAGAAGATTCACCTAGACTTCATACTTTGTTAGAGACCCACAGTTCATAAAATGATAGGGATCCTCTATTAGGAACTCCTTGATAGGAAAACTGTCTAACAAGACATATCAGCACCTTCTCTGGAGCTTACGGTCTTAGAAAGCTACCTAGAGCACTGAGAGATTAAGTGAGTAATAACATGTAGGATATGGGACTTGAACTCAGGTCTTCCTGGCTCTAAGGCCAATATCTATTCACTATACCACATGACCTCTTTGAAAAGAAAATAGAAACCAAGTGAAATGCTGAATATTGATAAAGTTGTGAATTACAATGTACTACATCTGCACAACTTAGAACAGTTTTCTAATGGAACCAGAGATGGACTGCTGTCCAAGTAATCAGTCCAGATAAGAGCTGGGACCTCAGCACCAGAAGGTAGACCAACAGGTGATAAATTTAGCCACAGCAACTCATCAAACTATTTACTAAGACTCTAAGGGGCTGTGACCTGCGTCATCAGAGGGAGGCCCCTTATCGACAACATCACGGATCATTTGAAGTAATGACTTAGGTTGGTTGCCAAGGACAGATTATTCTCTCTCCCTGCTAAGGCCGCAACTCCCACAATTTCTCTGCTTCTT
>CM053769.1:645989296-646051863 GCA_028658325.1 Potorous gilbertii | reverse complement strand
TAAAGATTCAATGACTTATCCACCATCCAAGAGTTGACAGAGAGGTAACTGAGGTTGAATGACAAAAATACATGCTGGAAAACAATCTTACATATATGGTGATTGATGCCTTTCCCAGCAGAAGCACAGAATGTCAAGTGTCCCTGTGACTTGATGGAGCCCAAGTATGATTATGAAGTAGAGACCAGGATAAGCCCTCCCAATCCCAGGGCTGGAGATGACCTTGATCTTCTACTTGGACTAAAATAGCTGCTGTCCTATCCAGGGAAAAGAAATGTCCTGTCCTAGCCAGAGAAAGTATTCTTCATGAATTATGCATGTCATCACTATGGAGTTCTATCCTTGACATGAAAGATGCATGATGGAGAATGGAAGCTGTTTTTCTTCTCTTAAATAGTGTTGATCCTCTGGTGCTCTGTGGCTTTCTCCTGCCAGTGATTATTTCAAAGATAGTACTCCAGAGTCATGTAAATGCAAACTTTCTTTTAGAAATAACTTCCCAAATCTGAAAAGGAGAGGGGTGTGCCTTTCATGTGCATTCTCAGAGTTTATAGGTGATGAAGATATTGCAATAAAATGCCCAATTATTATATTTGAAAGCAGATCTATTTGGGGGTTGTCATAGACTATGTACGCTATGTGGGACTTGGCCTGGGGAATCTACAGCTTGGTGATTTGAAGTCACACTGTTCACTAACTGCTAATAGTGGCAGTAAATTAACATTATCAAAGCACTGAGAAAAATCAGAATAAAAGATTTCCCGATCTGGATAATCTGACACTGAACATGAGACATCAACAAGAGAGATAGGAAGCAGAGCAAAAAATAAATAAAAAAGAGCCAATGATTAAAAAAAAAGTACCATCCCTATCTTCAGAGGGGTCACTGTTGAGGGATGGTCATCTGTTACTACTAGGCAATCTCATGGGGAAATTGGCAGTCTCCTTTCAGGATATTACTTTTTTTTGATTCATGAAAGGAATGGTATTACCATCTCCATAACAGCTTATGCAACAATATCTGTTATAGAGGACAAAGAGGTGGAGAAATTCTATGAAGAACTTGACAAGATCCTCTAAATTAAGTATATACTTTAACTAGCTAAGTGAATTTAATACAAATGTGATAATCGGTTAAAAAAGAGGCCAGAAATATATTGGGAAACATGGATAGGGCTTAGGGAATGATAGATCAAAGACTTGTAAGACACAGTTCTCATTAATGCCTATATATGAATTCTATGGGCAAAGAATTAGTAAGCATTAGATTTGGTGAACACCAAGGAACATCATGAAAAACACAACTGACCATATTTTAACACATAGGAAATAACTCATTACTGTCATGGTGTTAATTCCCAAATCAAGAGTCTATTTTTTCTTTTAGTACAAAGATCAAAATTAGTACAAAGTCAGAGGAAGGAAAAAAATAGGAAAATACAGAGCATTCGATAAAACCACTCAATCTTGAACTATTCAAATAAATCGTTGATCATAAAAAATGAGTAATGACAGAAGAAAAGAAATCAACATTAATTATAATAATGGCATAAAATTTAACTGATATAAATCAATTGCTATAAAACAGAAAACAAGAGCCTAAAAATTACCTTCTTCAACTAATATGTGACTTAAATTATCAAAGGAAAGTTATGGAAGTTAGGTTAAAAGGAGTTTTAATATAAAGTTGTTTGTAAAATCTTACAGAGAAAGATGATAGAAGATTAGGAGTAGTATTGATTCATAAAAAAGGAGAATCAGTACAGGGTAAAACCAGTTTAAAGAAGAGACACAGCTAAGCAAATATAGGTCAGAAAATAGAAGGTCAACAGAGAGAAGGAAACTGGCAAATATCTGTACAGAATTTTATAATAAATTTTCATCATCAAGGATAATAAAGACACTTAAGCTTTAATATCATATCTCAGCCCAGAATGTGCTTGAGAGAGGAAGTGGAATTAAGGCAAATATACAGCAAAAGAGTTGATTAGATTGGAGGCAACCAGGTGGCATTGGTTGCCTCAGTTGTTCACCTGGAAAATGAGCTGGAGAAGGACATGGCAAACCACTCCAGTATCTTTGCAAAGAAAACCCCAAATGGAATGATGGGGAGTAGGACATGTCTGAAATGACTTAACAACCACAAAGTTGATTAGATTAAATGTACATAGAGGACATTCATTCTGGTTACAACACAATTGTGACAGCATGGAGGTTTTTGTCAAAAGGTATCATCTAAAGGAGGGGAATAAATGATATAATCAAAGAACTATATGACTGAAAAACAAGATGGGTTGGTCATGTGGAGAAAACAAGAAATAATCCCATGTGAATAGGTAGTTTACACACTATGCTGGTATCCTCACTATGCTATGAGAAAAAGGCAAAGACCCCCAGTATGCTAAGAGGGCCCTGTGGTGAAATGAGAGAACATGGACAAGATCCTCACAGGAGGAAGAAGCATAAATGGGTTGATCCTGTGGAGGGAACATCCACACTGATGAGACCACAGATGTATTTGAGTATTTGAGCATTTGAAGGGAATATTGCAGAAATTTCCTGCTGAAATCTGGGCTGTTAAAGTTCAGGAATGAAGATAAAATATTCTATCTCTACCTGATAGTAGTCACACATATGCCAACATGACTCCATCCTGAGCCGTGTATGCCTATGAGACACCAAATTTGCTGTTCCTTGTCTCTTATGGTAACCTTTGAACCTGTAGCTTTCAATTCAAAGGCTGGAGGAGAGAGAAGGGATTATTGAGTCAAGTGAAAAAGAAACTGAAGTCCCAAGAGAAAGATGACTTGCCTAAGATCATACAGCTACAATATAGCATGATTCAGGATTCAAATCCAAACCCTCTGAATCTAAGGAAATTTTCTTTTTTTTTAAATTTGCCATCACAAAGAGAGCAGCTATAACCACCAATGCACATTTAAAGTTATAATTGTTATTTATGAATTTCCCTCCATCTTATTTTTACTCACTATTTTCTTTCTCAGCCTCTCTTTTTACCCTATCCCTTCTACCTTATCTATCTGCTCCTACTTCACACGCCCCTCCAAGAGCCTTTCATCCCTTCCTTTCAGCTCCACAATCTCAAACGATGCACCCCCCTAAAAGTCCCTCCCCAGTGTTCTTTCCACAATTTTATGCTGCTGCTCTTCCAGGCTCACATATCTACAACATCTGTAAACCAAAAAATAATTAAACTTCTGCTAATTTATTCCCACTAGATTAAAGATTTCAAGGAATGAAAGCATGGCCATACCTACCTTAAGTTAACTACAAATTTCATTGAACAATATTCCAAGCATATGGACATACTTTAGTTAGTCACTCAATAAACATTTATTAAGTGCCTACTATGTGCTAGGGTCAAGCACTATGTTTAAGTGCTGGAGATAAAAATAAAGGCAAAAACAGTCCCTGTCCTCAAGGATCTTGAAATCTAATGAGGGAGACAGTATGCAACCCACTATGTACAAACAAGCTATATACAAGATAGGGAAGACCAACCAACAGAAGAGAGGCAATGATGGTCTGCATCAGGTTGGTGACAAAGTCAGGGGACATAAGGAAGCACATGCAAGAAATGTTAGAAAGGTAAAAGCTACAAGACTTGGAAACAAATTGGATATGGAGGGTAAGAGATGGTAAGGGGTCTAGGATGACACCTAGTTTGCTAGCTTGAAGGAATGGGAAGAATGTATTGCCCTTTAGATTAATCAGGAAGGTAGGATGGATAGAAGGTTTATAAAGAAAGATAATGATGGTAGTTTGGACATGCTAAGCTTAAGATGTCTACAGGATATCCACTTCATAGTTGACAGTTGAGTTGCAGACTTTGTCTTACCTGGGAAAACGAAGCTACACTCAGGAAAGTGGTCCTGTTCACATAACAACCTCAATATCAGTAGGCCAACAGAACTTGGGAATCCTAAGGTTATATACTGCGATAAGCAAAGGGAGGTGAATACTTGTTGTGGGACAAGCAAAGTCTATCTTTGAAGACCCTAATTGTGCATGGCTCAGATAAGGCAAGTAGAAATGGAATTCCTTTCACTAGAGCTTTCTCTGTTATCATATCATCCCTCCTCCATTAAGAAAGGGCCCGATGCATAATCCCACAACATTAGACCCTTTGTCAGGCTGGACAATATAGTTAGCCATTTCAGTGCTGTCTTCACTACTATCTGAGATTCCTATGCCTCCTAGAACAGGTATGGGCAACCTGGAGGCTTGAGGCCATATGTGGCCCTCTAGGTCCTTGAGAGTGGCCTTTTCACTGAGTCCAAGTTTTAGAGAACAAATTCTTTTATTAAAGGTATTTGTTTGGTGAAATTTGGATTCCATCAAAGGGTGTCACTTGAGGACCTAGAGAGCCACATGAGACCTTGAGGCCACAGGTTCACCATCCTATCTTAGAATTTGTCTGACATGCTATTTTCCAATTCCAGATTACTTCTATCATTTTTTTTCTCTTTTCTCCTGCTGCTTGACAGCAAGCAATGCTAACAGAAGACACAGAAACCACTGGCCAACTCCAAATCCCTGGGGTCCAACTTCAGGTGGGCCATCTCAGCTACTTACCAATTCTTTTATATCTCCTTCTTGTTGCTACCATATCAAATTCTCTATGGTGATTATATACCTCTTTTCTGAAGTCCCCAATCTCAACCTACACTCATCCTCATTCTTAGCAAATGGCCTCATCCTCCACTCCATTTCTTTATCTATTCAACAAACATTTGCTGAGTACTTTATAGGTACTAGACACCATGGGGGAATCAGACTCAGCCCCTGATTCCTTGCCACGTGACACTATTTTCAGAACATCATGAAGGTTACTTTCTGAGCAAGAGAAAAAATGGAGATACCATATTAGATACTACAGAATAAACACATGAACTGACTAGAAATCTCTTACTATATAATTTAAAGATGCTATAGGACTCAACTATCTTGAGCTTAAATTCCTCTTCAAAAATGTTCCCCCTGCCCCAACCCCCTATATTTTCTAACTTGGAAATATTTTTGATAGATAAAACGGAAAGAATAGAAATTGAGTAGCTTGTCTTTCTCTTGATCATCTGTTAACATTACACCATCTGGTCCAAGCAATGATTCTATCTCTTCCTTATTCTTGCACTGAATATATCTTCAAAATAATATCAGCTGGCATTTATATAGTGCTTTAAGGTATACGAAGCACTTTACATACATTGACTCATTTGTTCCTCACAACAACCCTGGGAGGTAGATGCTATTTCTATCTCCACTTTACAGATGACAAAACTGAGGCCCTGAGAAGTCATACTTCCTCAAGGTCACACAGTTACTAAGAATGTAAAACAAGATTTTAATTAAGATCTTTCTGACTCCAAGTGTTGAGCTATATCCACTGTATCTAAACAAAAAACATATAAACATTTGAATGTCCTTAGAATTTATCTTGAGGGAGTCAGAGCCAAGATGGCAGAGTATAAGTGGCAACTCAGCTTAATGCTCCCAACATTCTCCTCTAAACAAATTTAAAATAACTCCTCAAATTGCATTCTGGAGTGCCACAGCCAACAAAAGTTTCAGGTGAGACAATGTTCCAAGACAATTTAGAAAGTCAGCAGGAGAGATTTGTGACACCAGAGTTGAGGTCAGTACAGAGTTCAGCACATGCAGAGGCAATACCAGATGGGGGCCCTGAGAATGGCTATGACAGAGGCAACAACAGCTCTGCGAACTCTCACTCCAGAGAAAGAAAGACGGTTGCAACAGGTTAGAAAAAGATAACAGGGGGTACTTTGTTGGTACTGGGTACAGGACCTTAGTACATTGCCCATATGCAGTTCCAAGGTACAGCTGCAATGTAAAGAGGAGTAATAGTGCTTGTGACCATAGGGAAACAGGGGTCCAAGTAACAGTTCCAGGGCAAAGAAAGAAGTAGAGGCCCTTGTCTCAGTTCCAAGGCAAAAATGAACACTAGCACCTGTGACTGCAGGAAAACAAGGTCCCTTCCTGGATAAAGGGATTGGAGTACTGGCCAGGAGAAAAAAATGACTATACCTCCCTTTAGATCATAACACTTTTGAAAGTGTCAAAAACTTATACATTCACAGATCTACCTTCAAAAACAACACCACATACTAAAAACAATCTAAAGTTTGGGACAGTTCCTCCTCCACACCAGGAGCAGAGCCCAATTTCATCATAAAGTTAAAATTTAAGTAATAGGCTAGAAAAAAATGAGCAAACAACAACAAAAAAGAATCTGACCAAAAAATCTACTATGTTGAGGGGAAGATCAAGACACAAGATCAGAAGAAGACATCATTGTAAAAATAGCTAAGCCTCAAAGAAAATTATGACTTGACACAAGTTAAACAAGAATTCCTGGAAGAACTCAAAAAGGAATTTAAAAAGCAGAGAAGTAGACTTAAGAGGGGAAGGGCCAAGATGACAGCATAAAAGCAGGGACTAACCTGTCCTCATCCAAAAATTCCTTTGGATACCTCTAGTAAGTGAATCTGAATAAATTTTAGCATGGCAGAATCCACTGGGACACAGAGTATGGCAGATATTTAGCCCAGGACAGCCCAAAAGATTGATGGGAAGGATCTCTTACCCCAGGCTGTGAGAGTGCAGAGCAGGGTGAGAGGCAACAGCACAAGACACTACTATAGCAGAGCAGGAATGGCCTGGACAGGTTGAATCACCAGCGGCAGTTCGGATGCTCAAAGCTCTCAGCACAGGATGAGAGTCAAGGAGAACTTGGTGAGAAAGAAGCTCAGGGCCCACAAGCAGCTGCAGCAGCTACTCCTGGAGCTATCAGCCCACAGACTAAATGTTTGAAAGCCATCTACTTGAACTTCTGGGAGCCAAAATGTTAGCATAAACTGTAAGTGCTCTCACCCTCCCTTGTTAGCCTTGAAAAATCCAGAGAATATTGCCCCAAGAAAAATCCTAGAATAGTGGAGTCAGGAGAAGGGGTAAGCTGTCTTTTAGCTAGGGAGGCTTGGGAGACCACCAGGAAGGGTCCTTCTTGGTGTGGCTAAAGGTGACCAGTGCAGGACATGAAGTGTTCCAGCAAGCCCCACCTAATTGAACAAGGAGGAGATCCTGGGCCCAAGGGGAGGTGGAGCCACTAGGCATCAACACCAGGACCCAGAAGTACCTTAGAACAGCCAGGGGAATTGGGCAGACATCAGCATATATGGGGTTAGTGAAGCTTGAGGAGAGGAGGAGACCTCCAGTGGCCAGATCACCCCTCCTCCATACCTCATACTGCAAACTTCAGTGTAACCTTAAGGAAACTCATAATTTCCCTGGCCTTGACCTTGGCACATACCAGCCAGCTTAGCACCAAACAAGCTGCAGCATTCTATAGCTTCTGGTTGAAAGAACCAGAGGCCACAGAACACAAAGCTAGTAACTAGGACCCTAGCTTCCAGTCCAAGAAATGTGGGAAAGAGCCCCCTGTGCTCCAGAAGCAGAGATGCATTTTTAAAGACAGGAAAAAGGCAATCACCTTGAGCAAGAAGGAAATCAGAAAAAGAAAGACTATAGAATCTTATTAGATGGATAAGGAAGAATAAAATACAAATTCAGAAGAGGCCAGCATTGACAATGTACACACATCTGAAACCTTAAAAGGGAATATGAACTGATCTCAAGCCTAAAGAGCATTCTTAGAAGAGCTCAGGAAGTATTTTAAAAGCCAAATTAAAAAGGCAGAAGAAAAATTGATCAATGATTTCAAAAATACAATCATCTCCTTAAAAAGTAAAATTTTTCAAATGGATAAGGATATACAAAACCTAACTGAAGAAAATAATTCTTTAAAAAGAAGGTACAAAAGCTAACTGAAGAAAACAATTTGTGAAAAATTAGAATTGGGCAAGTAGAAACTAATGACTCTATGAGGCATCAAGAATCCATCAAATAAATCTAAAAAATGAAAAAATAGAAAAAAATGTAAAATACCTCATTGAATAAACAATTGACCTGGAAAATAGATGAAGGAGAGAAAATATAAGAATTACTGGTCTACCAGAGAGTAATAATGAAAAAAGAGACATGACAGTAGCTGCCAAGAAATCATCCAGGAAAACTGTCCTAGATCCAGAGGGCAAAATAGTCATGGAAAGAAACTACCAATCATATCCTGGAAGAGATCCCAAAAGGAAAATACCAAGGAATATTTTTACAAAATTCCAGAATTATCAGGTCAAGGAGAAAATACTGCAAGCAGCTAGAAGGAAATAATTCAAATATCAAGTAGCTACAATCAGGATCACACAGGACATTGTAGCTCCTACATTAAAAGATGAGAGGGATTGGAATGTGATATTCTGTAAGGCAATGGAGCTTGGACTACAACCAAGGATCAACTACCCGGCAAAGTTGAGCATAATCTTTCAGGCAAGGAAATGGAGATTCAATGAAATAAGGGATTTATAGACCTTCCTGATGAAAAGACCAGAGGAAGATAGGAAATCTGATCTTCAAATACAAGACTCAAAAGAGGCATTAAAAAGGTAAACAGAGAAAAAAAGGAAAAAAATCTTGTTATTCAATATGGCAAACTGTATACATCCCTATGGAGGATGATACTTGTTAATCTTGAGAAGTGTGTATTTATTACAACATTTAAAAGGGATATACATAGATAGAGGGTATGGGTATAAATTAACAGATGTGAGAATAAAAAAACCTAAGTAAAGGATACAAAGGGGATAAAAGGAAAGATGCAATCAGGAAAGGGTAAATTACATTACAGGAAGAGGCACAGAAACATACTATAGCACAAGGAAAGAAGGGAGAGAGATAAGCATTGTTTGAGCTTTACTGTCATTGGATTTGGTTCAAAGAGGAAATAACATTCTTAGTTAAGTATAAAAATCTAACTTGCACCACAGGCTGTAGGAGGGGAAAGGGGAAAGAAAAAGGAGGGCTGGTTAGAAGGGAGAGAAGAAGTAATAAGGGAAAAGGAGAATAAAAGGGAGGGGTTCTGATAGACTGATAGGGGAACAGTGGTCAAAAATAAAACTATATTGTGGAGGGGATAGGAGAAGGGAGAAATAAAAGCATAAACAGGTAGAAATAGGATAGAGAGAAAGACACAGATGGTAATCATAACTGTGAATGTGAATGGCATCAACTCTTCCACAAAATGGAGGTGGAGAGCAGAACGGATTAAAAAACACAATCCTACAACATGTTGTTTACAAGAAACACATTTGAAACAGGGGAATACACACAGGGTAAAGGTAAAAGGCTGGAGCAGAATATATTGTGCTTCAGCTGAAGTAAAAGAAAAATAAGCAGAGGTAGCAATCCAAATCTCAGAAAAAGCAAAAGCAAAAACTGATCTAATCAAAAGAGATAAGGAAGCAACATCCTGCTATCCTTTATCCTGCTAAAAGACACCATAGACAATGAAGCAATTTTATTACCAAACATACATGTATCAAGTGGTATAGCACACAAATTCTTAGAAGAGAAATTGAGGGAATTCCAGGAAGAAATAGACAGGAAAAATATACTAGTGGGGGAACCTCAACCTCCCCCTCTCTGAACTTGATAAATCTAACCTCAAAATAAACAGGAAAGACGTTAAGGTGAATACAATTCTGGAAAATGTAGATATGACAGACGCCTGAAGAAAACTGAATGTAGATAGGAAGGGATATATCTTTTTCTTAGTGGCACATGGCACATACGCAAAAATTGACCATGTACTACGGCATAAAAACCTCACAACTCTGTACAGATAGGCAGAAATAGTGAAGACAACCTTTTCAGATCATGATGTAATAAAAATTATATGTAATAAAGGACCATTGCAAGATAGTCCAAAAATTAATAGGAAATTAATCTAATCCTAAAGAATGAGTGGGTCAAACAACAAATCATAGAAACAATCAATAACTTCATTCAAGAGAAGGACAATAATGAGACAACCTACCAAAACTTAATGGCATGTAGCAAAGGCAGTTCTTAGGGGGCAGTTCTTATCTCTGAATGCTTACATGAATACAATAGAAAAAGAGGAAATCAATGAACTGGGCATGCAACTGAAAAATCTAGAAAAGAACAAATTGATAATTCCCAATTAAATACCAAATTATAAATACTGAAAACCAAAGGAGAGATTAATAAAGTGAAAATTTTAAAACAATTGAATAAAACTAAGAGCTGGCTTTATAGGAAAAAGCAATAAAATTGATAAACCTTTGGTCAATCTGATTTTAAAAAGAAGAAGAAAACCAAATTACCAATATCAAAAATGAAAAATATGAAGTCACCTCCATTGAAGAAGAAATTAAAACAATAATTAGAAATTATTTTACCCAACTGTATGCCCATAAATTTGACAATCTTATTGAAATGGATAAATATTTATGAAAATATAAATTGCCCAGATTAACTGAAGAGGAATTAAAATACTTAAATAACTCCACCTCAGAAAAAGAAATTAAACAAGGCATCAATGAACTCCCTAGGAAAAAAATCTCCAGAACTAGGTAGATTTACAACTGAATTCTATCAAATATTCAAAGAACAGTTAATTCCAAATCTGTGTAGACTATTTAGGAAAATTGGTGAAGGAATCCTACCAAATTCTTTTTATAATTCAAATATGGTGTTAATACCTACACTGGTAAGAACCAAAACAAAGAAAGAAAATTATAGACCAATTTCCCTAATGAATATAGATGCAAACATTTTAAGTAAGATAAGAGCAAAAATATTACAACTTATTCCAAAAATAATACACTTTGATCAAGTAGAATTTATACCAGAAATGCAGGAATGGTTCAATATTAGGAAAACCATTAGAATAATTGATCATATCAACAACAAAACTAACAGAAACCATATGATTATCTCAATAGATGCAGAAAAAACTTTTGACAAAATACAATACCCATTCCTATTGAAAACACTGGTAAGCATAGGAATAAATGGGGTTTTCCTTAAAATAATAGGTAGCATCTATCTAAAACCATCAGCAAGCATTATATATAATGGGGATAAGCTAGATGCCTTTCCAATAAGATCGGGAGTGAAACAAGGATGTCCATCATCACCACTGCTATTCAATATGATACTAGAAATGTTATCTTTAGCAATAAGAGAAGAAAAAGAAATGGAAGCAATTAGAATAGGCAAAAAAAAGTAAGTTATCGCTCTTTGCAGACCATATAATGCCATACTTAGAGAATCAAGTAAAAAACTACTTGAAATAATAAACAACTTTAGCAGGCTTGCAGGACACAAAATAAACCCATATAAATCATCTGCATTTCTCCATATTACTAACAAAGCCCAACAGTAAGAGATAGAAAGAGAAATTCCATTTAAAGTTCCTGTAGACACTACAAAATATTTAGGAGTCTATATGTCAAAACAAACCCAGGGACGCAATTATAAAACACTTTCACATAAATAAAGTCATCTAAATAATTGGAAAAACATAAGTTGCTCATAGGTAGGCCAAACTAATATAATAAAAATGACAATTCTACCTAAATTAATTTACTTATTCTGTGCCATACAAACCAAACTATCAAAAGTTATTTTACAGAGCTAGAAAAAATAATATCAAAATTCATCTGGAAGAACAAAAGTTTCAAAATATCAAGGAAATTAATGAAAAGAAAGACTAAGGAAGGTGACCTAGCCATAGCAGATCTTAAGTTGTATTGTTAAACGGCAATCATCAAAACCACTTAGTACTGGCTAAGAAATAGAGAAGTAGATCAGTGCCCTATGTTGGCTACACATGACACAGTAGTCAATAACTGTAGCAGTTTACTGTTTGATAAGCCCCAGCTTCTAGGATAAGAACTCCCTGTTTGACAAAAATTGATGGGAAAACTGGAAAATAGTGTGGTGGAAACTGAGCACAGACCAATGCCTGACACTGTATACCAGAATGAAATCCAAATAGGTACACAATATAGGTATAAAAACTGATACTATAGACAAATTAAGGGATCAAGTAATAGTTTATTTGTCAGATTTATAGAGAACGTAGGAATTTATGACCAAACAAGACATAGAGAACATTATGAAATGCAAAATTTTGATTACATTAAATTGAAAAGTTTTTGCACAAACCCAATGCAACCAAGATTAGGAGGGAAGCAGAAAACTGGGAAAGAATTTTTACAACTAGTGTGTGTGATAAAAAAACTCATTTCTAAAATATATAGTGAACTGATTTACAAATTTGCAAAACTACAAACCATTCCCCAACTGATAAATGGTCAAATCACATGACCAGGCGGTTTTCAGAGGAAGAAATTAAAGCTATCTACAGTCATATGAAAAAATACTCTAAATCACTATTGATTAGAGAGATGCAATAGAAAATATTTAGAAATCTATCAACCTAGACAGATCCAGGAACTATATGAAGACAAGTACAAAACACCTTTCACACAAATAAAGACAAATCTAAACAAATGGAGAAATATTCATTGCTCAGGAGTAGGTTGAATCAATGTAATAAAAATGACAATTCTACTTAATTTACTTATTTAGTATTATACCAATTAAACTACCAAAATATTTTATAGAGTTAGAAAAAATCATAACAAAATACCAAGAATATCAAGAGAATCAATGAAATAAAAGTTTGAACAAAGGTAGCCTAGCAATATCAGGTCTCAAACTATATGACATAGAAATAATTATGAAAACAATTTGACACTTGCTAAGAAATAGACTGCAGGATCAGTGGAATAGATTAGATACACAATACACAGCAAGAAATAACCCTGGTACTCTAGTTTTTGATAAATCTGAAGGTCTAAGCTTTTGGGACAAGAACTCATTATTGGACAAAAATTGCTGGGAAAACTGGAAAGCAATTTGGCAGATACTAGGTATAGTCTAACATCTCAGCCATATACCAAGGTAGGTTAAAGGGTTATAAGATTTATACATAAAGAGTGATATTATAAGCAAATTTGGGAAGCATGAAAATTTTTATCTGTCAAATCCATAGATAAGGGAAGAAGTTTCGACCAAACAAGAGACAGAGATGATAATCGGAAATAAAATGGATGTTGATTTAATAAAATTTAAAAGGTTTGCACAAATAAAACCAATGCAGCCAAGAACAGAAGGAAAGCAGAAAACTAGGGGAATTGTTTCTACAAGTTTCTTTGATAAAGGCCACATTTCTCAAATATATGGAGAACTGAGGTAAATATTATTATTTTAAAAGCCATTCTCCAATTAATAAATGGTCAAAGAATATGAAAAGGCAAAGTTTTCAGAAGAAACAAAGCTACCTACAATCACATGAAAAATGCTCTAAATCACTATTCATTATAGAAATGCAAATTAATACAATAAAAACTCACACCAATCAAATTAACTAACATAACAGCAAAGGAAAATAAAATGTGAAAAAATAGGTACATTAATGCACCGTTAGTGGAGTTGTGAAATGATTCAGCCATTCTAGAGAACCATTTGAAACTGTTCCCAGAGGGCTAATAAAACTCACCTTTGTCACAGCATCAGCACTACTAATTCTCTGTCCCAAAGACATCAGAGAAAAAGGAAAGGACAAAATATGTACAAAAATATTTACAGTAGCTTTTTTTTGTTGTGATAAACTATTGGAAACTGAGGGGATTCCTACTAATTGAGAAAGGCTATGCAAGTTATAGTATATGATTGTGATGAAATGTTATTTTTTCTATAAGACATTAACAGCAGGATGGTTTCAGAAAAACATGATTACAGAAAAACCTGTTTTACTGATACAAAGTGAAGTGAGCAGAGCCAAGAGGACATTTTACACAGCAACAATGATATTGTATGGTGGATCACTTAGCTATTTTGATCAATACAATGATCCGGGATAGTTCTGAAAAACTTACAGTGAAAAATGTTATCCACAGAGAGAAAGGATGGAGTCTGGGTACAGACTGAAGCATAATTTTTCACTTTATTTTTCTTGCTTTTTCTTTCTTTCTTTTTTTTTCTGCAGCATGGCTAATATGAAAATGTTTTGCAAGATTTCACATATATGACTGATATCGTATTTCTAGCCTTCTGAAAGGATGAGGGAGGGGGAGAAGTAAAAGAACAACTTCAGGACTCAAAAAGAAAATTCTAAATGAATGTTATAAATAATAAATTGTTTAAAAAGGATTTTTCTTGAGCCTCAATACAGATCATCTCTAAGCTTCCTAATTCTGTCTACAACAGACACTCCCTGTCTCAAGATTTTCTTTGATCAGCCAGTCTAGAAACATTATATAAAAAGAATGAAATGAAATCAGTGTAATATGATTTTTTTGAGAAAACTATAGGTCTATATATTCCCTTGTGGTATATTTATATTTGGTTGTACATGGGGGTTTTTGTATATATTTTTAAAATTTTTGAACTTAAATATAAAATAAGAAAAAACAAATATTAAAACTAAAATAATACAAAATAAGAAAACAAAACAAAACAAAAGCATCACTATGTGCACAGCAGAACATGAGAGAGGATTCAAAATATATACCAATAAGTTTCCATTTCAAAAAAGCCTACATAATAAATACTAAAAATTGTATTGAGAGCTGTTCATCTTTTCTTCGCTTCTTTGTAAGTTTTATTTTGTTCTCTGATGTATACTTTTTACTTTGTTCTTTTTTCCTTCCCCCCCACCAGAAGGCTACAATTAAGCACAGATACATTTATATATGGATACATATATAGATATAAACACATACATATGCATACATACATAGACATATACACACAAAGATATACATATGTACCTATTTCCTATCCCTCCTGCCTTTACTTCTAACTGCTACCTTGCCCTCCTATTATTTTATCTATCCTCCCCCCTCACCCCAACAAGGGTCCCTTACCCTTCCCTTCCCATTTATCTAAAGATCCTTCTATATACCCCCTTTAATTTTTTCCTCACCCTCGCCTCTAAAAATGTCTCCCTTATCTTTTCCAACTTCCCTATCTCCTTAGGTTTTTATTTCTTTCTGAATTTAGAAAACGTTTATGCTCTTCTAGATAGACACATATATGTATATAGGTATATGTATGCATATATGTATGTTTGTATGTATGTAATGTTCCTTCTTGAACTCATTCCTGATAAAAGTAGGTTTATAGAAGTACCAGCCTTCCTCTCCCATCTAATTCCTCTGTATCAGTTCTTTCTCACACCTCATTTGTATAGGATAATTTCTCTTTTTAGTTGATCCTAAACAGCTTTACTTTTTAAAAACATATCATACTCAGGTCTACCTCAATCTTTCTTATGAACTACCCAATTACTAATAATAATCTTGGGCATATGTTTTATATTTCCTCATAAAAAAGGTAAATTTCCTGTCCTTATTGAGTCATTTGTAATTAGTCTTTGGTAAGTACTTTATATTTCTCTTGGCTCTTTTATGTCCAATCTTCTATTGAGTTCAGTTTCTTTTTTTAAAAAAGTCCTGAAAGTCTGATAATTCATTAAATATCCTCTTTTTTTTCATCCAAGATTACACTTAGCTTTGCTAGATATGAAATTTTTGGCCAGAAACCCAATATATACTGTTCTAAGATCTGCGGGCTTTTATTATACCCACTGCTAGATCTTGTGTGATTCTAATTGTGGTATCACCATATTTAAATTTTTTTTCTTGTTGCTTGTAATATTTTATCTTTGAGCTGGGGGGTTTCAGAATTTGACTAGAATATTCCTATGAGTTTTCCTCATAGGGTCTCTTTCAGATGGTGATGGATAATTTTTTTTTCTATTTCTACTTTTCCCTTTTGTTCTAATGCTTCAGTGCAAATTTCTTTAATTATTTCATGTATTTTTATAACAAGATACCTTTTTTGATCATAGCTTTCAGGTAGTCTGATTATTCTTTTGTTTTTTCCTTCTTGATCTACTCTCCAGATCAGTTGTTTTTCTTATGAGATGTTTCACTTTTTCTTCTACTTTTTTCCTTCTTTATATTTTGTTTTATTATTTCTTGATCTCTTATAACTTTGCTGGCTTCCTCTTGACCAAATCTAATTGTCAAGGAGTCATTTTCTTCCTTAAGATTCTAGATTTCCTTTTCTGATTGGCTGACTTTCTTTATCCTCTTCTTTTTCCTGTTTTCTTCTTTCTTCCTCAATCTCTCTCATTTGATTGTTAAAGTCTTAATTTCTTGTATGAATTCTTTCTTAGCAGATGACCATTTGATGTTGCTCTTTGGATTAGAAGAAGGTTTCTTTGCTTCAGGAATATGCCCCTGAAGATAAACCCAAGTATTTTCTATCCTCATAGTAATTCTCTATAGTTGGATTCTTTTTCCTTTGCCTGTGCATTTTTAAAAATTTCTAATAACTTCGTTTTTGTAATCACCTGTAGCCATGGGATATGGGGGAAATGGTGCCTCTACCTTTGGATCCTTCAATTCTCCCCTCTGGCCTGGAACTGAAACCAAGTCCTTCAGACTCCCATAAGTGCCCACAGTCAGTGGCATCCCCACCACACTGCTTCTGAACTCACTGGGCATATACTGGTTCCTTCTCACCCCAGGTTATTTTTCCACAGCACAGCTGGGTCTGGCATTTCTTGTCAGCAGAGGCTCTCTTGACCCCAGGCTCAGATGCCCTCACTGTCCTGGGGTAAAAGTTCTTGCAGCTAGGGCTGAGGTAGCCTCCCAACTCACCTAACTCCAGGGCTTAATGTTTTTTGCTTAAGAGGTCCTTAGCCTGAAGGTGTTTACTCTTCACAGGAACCAAAGCTCATCTTGGAACTTTTCTTCAGATCTCTGATTGTCCCAGAAGGACCACTGTTCTGCCTCTACTCATTTATTTTTACCACTCCGTGTTCACTCTGAGGTGCCATTTTATCTCATTTGTGTAGGAAATATGGAAACCTTAAAATTTTCTAATCTACACTACCATCTTTCCAGAATCCTTTCATCTACAGTAACTGTTAAAACTAAGCTCATTGGAGAGTTTCCTTTTTGATCAAAGGACCCAAGATTGGAGGATACCTAATGAAATAATCTTGTCTGTTTTTTTTCATTTTACAAATGAGGAAACTGAGGCTCAGAAAGGTCAAAAGGTTCTCTAAAGTGATATGTGTAGTAAGGGACAGCACCGAAATAAAACTGCAGATCTTTTTCTTGAAATAGAATATTTGGTGGGGTGGGGAGAGCTAGGTGGTGCAGTGGATGGAGCACTGGTCCTAGAATCAGGAGGACCTGATTTCAAATTCAACATCAAATACTTGATACTTACTAGCTGTGTGATCCTGGGTAAGTCACTTAACCCTAATGATGATGATGATGATGATGAAGATGATGAAGAAGTAATTGAATTTTTCTGTTATGTTTACCCCTTTTTTTCTTTAACATTTATCAGAACTTCATTTTGGAAGGTGTTCCCCCTGCCCTCCTTTTATTCTGATACCCTGCTCTTACAAACATGCCTACTATTTCTCTAAACTTTTTGAAATCTGCCTTCTTAAAATCTTAGGTACATGGTTGACTATTCTGGAAAGAAGAAAATATTGTAAAATCTCTCCTTGTTTTGCCTAAGAAGTGGTAATAGGAAAGAATTATCATGAAAAATGTCATGTAAGTGCTATTTCTATCTGTCTATGTTATATTACATACATATTATATAATATGCTGCCTATATAATGAATTATAATAATTATATATTAAATATATTATGACAATATATTATACTATATTAAAAACTCTTCCTTAGCTATTATGAACTCTACAATGACACATTTTCTCCCTACATTTATATCACTTTAATATTAACAACCAGTTCCTGGTCAGAATTAAATCAATATTAGAATTTCTCCTTTTTTCTTTTCATCTTTTGAGAGACATAGTTATTAGCAAGGCAAATTATCCTATCGGATGCTCTGTTGTTCACAGTGTGAGATTTCTAACGTCTATCTGCACAGCTGGAGTCTGTTTTCTCTACTGTATCCTATTCTATAACAATTTTATGGGCTGCACCAGAAATCATCCATTATCTTCTAATGGTATAGGTAGCCTATAACTTACTCTCTCAGTGATATCACTTTCGTGTCTCTTCCCATTTATCTTCAGACACCTGCTTTCTGTAGTGTTTGTAGCCCCCAATTTGTGGATTTCAAAGTAGGTAAATATTCTCCTTGTTCTCTCCCTCTCACTCTCTCTCTCTCTCTCTCTCTCTCTCTCTCTCTCTCTCTGTATGTATGTAATAGAGACTTAAAGAGAAGAGACAGAGAGAGACAGTGATACAGAGAAAGGAGAGACAGATGGTGATAGATAGATGATAGATAGGTAGACAGACAGACAGATAGATAGACCTAGGAATAGATATAGCAGTTACACAACACTCTCTGTTGTTGGTTGCCTGTCATTTGTGAATTTCTAAGCCAATAAATACCTTCCTTGTTTTTCTGCGTATGTGTGAGAGACAGACAGAAAGAGATAGTGATTGATGATAAATAAATAAAGATATGGCACTTACATAACACTCTCTATTCTGTGTGTGTGTGAGAGAGTGAGAGAGAGATGATTGATTAATAGATGACAGATAAGTGAATAATGACAGATTAGTTAGATAGGCAGATAGATATGGCATTTATATGATAATTTTCATAAATAATTCTATTCTATCACTCTGGCAAAATGTGGAAAATTTTAACATTTTTTTGGATCAGCAAGTATTTATTCATTATTTTCTTCTAATAGTCTTCATAATAACTGTCTTTCTACACTCTTCAACCCCTTCCTCTTACACTTAGGCTAACAATAAGATTCAAAATATGTTCTCTGAATCCTAAATGAATGACTAATTGTTTAAGATTTACTAAATGATCACAGTGTACTAAATCCTTGGCAAACTGTACAATCCTACCTAAACTGCAATCTAGAAAATCCTACAATTTGGAGACAGACATGTAACTTTAAAAAGGTTAAATGGGGTTATAAGTATTCCTTTTCTTTAACTATATGTTTTCTTTTGTCTCCAGAGAACCTTCGCAAAGAAACAAACGCCTTAACTTTCTTAAAAGCTTTACCCTGGAGGGCTACTCCAATTCTCTCATCTCTAGACATACTGTCTACAGCTAGGAGGTACCTCAGAAATTAATTTGTCTTATTTTTCAATTTTATAGACGAAGAAATTGAATGTCAGAGAAATCTGTGACATAGGCAGGGTCACAAGTCAGACTTAAACTAAGACTTCTCCTAACTCTAAATCTAGGACTCTTTTAATCTACCATATCCAAGTGCCTCCCAATGAATCAACATAATCACTCACTGCCAGAGTTTAAATAAATTGACAAACGTATCGACAGAGCACTTTACAAGTATCATCTCATTTTATCCTCACAACAATCCTGTAAAGATAGGTGCTATTGTTATCTTTATTTTACAGTTGAGGAAACTGAGGCAGACAGCAGTTAGGTGATCTGTTCAAGGTCACACAGCTAATAAGTATCTGAAGCCAGATTGGAACTCAAGTCTTCCTGATTTCCTGACAATGTGGTATTACCCCATATATTTTGTGCTTAGTATTCAATAAATATTTTAAAGAACAAATGGAGGAGGGAATATAAATTCCAATTAAATCAAGGATATATTGAAATATTAAAGTAATTTCTTTGTTTATCAGTTTTCCTGAATAATACTTGTTTTCAACATTAGTCTTGGTACAATGAGAAGAGTACTGGACTCTAAAAACTGAGGACCTGGTTCAAATTATGACTCTGACATTTACCACCTGCGTAGCTCTAGGTAAGTCCGTGAATCTTCCTGGGCCTTAGATTGCACAACTAAGACAATAGTAAAAGAACGATGATGATGATGATGATGGTGATAGCATTTATGGAGAGCTTGATAAGGTTTAGTAAATCACTTTACAGAAAGCAACTTAAAATGCTTTAAGGTCTGCAAAGTGCTTTACAAATAGGATCTCATTTGAGTCTCCCAACAATTCTGGGAGGGAGGTACTTTTATTATTAAGACTATGCCACCATTAGAGTTAAGGAAACTTAAGGAGATAGAGGTTAAGTGACTTGCTCAGCATCACACCACTAGTGTTGAAATTCAAGGCTGCATTTGAATTCAGATCTTGCTCATTCTAGGCCCAGCACTGTATCCACAATGCCACCTGGCTGCTAGTTTAAAAGATTTAATAATGAATTAATTGGAAATTTATTGGTGAATCAGCACATTAATTAGTGAATTGATTAAGTGGAAATTAGTGAATCCAATTGAAGTTAATTAATGAATTAATTTATTAACAGCTAAACAAATGAATGAATCCACAAATGAATAAAGTGACAAATTATACAGGACTAAAAAATGTGAGCTGTCAAGTTTGAAAAGGCCTCTAGGTCCTCCCATGTGCCAGGGGCCAAGGATAGAAACATAAAAACAAACCAGGACCTGCCTTCAAGAAGCTTACATTCTATAAAGAAGAAAAAATGAAAAAAAAAGAGAGAAAGGAACTTTAAACTGAACTAGGAAATTTTGAGGTAGAGTTGAGGTGGGAATATATTTTAAGCATGAGACACAACCTACCTACCAAGGCTCAGTCAGGAGATGACATGTCAGATGAGAGGAACACGAAGGAGGTCAATTAGGTTGGATTGTAATGTGAGTGCCTTTAAATGCCAAAGAGAGAAGTTTTTAGTTGATTCTAGAGACAACAGGGAACCTTTGGATTTCATAGAACAAAGGAGGGACATGATCTAATCCATGTTTTAGAAGCAACATTGTCAACTATTTTTATAGTAAGGGAAAGAGACAAGCCTTTCTATGAAGATGCTCTATGGAAAGGAACAAAAGTTTTACCCTCAATACAGAAGAAGACCCCTTGTGGATAAACCAGAGGAATGAGTTTCCTAGCCCACTAGGCCCCATAGTTCTTGAATTATGTTAGGAATGTTGGAACATTCAACCATATTCTTCCTTATTTTTCTGACATGCAAGTTTCCTGGGGAAGGTCATCTGAATCATATGGAGGAGCACCAAAATTCCATGGGGAAAAACTAAGCAAGAATAAAGAAAGGAGGTCACACATGACACTTTTAATTTTATCCATATCTTTCTAAAAGTAAATACCCAGGGACAGGTTTCCAGAAAGAAATCATAAATATAATGCAAAGCTTCTGTCACAAGTTGTGAGCCAGTTGACATTTTACAAGGTGATAAAATGTTATATCTGAAGAGATTATTGTACATTTTTAATGAAAGCAAAAATCATTAAATTTAATACTTTAAAAATAGTTGTGAAATTTAAAAGAAGCATAGTAGAATGGAAAGAGTTCTAAAATTAGTCTTAAGAAGAATTAGGTGATGCCTCAGATATTTGCTATCTGTGTAACCCTGAGCACATTAATTGACTTCTTTTGCCTAAAGCAAGTCATCCCTCTATTGATAAATGGTCAAAGGATTTGAACAGGCAGTTTTCAGAGGAAGAAATTAAAGCTATCTATTGTCATATGAAAAAAGTGTTCTAAATCCCTATTGATTAGAGAGATACAAATCAAAACAACTCTGAGATACCACATCACACCTATCAGATTGGTTAACATGAAAAAACAGGAAGATGATAAATGTTGGAGAAGATGTGGAAGAGTTGGAACATTAATTCATTGTTGGTGGAGTTGATCCAACCATTCTGGAGAGCAATTTGGAGCTATGCCCAAAGGGCTACAAAAATGTACATACTCTGACTGAGCAATATCACTTCTAGGGTTATATCCCAAAGAGATCATAAAAATGGTTAAAGGACTCACATGTACAAAAATATTTATAGTAGCTCTTTTTGTGGTGGCCAAGAACTGGAAATTGAGGGGATGCCCATCAACTGAAGAATGGCTGGGTATATTGTGGTATATGAATGTAATGGAATACTACTGTGCTATAACAAATGACAAACAAGGGGACTTCAGAGATACCTAGATAGACTTAAATGAACTGATGCTGAGTGAAATGAACAGAACTAGGAGAACATTATACACATTAACAGCCACAGTATGTGGTGACAGTTTTTGAAAGACTTAGCCCTTCACAGCAATGCAAAGATCTAAAACATTTCCAAGGGACTCATGATGCAAAATGCCATCCACATCCAGAGAAAAAACTATGGAATCGGAAAGCACAATGAACCATACTATTTTTTCTTTTGTTATCCTTGGTTTTGTTTAGTTTTATTCATGCTTTCTCCCACTCATTTTAATTCTTCTATGCAACATGACTAATGTGAAAATGTGTTTAATAAGAATGTATGTGTAGAGCCCATATAAGATTGCAAGCCATCTTGAAGAGGGAAGGTGGAGAGAGGGGGAGAAAATTTTGAATTTATGGAAGTGATTGTTGAAAATTGAAAATAAATAAATTTGGAGGGAAAAAATAAATTCTCTTTAGCCTCTAAATCTAGGCTCCTATAAACTAAGCGTGTATGTCTTTATATCACCTTTGGAAGATTTTTCAGTATATACATACAAAAGTAATATAAAACTATGCATGTTATCATTTTGATTCCAAGTAATTTCCTGTTTCAAATATGGAGGTGATTCATTGGAACAAAATTTCATTGAAATATGTAGATTTTTTTCCTTCTGAACTACTCTTCTAATAAGGCTGAGGTCCTCTAATGTCCCATTTAAGGGAATTAAATGACAATTTGGAGATTTCCAGGTAATTTCATAGCTCATTGCAGTAAGGAACAATATCCTAACTCCTCTCCCTCTGCAAGTGAGACTGAATGTTTCTTAAAAGACATCAGGACCATCCTAGAGTCTTTCTGGCTCAGGAGACAAAAGATTCAAAATGCTGACATCATTTCCTTCCACAAGTTGTTAAAGAGGTATTCTAAGAATTGGCTAATAAATCCCATTAGATGATTTAAACAAGGGAGCTTCTCTCAACTGAATCAACTCAAGGCCTATCCTTGTGGAATATCCTTCTGTTGTGCCTAAATAAATCTCTTTTTTATCCAATTATTGAATATTTTGCCATTGCTGTTAATTATTGAAAGACCTTATTTCGTTCTTATATAGAACCTAAGCATCAGTGTTCTAATAAATGTTCAACAACCAGCTTTCCAGGAGAAAAATGTGCTCAAGACACACCTTTAAGTTTTATTTGCCTTACTAGCATTTTCCCCATCACTTTCTTAAGACTACATAATCATCAAATATGAATCAAGTCTTGATGTGTAGCATTTGCTGATTTTAGAGGTATAAATGTTCATGCTAAAAATTCACAAGATGAAATTAGATCTAACTCCAGCATACCCCTGCACTTAAGCTGCAAGGGGATTGGTTAAGTCATGGACAGTAGATAGAAACTCCTTCTGGACAAGATCTCTCTCATTTCTGTCTTAACCCCACCAGTGCCTAACACAACCATTGTGCATTGTAAGAGGAAAATGAAACTTGTAGAATTGAATTGAGAGGCAGTAAGTCCTTGGGAAGACACAGGTTTAAATCTTGTCTCAGTCAATGCCATCTGTATAACAAATGGTATTTAGCAATTCATTCCCCAGGCAAAACTCTAAGGCTTTTAATTCAAGAAAGTTGCTCATCTGTATCTGCAAAGGGAATTTCTCACCAGGAATTCCCCTATACATTTAAGGTCATAGGTCTGAACATAAAAATAAAATCAAATGATGACAGTAACAGAAAAATTGTTCACAGGTAATGTAATAATATTTCTGAGTCCAAACCTAAAATATTTTCACTTTTTCACCATTTTCATCAGTCACAGCTTAAATAGACATGAGGTCTTAACAATCTAGTTTTAAGAAAAACACAAGAATTCATGCTGACAATACTAAGGTAGTGGGTAAAGAGGCAGCCTAAGAGACAACCTAGGTTCACGTAGGACCTTTCATATATATGTAGATCCTGGTCAAACAATTTAACTTCTTGGTGACTGAGATAATCTTCTGGGACTATAAATTTCAGACAAAGCACTGATCTGCATTCAAAGAGGGAATTTCCTACACTAATAAAATCACAAGCCTGGCAAAATAAATAAATAAATCCTAGCATCCGAACCAATATTTTTCATCAGTCACAACAGACAAGGAACTGTCTCACAAGAAGATAAAGAATGCTCTGTCAACTTTGCCAAAATCTCTGAGGGCGAAATTCCAACAAAGGATATACTGTTCATTTGCCATCTTTGACAGGGTCATTGTGTCCCCAGAAACACAAAGAGTGCCCTGAAAATGATATAATGGCTGATTCTACCTTAGAAATGATATCCTTCTCCAATATATAATAGCATAATTAAATTATTGAAGGTCAACGCTAAAAGAAGAAATGAAGAAAACATGTTTAGACAAAGAAAAGGCAAATTTTGTTTCTCAATAAGATTTGATGAAACTACAAAGAAAAACAAACCCAAGAATGTAATTTGCCATCCAACTAAGAGAATTATCTATTCTGGGTTTTCTCTATCCCACATTAGTCTTCAAAATTCCTGGCTGAGTCTTAGAAAGTCAGGCAAGAAATGGGAATAGAAACCACATCTCTCACATTCCAGTCCAAGACTCGGCACATAGACTATGATGTATGGTCAAAGGACAGGTAAGGTTATAGCACAATAAAATTTCAAAAGGGTTATCAAAATTCAAACAATGATGTCTCCAGTAACAAAATGGTCAAAACAACAGAAAACTAAAGAAGTACCACAAGAGAGGTGAATTTTCTCTTCCTTAAAAAAAAAGTACATGTGCAAACTTTCAGAGGAGAGAACAGGGTAGAGTTTGAAAGCTATAAAGTAATAAACTTGAAATCAATTCCTGGTATGTGAATGTATTTTGAAAGAATCTCTTCTAAGTATTTAGAAAGGGAAGAGGCATCACCAAGAATTAGTATAACCACCTTATCAAGAAGAGGACACTAGCATAGTTTTCTTTTTTGTAGAGTTACCAGACTAATTGGGTGAAGTCTGTAGGTACAGCTTTGCTGGCTTTCAGAAAGGAATTTGACAAAATCCCTCCTAACACCCTTCTGGACAATATGAAGAGATACATGGTACCTAATAGCAGGGCTGAGTGGATACAGAATTGATTGAATCCCCAGATATGAAATTTAGTCATTAATGTGTGTATGTCAAGCTCTCTTCAGGGAGGCCTCTAATGAAGCATTCAGGGGGTTTATTTGAGCCCTAAGTTATTCAAAATGTATATCAATTATTTGAATGAAGGCATAGATTCCATCAATATCATTTTTAAAAACTCAAAGCAGAGAGTAATAGTTAATACACAAACTGACATTGGTGAAAATATAAAAAATAATCTCCAAAGGCTAGAATGATGGTCTGAATCAATAAGCTGAAATTTAACTGGAATAAATATGAATTATCACACTTGGGCTCAAAGAATCGATTTTACAAGGACAGGATATGAGAAGTGTGGAGAGACAACAATTCCTGTAAAATGATCCTGTAAAATGGCAGTTTTTAAGAGTGTAGCAAGCCCAATAAATGTAGAAAATGTAAAACAGTAGTCAAAAAAGACTAGCCTAATCTCAGGCTTCATTAAAAGAATCATAGTAACAAAAGTGGTAGTATGCCATAGGAAACTGTACTCAGAAAAGATCAGTTCAAGGAATTTAGATATTTAACCCTAAGGAAAGATGACTAATGTGAAATAATATGGCTTTCTTCAAGTATTTGAAAGATTATCTCATGAAAGGGAGATTAAGTTTGGTCTGCTTGGGTCCAGAGTAAAGATCTAAGTACAATGGATGAAAGTGACAAAAAGGCAGATTTAAGAAGAATTTCTTAACAATTATAGGTGCTCATAAGTGGCATGAGATGCTTGATTGATCGTTGGTTCTCATTCACTGAAGGTCTACAAGAAAAGGTTAAATGATCTCTTAACTCTTGGTGATGTTTCCATAAGGATTACTACCCTGGAATGGATTAGAACTCCTTCCTAATCTAAAGATGCTCTCATTATATGAACTGTGGATTTCAAAAATGGAGTGAACCAGTTTTCTCTCCCGCTCCCTTGCGTGTGCTTCCTTCAAGATTTTAAGATGCATGTCATGAAGACCATGCCATTCACTATGGTTATAGTCATGGGGGTTTTTCAGATGGGGAGAGATTGATGTAGGTTGACTTAGGTTGTGGCCAGGGAGCCTCAAGCAATTTATTATTTTTTTTTCAAACAGCACTTTTACACATTGAATAAGGATACATTTGGTTCATTCTGAAACAGATACAATTCTATTTTCCACATCATACAATATATGTCTGTATACATTATACTTCTCAATTCCTTCTTGAAACTGGAAGGTTAGCTATCACAAACTGTCATAATGAGTTCCCAGCTGGTCCTACATAATACTTTAAGGAAAATAAGAAAATGTTGACATAGAGAGGCATTGTAACAGGAAGAGCTAGCAGGAAAGCCAGCGAAAACTGGGTTAGAGTTAGACCTCTGACATACATTAACTGTGCGACCCTGGGCATATCATTTACCTCTCTATGCCCCAAGCAACTCTCTAAGACTATAAGGTACAGGTATAGGATCCATTTGTGCTAGCAGAAAAGAATCTCCTCATAAGATTTTTTTTAATGTCAACAATAACTGCCTTATAGGAATGTTATAAGAAAAGTACTTTTTGAGAGAGAGAGAGAGAAGAGAAAGGGGGGAAATAGAGGAACAAGAAAGAAAAAGGGAGGGGAGAGACAGACAGAAGACATGAGGTAGAGCTACAGGTCGTTCTGGAAGGCATGCAAATGGGTTAAAAGCCAGAGAAAACTCCACTACTTTCCTCTCCTACTTGGGAAAGTATTCCAAAGAAAGCTCCGTCCACAGCCCCAGGTCTGTGCTCCAACCAGTCTGGAATTGGTGCTGAACAAAGAGAGTCAGTGGGAGGAGTGTATGAGCAGAAGCCAGACAAGACAGGGGAAAACAGCCAAGTTCCACTCTGTTTTGAGTTGCTAATTAATCCTCTGGTAGAAGAAGCCTCAAGTATAAATTACATACAAGCTCCCTGGCTTATGGGGATCCCAACTTGACTTTACACTCCATTGGAAATCCTAACTACATCCTTCTAGGTCAAGCTCAAATACCACCATGAAGGTTTCACTGATCCTAGTCAAAAATGACCTCTTATTCCTAGATCCGGCACCATACTCTGCACTGCTTTCCTATGTTCATGTTATCATTAATTACACAATGTCATATATCTGTGGGGACACAAAACGTTTCCCCTGCTAAATTGTAAGATCCTTGAGGACAGGTACTCTAGCACATTGCATGTTTCAGTTCAGTTACTTTCAGTCATGTCCAACTCTTCATGAAATCATTTGGGGTTTTCTTGGCAAAGATATTGGAGTGGTTTGTCATCTTCTTCAGCTCATTTTACAGATGAGGAAACTGAGGCATCTGTATTACCAGACTTGCCCAGGGTGACATAGTTACTAAGTGTCTGAGGCCAGATTTTAACTCAGGAAGATGAGTCTTCCTGACTCCAGGCCTGGAAGTCTATTCATTGTGCCACTTAGCTGTCCCTACACTGCATATAACAGGCATGTAATAAATACTTGTTAAATAAATGAGTTAGAGCAATGACTTAAACGGGAAAATTTCAACCCCCTTCACAGGTCAGAAGAGGAGATTTTTTGGAAAAATTGGGCTAAGTTGTTGCCTAATCCACTTATCATTTTGCATGATATTAAACAATAAGAATCATAGAACAGAAAGTACAGAATTTGATTCATCCTGAAGCTGGGTGCACTTCCCCCATACTCTGAACTTTTGGCTAATTGCTGGTCACAAAACCCCCATATCTCAAGTTGTAGCAATTCTGTAAAATCTTAGATCCAACTTTTTCTGTATGTCCTTCATTTCCCTCCTGGAAGCTCAGTTACTAGCCAATCTGTGATGGTTAGGCTTTGAGGATGTCCTGAGTTTTCAGAGAACTCATCATTTACTTCCTGATTTCCATTCTAAATCAAATGAGAATTCAAGACCTTCACAGGGACTTATTTTAAACTTTCGGCGAGGCACCAAAAAGTTGTTAGTTTCTGATATGATTTATAGAGTATTTTGTTAACTTATGGTCCTAAACCTATTAGGAATTTGTTTGGAGTATTGGTTGCAGAATCTCTCCCTGCCTTACTCAGTCAGCCAGACCCATACCCTAGATGACCCTTTTTCCCATTTAGGGGTCTACTGCCTTTTTTATTTCTGTGTTCTTCTAGATAATGACCTATTCTCAGAAAAGGATCTTATCTAAGTCATTTTATACCTTGATATGGATTTAAGTTGTGTTAACTTTTTAATTAAACCTTTCACTCACTACAGAGAAAAGGTTTTGTCTCCTGAAACTGGAATGTCAGTCCTGAAGGAAATTCAGATTCCCCCCAATCTCCTCCTACTACACAAAAGTTTGGCCTTAGAACCCTGAACTTCAACAATATTAATTCAAATGGTACACCTCCTTTAGTGTTATGCATATAGTAGACAACAGATTTTTGACTGAAATGTACATGAGAAACCTACTATTTAGAGATGAGTGGAACCTTAAAGATCATGTAGTCCAAACAGTGCTACTTAGTATACACAGGTGATGAATTAGAGGTGTAGAATGGGGCAGACATCTGCAGACATAATGTGTGTATTTGTTTTGCTTTATTACACTGATTTGTTACAAGGAAGAGCTTTGGGATAGAATGTCAGAGAAAAGGGGGGACAGTGATGTCTAAAAAAGAAGACAAAGGAAAGAATGTAAATAAAACACTTATAAAATCCAAATAGAGCAGAAGGAAATTTAGAATAGGACCCAGATAAGGCGGTATTGAAACTATCAAGTTTAATAAATACTTTAAAAATAAGCTGCACATAATAGAGATCCACAGTTTCATTTAGAATCTTTTTTAGTCTTCTTTGCATATGGAAATAGACAAATTTGTCAATCTCATAATAATGAAAAAGATTTTTTTAAAAAATCACCTCTATTAAACATTTAGCTTACAGATGACAAAAGGGAAGGTTGGTAGAGTTGATATGCCCAAGGCCACACAGATAGTATTTAGCAGAGCAAGTACTAGAATTCAGGTCTTTTGACTCAAAAGTAAGTGCTGCTCTCAATGGGGAATATATACTTATACCCTAAAAAGGATTCATGCCTTCACAGTCTGAGTGGGGGCAGTGGAGAAGCTGCAACCTATAGTCAAACATGTAAGACAGAAGGCAGTAAGTAGGAAGGACCAGATTAGTATTCTGTCTCAGGAACTTCCCAAGTGGGGAGGAAGGAAGAGATCCTCTGTGGCTGGGGGGATAAGAAAGGACATGCCAGAGAGAGTGGAACTGACCTAGAAGGATGACCAGAGCTTTCCAATAAACATTTATAAAGGATTTACTGAAAGCCAGGCACAGGGCTAAGCACTGAGAACATAAACGCAAAAGATAGCCTCTTTCTTTGAGGAGGTTAAATGAGGCAAGATGATATACACACAAAAAAAGGTGAAAATAGGAGGAAGGTGTAAGAGAGGGGGAGAAAGGAAGGTGGAGGCATTGGGGCTTGATGGAGAAGTTCAAAAGAGTGTGCCCAGATGGGAAATGATACCAAGGAGAAAGATTCCAAGCAGAGAGAATGGCAAGAGTCAGGAATGTGTAGAGTCAAGAAACCAATGTATTTGATGTATGATACAGTGGAAAGAAGGGGAAGGTAGGAGGCATAGTGGATGGAATGCTGGGCCTGGAGTCAAGAAGATGCATCTTCCTGAGTTCAAATCTGGCCTCAGACATTTACTGGTTTTGTGACCCTGGGCAAGTCACTTAACCCTGTTTGCCTCAGTTTCCTCATCTATAAAATGATCTGGAGAAGGAAATGTCAAACTACTCCAGTATCTTTGCCAAGAAAACTCCAAATGGGGTCATGAAGAGTCAGGCATGATTGAAAAACAACTGAACAGTAATTGAAAGAATCCTGTAGTAAGAGCCAGGAGAACATACTTCTAGTCTCAATTCTACCACTAATTAGCTATGTTAGTGTTACTGGGTTAAGTTCTTTCATCTCTCCAGTCCTCAGTTTCTCCACCCATAATATGGTTTAGTTGTAATATATTATATATATATAGTTCTTTCTGGCTATTTGGGCTTTATACTATATAATTGCATAATTGTATGGTAGCAAAAGTTAGGTTGTAGCCAGGTTATAGAAAGCCTTGACTGTCAGGCTAAGGCATTCAGACTTTATCTGGCAAAGAAGAGACATCACAGATTTGTTGCTTTAGGAAGATTAATCTGTCAGGAGTGTGATGAATGGCCTGGGAGAGTAAAGGATGGAGGCAAGACAACCAGTTATTTCTACTGCAATTAATTAGGAGAGAGGCAATGAAAGCCTGAACTTGTGTGGTAGCAGTGAGAATGGAAAAGAAGGGCCAGATAAGAGCCAGAATTGGAAGGAAAACTTGATAAATGTTCCCAAATTGTTACAAAATCATATTTCTGAGGCAGACTGTGCGTTCTCTGGTTGCCATATAACTAATAAGCTATCCCATATCCATGTCATATAGAGAGTCTTTTTATGGAAAGCTAAACTGATTCTTAGAACAGGAATTACTAGGTTACAAGTAGAAGATCTTTAAAACTTTGAAATATTCCTGACCCCAGGAGGTCACAAATGCAAAATAATATTTCACATTCACATAATGTGTCAAGTTTTACAAAACCCTGGACACATACTGTCTCATAAAAGACCCTCCCAAGCTCATAAAGCTGGTAAATTTTTGAGGTAGTATTTGAACCCGCATCCTCCCGACCAATGGGTGCAATGGCCTATTCAATTAGCTTGTAATACAATATGAAGGACTCAAGAAAACACCAAACATTCCTCCTATTCAGAACCATAACTAGAAATTATGAGTCAAAAATATAGGCACAGGAAGGTTGATCAGCAAGAGTGGAGAGGATAGTGTGACCACAGATAAAATTGTTCCAAGTTAAGAGGGACAAGCCCTTGCTCCAGGAAGACCTACGGGAAACAGACAGTAGATCTAGAAAAAGGGTGGCATGGAGGTGGTAGCTGTAGTGCTTGTACCACATGGTGGCATAGACTGGCAGTGACGATAAGACAAAGCTCAGGGTTGGCACTTGCTGCTGTAAAGGGCTGCCCACCTAAGTCAGCACATGGACAATGCCTATCCTTATTTATCTCTCTGATCCCATCTAGGGTCAAGGTTCCATTTTCACTTACTTCAAAATTGGATTTCCCTTTCTAATCATAAATTTACCCCACTCTGTTCCTAATATCACTATTCATCTCAGGCTTGCAAAACTGGTAAATTTACTTACTTTTATTTAATATCCTGTCATCAGCTTAGCTATAATTGTTTTCTATCTCTGTGATGCCCAAGTTAAATATCTTAACCTGAAAGACGCTAGTCAGAAGGACTCATCTTTCTGAGTTCAAATTCAGCCTCAGACATTTACTAGTTGTGTGACTTTGGGCAAATGACTTAGCCCTGTTTACCTCTGTTTCCTCATCTGTAAAATAAACTGGAGAAGGAAATGGCAAACCACTCTAGTATCTTTGCCAAGAAAACCCCAAAATGGGGTCACAAAGTCAGACATGACTAAAGACAACTTTGGTTTGTAGGTTTGTAGAACACATCTCCCCCATAAAAACACATAGTGGTTTTTTTGTCCTCCTGCTTTTATGCCAAGCTCTCACAGAATTAAGTTGCAGCACAAAATTCGATTTCCCAATGGGAAGAAAGATTTGACATTCACAGTTGCCCTGCCTTGGGGAATCAAAGCCCTACCAGATTCCTTTTTATTTTTGCCCACCTATTGTGCCTGTTAATAGACAGTGCTATTCCCTCTGGCAAGAACTTTGGAATAGATTTTGCCTAGCATAGCCTGTAAGACCCCACTGGCAAGTCAGGGAAAACTTTAAAAATCACTCTATTAGAGCAATAATTTTTGGTTACTCGCTGCATTGCCTACACCCTTATTTTTATTTTTAGGAACATTCTCAAGAAAAAGAGCTCTGTCTCCTCAGACAGAGAATACAGCTCAGTCAATCACTTGACCCTCACCCTCAATCACAGCCCCCATCCTCCCACCTTTATAACACTGGCTAATTTATTTGATGATGACAGATGTGGACACAAAGACAACCAAACCTTGGGTAGGCACAGGCATAAGGACAGCTTTCAGCCATGAAACATAAGTTGCCTTTTCATGCAAATTAGCACAGACAGCATTGACCCTATGTGTAGTTAAAATAAGGGGTTGTCTAGATGCTATAATTTAAGGGATGCTGGAAAGATTCTACTCCAAAAATTTCCCTCACTGGAGTATAGATCATGCTTGAAATGCCTGGAATCCACTACCACTTTGTTTCATTTGTGTTAAGAATTGCTGCATATTTTTTTTATTTTTAATAATTATTTTATTTGTTTTCAGTGCTCTACAATCACTTCCATACATCTTAGATTTTTTCCCTTCCCTTCTCTTCATTCCCGCCCTCCCTCTCCACTCCCTCCTTGAGATGGTGTGCAATCTTATATAAGTTCTACACATACATTCCTATTAAATACAACTTCACCTCAGTCATGTTGAATAGAAGAATTAAAATGAATGGGAGAAATTATAAAACAAACCAAAACATAATACAAAAAAAAAATTTGCACATTCTGTGATTGAATTCCATAGTTCTTTCTCTGCATGTGAAAGGCATTTTGCCTCAAAAGTCCATTGGGAATGTTTTAGGTCCTTGTATAGCTATAAAGGACAAGTATACCAGAAAAAGTCCTCACACACTGTGGTCATTGCTGTGTACAAAGTTCTCCTGGTTCTGCTCCTTTCGCTCAGCATCAGATCATATAAGTCTTTCCAGGACGCTCTAAAATTATTTCCTGTTCATATTTCTTATAGTACAATAGTATTCCAATACATTCATGTACCAATCATTCAACCACTCCCCAAATTGATGGGCATCCCCTTGATTTCCAGTTCTTGGCCACCACAAAGAGAGCTATTATAAATATTTTTGTACATGTGGGCCTCTTTCCCATTTTAAATAAAATTTTAAAACAAGGAAAAAAGTCTTGACAAGCCTATGAATTGTATCTTTTTAGGGGGCTGGGACAGGTGAGAGGTAAGAGAAGTAAAGGATACCCTTAGAGAATATTAACTACAAAATAAATAGATATCTGTCAGGGAAAGTTTTCTCCTTATAGGATGCTCTTCATACCCACAAGAGGCAGTGTTGCCTAGCGGCTATGAAGCCGACCTCAGAGTCAGGATATTTGGTGGACAGACCTAGTAGATAACATCTGGGCCTGGAGTCAGGAAGACCTGAGTTCAAATTCAGCCTCAGACACTATCTGCTGCATGACCCCAAGCAAGTAACGTCACCCTGCCTGCCTCAGTTTCCTTATCTGTAAAATGAGCTGAAGAAGGAAATGGCAAAGCACTCCATTATCTTTGCCAAGAAAACACCAAAATGGGCTCACAAAGATGCAGATATGACAGAAAACAATTTTGAAACATGCTAAACTGTAGGACCCTGACCATGTCACTGAACACCTCAGTGCTCTGGGGACAGCACCAACCTGCATTGGTAGGAGAAGTTTTCTCCCCCTGGAGTTCCCTATGTCAGTAAAAAGTCCAGCCCTCCATGTTATAGAGGAAAGAATTCTCATGATTCTCCTCATCCTCCCCACCCCACCCCTGCAATGCTTCTCACTGCCTGGTTTGCTATTGCTACAGGCTGCACCATCCCAACTGCTTCTCATTCTCTCAACCTCCGCTTTGCTGGTGGGATGGAAACCTGGGCCCTTCACCTTTTCATTGCCCTACTCCCTGAAAACAACACCATCCATCTTGCTTTTAAGGGGTATTCTACTAGCAGAACAGTGCCAACATGCAGAAAAGTAAAACAACACTCAAGAGATGAGCATACAATTTTCCAGAGGAATTATCAGTTGATCTTGATCAGATGTGAATTTCCCCCCTGGAACTAGACTTTCATCTTTGTTAACTCTCTTTCGAAATTCTGGCACCACCTTCCTCCCTGACCCTGTCCTTAGCATCAGGCAAGCACATTTTGCCTAAGTTCCTCACTAGATCAAGGACTAGAGTTCTACCTGGTGAATTTTGTTTACTATTAGGTGAGTCATTCTCAAATCTGATTTCATAGCCACAAGCTCCTATTTCCCACCCATCTTCTTTTCTTCTGGACTTCAGACTTTCTGAGGCAATCACCTCCTCTCCCACCCTCTCCAGTCCAGACTTGCTGACCACAAGCTTTCAGGAGGCATATTCTTGCTACTTTGATCTCTGGAGAAGAAAACCTCTTCCAATTTGTGTGAAACACAGAGGAATCCCCATATTGACTACAAGAATGTCAATGTTGGTCTCCAAAAGGAAGTCAAACTCTGAGCAAATTGATGTTCAATAACAGTCCCAGAAAACACATAATTATATAATTCTTCTCATTATGACAAGGAGGGGAGATGCAATTCTGGTTGTGGAGAAATTTTTCCAGAAATGACTGTGATATAAAAACAAAAACACTCCTTTTATAAAAGATCCTTCTCTATCTGGCCTCTTAAGATTTCTATACCATGGCTTTGTCCTTCCTGGTATGCCCTTAAGATGCCTAGATTGATGGTGTTAGCCCCTGGAACCTCTAGCCCAAGAGAGGGGAACCTGAGGCCTCAAGGCCACATGTGGTCCTCTAGGTGCTCAAGTGCAGCCCTTTGATTGAATCCAAACTTCACAGAACATATTCCCTTAATAAATGGATTTGTTCTGTAAAACTTGGACTCAGTCAAAAGGTCACACCCAAGGACCTACAAGGCCAGAGGTGGCCTCAGAGGCTGCAGTTTCCCTACTCCTGATCTAGCCCTTCTTGTCTACTTGTCTACTTCCTGTGCTGTTTGGTTTCCCTGAATAAATGAACATTCCTCTTGTACCCACAGTTCAAAACTGTCATCTTGACTTTCTCTTCTCTGTGTCCCATAGGGCCCAAGACTAAAAAAAAGCAAAGAGGGAGATGAAGGGAGAAGGGGAGAACATGGAAAAGGGAAAGGGAAAAGAGAGGGGAGAGGAACCTAAAAGGCTAGACCTCCATGAGTCCTTGCCCCATACCGAACAGTCCAATCCTGGCTCCGACATAACAGTATGCTAACATATTGACCTTCTTCCCCTTCTGACTCAAGAGGATTTTTGTTGAACCTCTCCCCACTTCCAGGTCACTGATTAATCACAGATAACATATGTGACCCAGGATCAGTAACCACAAAGATTTGTTCTTAGATCAACTCTGGCTGTAACCACATCTTTGCTGAGGGACCACTCATGTCCTTTCCGTATGAGAATAGTTTACTAGAACAGGCAGGTTGATAGTTATATCACAAATAGGAAGAGGAGTCAGTAGAGATCTCAGATGTTAACTAGTTCATCTTGAACTTAAGCAGAAATCCCTTATAAAGATAATGAAAAGTGGCCATCTAACCTTTTCACAAAAAGGAGGAACTCTAAAAGTGGTCCAGTGTAATTGGGACAGCTTAATTAGGAGGATTATTTTCCTACAAATAAAGCTAAATCTTCATTTGCAATTTCTACTTTTCATTCCTGACTGGGCACTCATACAAAACATAGAAAGTCTAATTGCTCTTCTACACGACAGCCTTTCAAATACTTGAATGTAACCATGTCATTCCAATTAGCAAGATTCCTTAAACACATTCCTTCAATCATAACATACAATTTCACCACACACGCATATACACACACATTTAAACACACATACACACATATGAATTACTCTTCAATAGGCTTTTCACTATGCTCAGGTTTCATACACAAACTAAAAAGGTAGTTGGGACATAATTCAACTTGAATATAGAACTAAAGTATTATGACAGAAGGTTTTTTTTTCCCAGTCTTACCTATGTGTCCTCTTCTGCAAGCTATAAATATAGTGACTACAGAGCAAGAGAAATCTTAAAGATCCCTTAACCCAACACCTTCATTTAACAGATGATAAAAATGAAGTCCCAGAGTGCCTACCACTTAATTATGTTACTAGTAGTGAGACAGAGACCAGGATTCGAAGATATCCTTGTGGGACACTCTTTCCTGGCAAGGTCACTATATCCTCATAAGCTCCTATCTTCATAAACTCCTCAGGCTGGGGAGATCTTTTGAGGAACCCAGTTTTGGCAGAATTTGAATCTCTCCATAGCTTTCTTAGTAGTCTGACTTACTTTAAGATTTTCCATATTTTACAGTGAAAACATGCATTCATAAAACTTGGCAATTATTGCTATTAGGTGTTCCAAAGACAAAAATCTTTGTCCAGTTTCCGCTTATTTCCATTTTGATAGAACCTTTTACATGTCTATGTTCACAATAAAAGCCAGAAAACAACAAATTAGACATAAATCTCCCTTTAGATTTTTCTATTTTCTTTCTTATTGCAGATACACATACCTGCTACCTTGTAAAGAAAGATCAAGAATCAATTTCACACTCCTATATTCAATGTGAAAGCTGGGTAAATTTAAATCAATTCTAAATTACTCTTTGCCTGATAACAGCCTTAAGATAAAGAATTCTGGTTTCATCATTTCAAGGTCAATTTGTTGGGAACATTTACAACTCATTGAAGTGTTGCTTCTATGCAAGTGTTTCAATGGCTCACCCATGTGGCTACACAGGAAACAATGCTTACCACTTAAGACATCAGTACAAAGAGAATCTTTCAGAATAGTGAACAGTCTCTCCTCAAAATAAAGGAAGGTATCCAGGAAGGAACCAATAGTAATGTGCTGACTTTTTCCACATAATTACCAGTATGCTTCTGAGTTGTTGTTTTTGAATCCAGAAAGGCACTATCTAAAAAGTGATAGGCAGTGTGGAGAGGGCTTTCTTCAGAGAAATGCAAATGGTAAAGAGGATGAGTGCTTGGAGGAAACAGATTTTTCCCTGAGAGTTCAGGAGGGAAGGAAAAAATATAATGACAGAGTATTGGAGTCACTGCAATTTAAAACATCCTCCACAAAGAAAGATGAGCTATTTGGGAAATGGTTATATAAACATCTGATTAATACAGCCATATGCAAGAAAGGTACAATATGATCATAAATCAACTATCCTTTCTGTTTCCCAGAAAGAATGTGGTTAGCGGTAATGTTTGCAGCTGTCTCCATTTTCCTTCCAGTCATCCTATCAAGAGAAAAATATGGCTATGCTAGGCAATTTTTAAGGGAATCCAGCCTGGGCTGACAGTAAATAAATGGGGCGGGAGGAAGACAAGTTACCTGCTGAAAGAGAACCCTTTCCTGATGGTGGATGAGACCATCCTCTTGAACACACCACAAACAGAAGCCATTAGGATTTTGACTGGTCCTTCAATATGCTAAACAGAAAGTATCCCTTCTTCTCTGGTAACTAGGTGGCACTTTATGTAAGTAAAGAGCTGAATCCAGAGAAGACTCGAGTTCAAATCCAGCTTCAGACCCTTACTAGCTGGATAATCCTAGGCAAGTCACCATCTCAGTTTCCTCAATTATATAGGAATTATAGGATTCTTGTAAGGATCAAATGAGATATTTATACATTTTTTTGCAAATTTTAAAGTATCATCATTATCATAAAATTGTTATCTGTGCATAAAATTATACCCTAGAGACTAAGGAACACTTCTTCATCCTATGTAATAATTTAAGGAACCTAAATTGATTTTTAAATAACTAAGAATTCAAACTTTTCATCGAAATTGACAGGCATGACTTTTCCATTTAGTCCAAGGCAGTGTCCTAATTCTGTATTATTTTGAACACTTGGAACTTGTAGACAAAGGCACCAGCAGAAGGACCTTTTCTGTGACCAAAGAGCTGTGTAGAAATATAACAGCATTCTTTCTGAGCGAAATGGAGAGGAAAAATTCTCAGAAAGATGGAAAGACATGCATGATGTAATATAGGATGATGAAAGCAGAATAATATACATAGTGATTGCAACAACATAAATGAACTCAACAACATGGAAGTGATTAATCTTGGTTTTAGAGAATAAAGCATGTAAACCTACATCGATAGAAAAAGCATTGGATTGGGAATTAAGCAACATAGATTCAAAAATTCGGTTCTACCAGCTGAATGAGCAAATTACTTCATGTCTCTGAAAATTGATTTGCTCATTTGTAAAACAAAAAGATTGTATTAGGAGCAAAGGGAGAGGGAGCAAGTATTTATTAAGTACCTACTATGTGACAGGCACTATGCTAAGTACTTTACAAATGTTATCTCACTTGATCCTTAGACTGGAAGTTCGATGAGGGTCCACATTTTACATCTGAGAAAACTGAAATAGGAGGTTAAGTGACTTGCCCAAGGTCACACAGTCAGGAAGTATCTGAGGTTAGATTTGAACTCAGGTCTTCCTGACTTCAGGCTGGGTTCTGTCACAGAAATGTAGAATTAGATGGCCTCTGAGATTTCTCCCAGCTCTAGATCTATGAAGTGTGATTACTTTCAACCTCTAAAGTCTTTTCCAAACTCTAAATTTAGGATCGTAAGATATTAGAGATGTGGAGGACTATGGGAACAGAAGGCAGCATAAATCACCTAGTATAATTATTTTGGGGGCCTCCTGTGCCTTCACTGTTTTTCTTTATTTCATAAGAGCATAGATTTAGAACTACAAGGGACCTTAGAGGACACTCCATAATTTTAGGTCCCTAATTTTTAAATATAAAGAAACTGAGGGACTGAGAAATAAAGTGACTTTCCTAGGGTCTCACAGCAAGTAACTGTCTGAGTCCATATTTGAACTCTACCAGGTCTTTCTGACTTCAAATTCAGCATTCTATCAGCTTAGTCACCTAGTTACCCTCAATAAGGCACAAGAGTATTTAAGAAAATTATGGCAATTTTTTTGAAACCTCAAGAATGAAAACCACACCAGGTATCTTCAGAACTATACGGGTATTTATTTCATTAAAAACATATTGCAGATGAATAAGCAGTAAACAAAAAAAAATCCAGAGGACTCTCTTACATGAAGAGCATTGGGGAAAATATTGCAAACTAACAGGGTTTCTCCCCATTTTCTATGAAGCACCCCAAAGCTCCTAAACAGATACATGAGGGAGAAAGGAAAGGGAAAGTGTGAGGAAAGTAGTAACAGGAGAAAGGAAAATGAATTTCCAAAACTCCCACCTCATTTTTATAGGCTGAACAATTTAGGGCCTGTGAGTTCACTGAGCAAAACAAGATGCTGTTCTGGAAATTCCAGTAATTTATGTTCCTGGACAAAAAAAAATAACATTTGTAGAGATGATCGTAATTCCCATATTCATTGATGTTTTTCTATAAATTTACAGTAGAATGCTCTCCTGCCATGATCTACAGAACATCTAACTTGGGCATAGCCAGGCTTCTCCACAAGCTATATACATAGGCCCACCTCCTGGAATTCTAGATTCAATTTTTATACAAAATGCCCACCCCAGGGCCCCTCAATTGACAACCCACTTTCACTCCTAGTGGTCTTCAGACCTTTCAAGGCAGATCTTCCTCATGTACTTATCCCCTTTATCCATCTGAAAATGAGCTCTTTTCCATGACATTCCAGGAATAGATTGCAAAAACAAATTTTTCCCAAAGGTGGAATGAATGAACCAGCAAAGCAGGTTAGGAATGTTCTGTCAGGACTCTGCTTCTCTTCTCCATCAAGGTCAGCTGGAACTTCTCTAAATGAGCAATCACTGCAGGCTCTTGACACCAGGTGCTCAGGCAGAAAGCCAAAGCATACCATTGCTTGCTAAGTTTTACTAGATTCACATACACACACACACAAAAGCAACTTGTAAAGCAATATGTAAATTGCTTTATCTATTCCAGTGCCAATAAAATGATTAAAAACCAGAGATTCTGGGAATCTAGTGAAGACTGTATGGGAGATAAGTCAATTGGTGACTTCTCTGAGCCCTTGTATCTTCATCTGCAAAATGAAGAGAAGGGAGCCCATGACCTCTAAGGTGAATCAAACTATGACCTACTTCTGACTTTGAGCACAGGATTTCTGCATCTATGAAATGTGAATGTCACACTAGATGGTGTCTGAGGCCCCTTCTGGTTCTACATCCATCATCCTATGAGTTTCTGTTTGTACACACACAAACACACAGGATGCACACAAATAGGAACACAAATCAGGAAAACACACACACAAGGTACTTCCTTGTTGAGGGTGTTAACACTATGTTCCTTTTCCATCATCAGTGTTTGGGGTTTCACCCCCTCCCAACTCCAGCTTCCCCATGAGGTGAGTATTCATTCTGCGATGATAGAAGCCTACAGCTCCAGCAAGGGACGTGACTTCTTAAACAAGCTGCAGAAAGGAATCTGGGGACAATAAATTCCCTAGTTTATGTCTGGTTTCACAGAACGGATCTATTGTGGGGCCACCAGGCTGTTGCTGCCCAAAATGCTCTGTTGACCTCATGAGAAGCAATGTAAACAGACACTGTGCCCCAGTGACGCCAATCTCAATGTCTAGGACTCCTAGCCTTTCATATTTTATGACATTTTTGTGTATATTGGCCCCTAATTCTTTGTTATGAACAGTCAGTATTTATTTCACCTTAGTGTAAACTCACACCAAAATTTCACAGGCTACTGTTTCCCCTTCTTTCCCTCGGAGATGCATTGAGTCCAGAAAACAGGGGATGAAAAAAGATGAATCTGAATTAGACTATTCTGAAACACCACCCTCCTATCTAGTCATCCTGGGGTGTCACTATCATACTTCCCTTAGGGTCACCTTTCCTTGGGACTTTCTTACAGGTCAATCTGCCTAAATCATGAAGTGATTTAGGTTATTGAGTCAATCTACTCAACTTTTGTCAAGCACTTACTCTGTGCCAGGTATTGGTGTTAGGCACCAAGACAAAAATGATGAAGTCCCTGACTCAATGAACTTCCTAGTTTCCATTTGACAGTAATACCTAACAGCTAAAGGATGGTTGATACTTTCCAAAATACTTTGATAGCACTTGCCTCATTTGTGTTTCACAAAACCTTTTTGAAGGAGAAATGGGCAAATACCATGACACACATCTTACAGAGAAATTGAGGAAGAAGGAGGTAAACTAACACCTAACATTACATAGCAAATTCCTCCACAGGGCCCTACCACTTCCCATTGCTCTTCCATACAATGCTTCAGTTCACTGTTTTCCTATCTGACCTTTGAAAAATGGTCTCTGGTACCTCCAATAAATGCAAAAACCAAGTCATGTTATTTCCATCACTCTTTCCCTCATATTTACTCAAGTAAATAGTTGATACCATGGAGTCACTTATTGCCCTAACCCTGGTATTTCCTTATCAGTTCTAAAAGTTTCTTTGATGCTCCAGGCTTTAGGGTCCCCTAGCCAGGCCTCAGTCATTTTTTAAGAATGAAAACTCATTTTCTTCTCTGATCTCCATCACCATTCCAAAGTAGAGAAGGGTAACTGTTCAGAACAAAATCTTAGAGAAAAAGACTCTAATGTCAGTCAAAGAGATACTATATAAACTATTATAAACTCTAGTGATTGCTCATGGCTGTTTCACTTACAAACTCATCTATGTCATTTAGACAGTTGACCAAACTTGGAATTTCTACACTGAGAACCAGAATTTTCCAGTCATACAATCTACACTCAGCAAAAAAAAAAAAAAATGTCACTAATAGGACCCATCTCCAGGCTAGAAAGCCCCTATACCACACACAGACATAGATATCTTGTCTTTCAAGCTCAATATAAATATTATTCTTAATTAATATACTTTCTGCTACTTACCTGAACCGTGTTTTTACTCAATCAAATGTTCTTCCTAAGATATAGGCCCCATGGCTTAGTGGATGAAGAACCCTCCCATGCCATGGAAACCACTGAGTTGTTCTGAAGGTTATTTTGGTTAGGTCAATCTTAATGAGGCAGACGTCATCAATATCAGGATTTTCCAACATCACAGGTTCTGAAAGACTGCTTTAAGATGGAATAAAGACCAAACTTGGAAATGCCACCCATGAAGAGAGGCATTCCTCAAGCTACAGTGACTCACTGGCATCCAGATGGTACAGTGGAAAGAATGAGGACTCTCTAGAGTCCAATGCAAGGGTCTTATATTTTCCTTTTGCTCTTACTACCTGTGTGACCTTGAGCAAATCACCTGACTTCTCCATCAAATGAGAAGTTCAAATAGATGACCTCACTGCCAGGCAAATGAAGAATAAGATGAAGAAGCCAAGATCCAGGTAGAGGTGAGGAACCTATGGCCACATGGCCTTGAGGCCTCAAGATCCCCTGGCAGAGATCAAGCAACCTACCCAAGGATAGCAATATCTATGTGCCTTCTAGGCTTATGATTCTATTATCACCATAAATAATATGCAACACATTTAGGAATTGCTAATGAAAACTTTGCAAATGGACCAACTTTTTTTTAGCCTCTTGTAATGCTAATGAGTTAAAGAGCTTCCCCACCCATTGATGGGCCTGTCCATTAAGGGAAGCTTGATAAAGGGAGGCACACAACGTTTATTAATTTCTAATGAGGCACTGGTTCTCCAGGGTTGTGATGCCCTCTGACTCTGAAAAGTATATAAATACTCTGAAGTGACATTTTACTTTGGGGCTTACTCATTGGAAGTGTTTGGCCAGATGAGACTCTGGGTAGCCACTAAGGAGCATCCCAGCTTTGAAAACCCAGATGTTGGTGCTTCTCTCTCTGGTAACAATGTACGTATTATCTATGGTCAGAGAGTTGGAAGCCCTGACTGTTGGTCTTTCTGTTTGTAATTTCTGTTTGTATTTTCTCTGAAGTTCAGGGTGATGACTTTTTCCCTGAACCAGGTGAATGATAGATGGGCTTGATTAAAGTGGATTGTTGACTCCTCAAAAGTTGCCTTTCCTTTCAGAAAAGCAGATCTAAGAATCTGTACAGCAGGCCCTCCTGGATATGTCAGGGTGCTTGCTCTTACGCCTCCTTGCCCACTTTGAGTTTAAAGTCATTTTTATTACAGAACCAGAGACTCTTAGAACATTCAAGGGTAGATATTAAGAGATCATCTGATCCAAGACCCTCATTTTACAGATGAGGAAACTGAGGTCTAGAAATAGCAAGTGACTTTCTCAAGACTGTATGACAAGTTTGACAAAGGTAGGAGGAGGAAGTCAGAACTCCACCTAACAGTTACTTATTTCTCATAACAGCATTTTGTAGTTGGAAGATAAAGAGAAACACTGAGTTTTAATAACTTGACCAAGATGTCACAGTAGCTAGAACAGTTTTAAGAAATGGTGATGCTCCTTCATTATCTAGTCCAGGAGTTCTTGACCACTGGTGAAACACATGGAGCCCTTTTCAGAGTAGTATTTTTAAATAACTGAAATAAATGCTCAATTTAAGTTGGAGGTAAGTGGAAATAAAATTGCAAATTTTTCCCATCCAAGATTCTCCTTGGAATCTATCTATGGACATTTTGGGGTCTGTGGGAAACGGAATGAGCACTTAGAGTTTCCACTATGGGCCAAGGATTTGACAAATATGATCTCAATTGATCCTCACAAAAAACCTGGGTGGCAGGTACTGTAATCATCCTCATTTTACAGCTGAGAAAACTGAGCAAATAGAAGTCAAATGACCTACCTAGGGTCACCTGGTAAGTAAATGTCCAAAGCCAACTTTGAATTCAGGTGTTCCTGACTCCAAAACCACCACTGAATCCATTCTGGCCTCCAGTTGCCTTGAATTTCTGGACCTTGGGTTAAGAACCCTAGATTTAGTCTGTTGCTTAGCCCATGGAGCCCAGTATGTATGTGATGTCAGGGGGAACAATAAAGAGCTGGGACTTCAGGCAAAGGTTTGGGTGTTTGTGTAGTCAGTGAAGGTCCATGTTCCTTATAGCAGTTTTCCCAGCTAAAACACCTTGCTTTGGGTTTGATTCAGATATCCTGGTTCTGAGTCAATGTTTCTCATCCCTACTTCTCTGGCCAAATACGTGTCCTGACCATCCCCCAGCGATTTACTACTCACTAAGAGGTTATAATCTCTTATTCCATTATAAGTACTAAAGCTCCATGTCCAAAAGACAGCATTGACCATAGACTAGAATCTGTATAAATATGGTTTTTTTTTACAAACTGAGTTGCTAAGTATTCTTAGACCAGAAATAAAAGATTGTGATTATCCAGACCACAGTCCTACACAGAAGGCTTATGTCATAGGATTATAAACTATTAGATAGATTCCTATAAATCAAGGAGTTATATAAAGCCCAAAAGCTACTAGTGAAGGGCTCAAGAAACATTCCATTTAAATCCCCACAGGGCAGATGCTTCATACATTGGACCCCTTCGTCAGAGGACAACTAGAGCTGCATGCCTTGTTTGGCTCCCCAGTTCGTCACTGTGATCTCCATCTTATGTAGGCCAGCAGGGACGGGAGAATGACTTCTCTAAGATAAAAGAACATTCTGTGCATTGTCTCCAATCCTTTGGGGAAGAAATCAGAGTCCCATTTATTCCTGAAGTTATAAAGATCTATTTTTTAAAGGATCTGTGAATAGCATGCCACTATTATGAAACAGTGCTATTTTGAGCAAATAGTTGTAAATGAATCAGAAACGCTTGGACTGAATTTCCCTTGAAATATTCTTAGGTTTAGTAGTTAAAGGAAAAGAATTCCTGGCAAAGGGAGTTCTGCTGAAAGCAGCAGGTTTCACAATTAATTAGAGTTATTTTGCCAAACTCACAGCAAATGTCTCTAGGTTCACTCACCCCCAAACTAGTCTGCATAGGCAGCATTCAAAAACTATTTCCAGTTTAGGCATCCATTAACCATTCAGAAGGTCAACGCAATTTATTACCTTGGTGATGATGAATGGCAAATCCAGCAATGACAGAAATGAGGCTGAATCTATGGGAGACTTGAGGAAGAAAACAGTCTCACAGTAAAGCATTCAATAAACTCTTTTAGGGGGCTAATCAGTGAGTGCTCTGGAAAAGGGAATTTACTAAATGGTACCCTGGATGGGTTAACCCATTGTGGCTCTATTAGCTACAAGGGTACCTTCATCATATCATATGTATATATAAACTTTATAGATTTCCTGCTTCCACAATCTTCTGCTTCCTAGATAGGCTAAAGATTTTAAGATATGAACAAACTCTTCTAATGGCGGGGGGAATTTTCATCAAATTCAGCCATATCAACTCTTTTCCAAAAATTCTATTTCACTAGGTCCTATGAAAGATGACTTTCTCAGAAACATTCAGCTTTTTAAATAAAGACTCAGATATTTGGTATCTGAAACCTCCAATGTACTCATCTCCTAGGAGGGTGGCAAGGCTAATTTTGACAAAAAGTACAGACTTTTCCAGTCGCAAGATTGTACTTCTCTAAGGGCAATCCCAATAGTTTTAAAAGAAAGAAAATGGAAAGTTGTTAAATCACTGTAGGTATTGCTCAATTTAAGAAAAAAAAACAATATTACCATTCAGTTTTTCAATTAATAGAATGGCAACAATAACGCCCAGTACCCCAGATGTAAATCTAAAGGAACTATTTAGATGTCAATAAAGTAAGGAGAAAACTCCCAAAATACAGAGTGTTCCAAAAGTGTTAGTGGAGTTTAATCTATTAAAGCCTAAAACTCCACTGAGTTTTTGGGACATCCTGTACAAAGATTTATTGCTAGACATAAGTCAAAAAAATAAATGTTCTCTTCAACAGTGCTATCAAGAACAGATTTCCAAACTTTCTCTAACCCTTAATTTTCTTAAAAAGAACTCTAGTTTCATGTTAATGAGTTTCTTCTCTGAAAAATCACAGATCAACATAATCCAAAATTGACTTGTCATCTCCCTACTCCCTCTCAAACCAGCCCTTTCTCCAAACTTTCCCATTTCTACTGATGGTACCAATGTCTTCCAAGACACCCAAGCCCAAAACTGCATTTATCTTTGACCCTTCCCTCTCTCCATGCCCAAGCACCTACAAAGTCTATTGATTCTATCTCAACCACATCTCTCATATTTATCCGTTTCTCTTCATTTGCACTGCTACTGCCCTAGTTCTGCCCTTTATCACCACTTACCTCAGTGACCATCACAACATTTCATCTGGCCTGCTTACCTTCGGTTTCTCCCTTATCCTACTCCATCCTTGATTCAAGAATCAAAAGAATCTTTTTATGGCTTAAGTTTGAGCTTTCAGCTCTCCGTCACCATCACTACCACTCAAAAATAAATAGATAAATCAGTGGCTCTCAACTGTCTCTTGGATAAAATGTAAGTTCCTTAACTTGGCATTTAAAGTCCTCTGTAGGGGATGTACATCAGATGAGTAAAACAAGTTGTGATATATGAAATATAATTGTGCCATAAGCAATGATAAGCAGGCAAGTGTCAGAAAAACCGAAAGACTTACATAAACTGTGGCTGAGTGAAGTTAGCAGAAGCAGAACACTGTGCACAGTAACCACCATGTTGTGTGATGACTGACTGTTAAACTTAGCTCTTCTTAGCAATGCCATGGTTAAAGACAGGTCTAAAAGACTCAGGATGGAAAATGCTATCCACATCCAGAGAAAGGACTATATCAAACCATACTATTTTCTCTTTGTTGTTTTTTCTTTCTTGTGGTTTCCCCCTTTCGTTCTGATTCTTCTTTCAAAACATAACTAACATAGAAATATGCTTAATATGATTGTACTAGTATAGCCTATATCAGATGGCACACTGTCTTGGGGAGGGGAAAGTGGAAGGAGGAGAAGGGGGGCACTTTAGAACTCAAAATCTTATAAACGTAAGTACAAAGTATATATAAAATAAATTTTAAATATAAATTATATATAAATAAAAACATAAATATATATAAATAAAAAGTGAATATAAAAGTGAAATAACATAAATAAATAAAACTAAAATAATAAGGAAAATAAATTAAAGCCCTCTGTAATCTAGCTTCAGTCTAACTTTCTAACCTTACTCCCACTCTCACACTCTGCATTTCAGCCAAGCTCAACAACTAGCAGTTCCCGAAGCTCAACATGCCACCTCCCACCAGTTCGAATTTGCAGAAGCCACACCCCAAACCTGGAATTCATTGATATCTGCCTCATTTCACCTTTCAGAATCTTTCGCTTCTATCAAGGTCACTTCCTCCTTCTAGTTTTCTCTGATTTCCCTAGATGAAGGCATTCTCTTCCTCCTCAAATACTTCTAGAGCACTGTGAATCTCTTCTTCACTACCTAACCTGATGCATTATAGTTATCTGCATGTACATCATATCCCTCATCCCACTCTATCCCTACCTCCCAGCAAAAGGTGTGCCCTTAAAGGCAGAGCAGGGTCTATGTCATTTAGCTTTTGCGTCTCTAGGGCCTAGCTTCGTAACACATAGAAACTACTTAGAAAACGTCTGCTGCATTGATCAAAGATGTATGTATGGAATAAGATAGCTCTGAGACCACCTAGGTCAGAGCTCTGACTTGTTTTGGGTATTTGTCACGGATCTATCTAAATACAGCCATTCCTTAGAGTGTTTCAGATCCATGAGCTTTCCTAGCTTGGAAAGTACCAAGTGGCTCTGATTTCATGACTGTAAGGCAACCCTTCACCTCATTGAGTGCCCAAAACATGCTGATGACCCTCTAAAGTGGTGAGGAACAGTCATGTTGTGAGATTCTAGGGAAACAGCCATCTTGGTTCAGCTGAACAACTTGTGGGAAAAAAAAATACCCAAATAGAGTCAACAAAGGAAGAGTGATTATTCTGAGGGTTTTTAAAGTATAAAGTCCTTTTTTGAAATTTTGTTTCCACTCTTTTAAATGGCCATTTCTGTAACAATGGCTCCTAATTAGATCTATTTATTTTGACAGCTCATGTCCCCTGATAAAAAGGGCCGTATGCAACATTTTCAAATTAAGAATTTTCCCCTGAAAAGCATGCTATTATTAACTATATGAAATATCAAGGCTTTGGGAAGCGGGTGGCAATCAAAAACCGGAAAAGTCAATTTTTTTTTTATCACAGTCTGGTTTTTGCCTCGGGTTTCATTATTTAAAGAGAAAAGCTAGAAATAAACTCAATAAGTAGCTATTGGGGGAGAGATGGGAGAGCAGAGCTGCCACCAGCTGGACTGTGAATGCTCAAGGATCACCATGTCCTCCTCTCTCCCATCCACCCCACCCCACCCCCCCCATGCCTGAGCACCCAGGCCAGTGCTCCATGCACAATGAGCAATCAGTTACACTTCCAACATGAGGCTGGATAGAATAAGGAGAAAGATAAACTGATCCACACCAAAACTTCAAAATAGGAAAAGTATCTCTAGTGCTTTTCCATCCTCCCTCTTGTGGCTCTATTGCCCTTCTCCTGGCTCTCTGAAACCCCATCCTATATCACCTGGGTATTTCCACTGGCTGTCCTCCATGCCTGAAATATTTTCCTTCTTCATCTCTGCCTCCAGGTTTCCCTGGCTTTCTTCAAATTTTAGCTAAAATCTCACCTATAAGAGGCCTTTCCTGATCCCCCTAATGCAAATGCCTTTCCTCTGTGGAGTATTTCAGTTCACCCAATGAATAGCTTGTTTGTACACAGTTGTTTGCATATTATCCTTCCCTTTCTTTCTATGTGAGACTAAGCTTGAGAGCAGGGACTGTCTTTTGCCTTCCTTCCTCAAGGCTTAGCCCAATGCCTGGTACATAAATGGTACTTAATAAACGCTTACTGAGTCATTTGCTTACTCCCATAAGAGTCTCATGTTCCCAGACCTTTTCTATTATACCACATCTCATTCTCTCTCAACTAACCTGAGATCAGAGGATCCAGGGCTGGAAGGCAAGTCTGACTCCCACTTGGATCTCTGAGGCCAAGATTACTCACCTATCAGATCCAGACCTTTTGATTCCAAATCTAGTTCTTTCTGCCACATCAGACTGATCTTCTGTGCTGTGATTCCTTAATCTACACAGAATTCATACCTGAGATGTTTTGGCACCATAGTGTTTTACAGGCTTTAATAATTCATATACATGTGCTGTAGAGCAGCAGACAGAGATGGGAAGGAGGACCATGGTGAAGGGAAAGAGGGGGTTAGACTATCAATCCCAGCAGTCCTGCCTTTCCAGAAGAAATTCACCCCTTTGTATTTTCAGTCCTATCAGGAGTTAACCTTGGAAAGGCACCTGAGGAAAGAGGCTGAGTAGAAGCCAGTTGGGCTAGATGTGGGAGGTTGTCTTTGGAATGCCTGTTTCATTAAGTTGCAACCTGTCTTTTCAGACTAATCACACAGTATTCCCCCTGATATCCAGTTAAACCTAGATATTTGATTTCCCTGTACACAAGCTGCTTTTCCTCTCCATGTGTTTACATAGGCTGTACCCTGCCTCCCCCTGCCCCCTTCCTGAAATGCCCTTTCTCCTTTGCTCTACCTTTGGAATCTTTAGTTCACTTTAGGGCTCAGCTCAGGTGCCATATCCTACAAGAAGTCTTTCTTCCAGGGTCAATAAACAGAAAAATTATTTGTGCCTCCCATTCCCTATTTTGTTTTAGTTCATTTTCAGTTGCGTTCAACTCGTTGTCACCCCATTTAAGGTTTTCTTGGCAGAGATCTTGAAGTGGTTTGCCATTTCCTTCTCCATCTCATTTTACAGATGAGTAAACTGAGGTAAACAGGGTAAAGTGGCTTGCCCAGGATCACACAGCTAGTGTCTGAAGTTGGATTTGAACTCAGGAAGATGACTCTTGACTTCAGACCCTGTGTTCTGTGCACTATGGCGCCATCTAACTGCCAATCCCCAGTTACTCTACACTTATTTTCTATATACACTGTGCATTTATTTATCTTTTTTACAAGTTATTTTCTCCCAACAGTATGCAAGTTCCTAAGGGTAGAAGCTATTTTGGTTTTTGTCTTTGTAGCTTTATATAGAGGGCCCAGGCATTTATTAAGCACCAGGTACTGTGCTATTTTTCAAATGTCTCACTTGATCCTTACAAACAATCCTGGCAGGGAAGTGTTATTTTTATTTTCATTTTATAATTCAGGAAACTGAGGCAGAGGTTAAGTGACTTGCCCAGGATCACAAAGTGTAATGTTAATTATGTTAATGAGAGTTAAAGATCTTTCTCACTCATTAATGGAGTTTTTTGGAAGTCAAATGGGCTTAAGGTAAGTTTGATTAGGGGAGATTTGTTTTGTAGGAACGCCCATACATTTTGTTAATTTCTAATGAGGCACTGGTTCTCAAGGATTGTAATGCCCTCTGGCTCTGAAAAGCATATATATTCTCTGAGTCAAGATTGTGTTTTGGGGTTTACTCATTAGAAGTGTTTGACCAGATTAGACATAGACATTAAGGAGTCACCATCCCCTACTTTGAAAATCCAGAAGTTGGTGCTTCTCTCTCTGGTAAGGATGTATGTATTGCCTATGGTCAGATAGTTGGAAGACCTCTCTGTTGGTCTTTCTGTTTGTAATTTCTACTTGCAGTTTTTGTTTGTATTTTCTCTGAAGTTCAGGGTGCTGACTTTCTCCCCCAAAGTAAATAAATGATCTATACGCTTGATTAAAGTAGATTGTTGACCCCTCAAAAGTTGTTTTCCTTCAGAAAAGCAACAGACTCTTCTGTGTTTGCCAGGATCCTTGTGTAACACAAAGCTATTAACACCCAGGTCTTCCTGACTCCAGGCTCTTCTCTATAGCCACCGTGCTACCTAGCATGTTAGTACCTAGCATAATGTCCAGCACCCAACAAATACTTAAAAAATGCTTGTTGAAGCTATATTGGACATCCTTTCTAGCCACCAAAACATAATGGTTCAATCAAGTGGGGATATAGTAGTACCTTCTAAAGACAGTGAAAATGCCTCCTATATTTCTGAATTTCCTGACATACCCTTCAGTTTTCAACATGGCACAGTGGGGTCTTTGACAGAAACAAAATGGCTTATGGAAAAATGATTGGGTGACTTTTTGGCACTGAGACTAGGTACTACCCAACTAAACAGAATATATGTAGACTGGCCTTCCATCTCTGGAGTCTGAAGTTGGGGGCAAATCACTGTTAACCGTCATCTTTATCACCAAACAGCATTGATTAGTCAACTAGTTCAATGTTTCTCAAAACTCAGTCAGCTATCTCACTTCTCTCCCTGTGACCATTCTACCCTTTGACAATTGAGTTTTGGCATCTCTGGGTCAGAAGGCCATGAGTTAGAGAGGAGAGAGTAGGACACAAGAAGAATGTGGAACAGAAAGAGAAGTCCGTTTTTAATTTCATAGGTTTCAAGGAGTTTTTTTGGAAGTCAAAGTTTTGCAAGACAAGAAAACTTTGCCATGCATTAATCATTAGGAAACATTGAAAGAATTCAACTTTTTATCCAATATAGGAATCTCTCCTATAACATCCCTGACAGATGGCCCCCAGCCTCTCCTTGAGCACCTCCAGTGATAGGGAGCTCACTACCTCAAAAAGCAGTTCATTCCATTTTTGGATAGATGCTCTTTCCTCTATTTTCCTTGCTTGTAAAATGAAAGCTAATTCACCTTAGGCTGAGGTGATTACAGAAAAATACTCAGGTAAACTGGTAATATCATTCTTCATGCTAACCAAGAGAAGAGAAAGCATGAGTGATATCTGTACTGAATGCCTTGATGTTCTCTTGAAAGCAATTTCTGAGATACACAAAATTAACTAAACCACAGTGTCCTCTCTTCTTTTCTCCCATTCTACCTTCAAGAATGTGCCAATAAAAACCAAAAACAATGAGTAACAAAAAAAAAAGAAGAAGAAGAAGCAATGTCCCAACTGCCTAATGCAGTTTTAAGGCCACGCTCTTATGAACCGGTTCTACACTGAGTAATCAGTTTCTGGATAATCAAGAGTTTGTTATGTAAAGGGACACATGACGTTCTAAAAAAAGAGGGATAACAGTGGCATGAAGCCATGTTCAAATGGGTCATTAGGTTCAGATCAGTATCAGAAGCTTATCCCAAGGATAGATCTACAAATTTCAGAAGAACAGGTGCCCTTTCATACTATTTCCATTACTTCACGGTTCAGTGACTTTGACATTGAACTCTCCTCTCAACAAAGGAAAATGAGGAGCAACAAAGGAGACCTGGAGAGAGACAGATTCATAAAAAGCAGAGGAAAAGTCTTACTCCAATACAGTCAAAATTCACAAGGCTAGAACCAATATTTAAGGAGCTGCTTCCTCAATCAAATAATTCTCTAGACTGGGTTAGAAATTCCTGTCAATCTAGTGAAATCTATTTAATCTATTTAATAACATTTAATAATTTATTTAAAAACATTTAATAACATAAATAACATTTAATAACATTCATTTTCATTGTCTTTCTCTCCTGCTAATTTAGTATTTGAATAAAAGTAAGTATCACAGGATGCACAGTGAGACATTGGCTTAACTTTTAAACATCATTTTTTTTAAAGATTATAGTTTTATTTAGGTAACACTTTACTTTGCATCCAGCTATTTTATAGATAAGGAAACAGAGATTCAGAGAGGTTGAGGAATTTGCTTGCACCAGAGGCAAGACTCAAAGCAGGGTTTCTCTTGATGAGCCCAGATGTTTGTCTATTACATCTCACTGCACATTCAACAAGAGAAAGGATAATCTTTTTAAATGAATTTAAAATATTATTGTGATATAAGAAAAAAAGTGAGGAAATCTGAAAAATGTAGAGATGTACATGAACTGTTGGAGAATAAAATAAAGTGAGTAGAAGCAGAAGAAGCCTATGCATGATAAATCAAAAATATAAGTAGAAAGAACACTTAAATGGCCCCAAATGCTAGTAATTAAAATGACCAAACTTGTCTCCAGAAGAGATGATGAGAATGTACCTTTGTCAACTGCAGTCACTGTCTTGATTTGGGTTCTGTTCTAAGAGAGGGGCTCACTTGGTAGTAGTGGAAACAGAGAAGCATTATGTCCAGAAATGACTAACATACAAATAATAGGCATAAAAACTTAATAAAATAGTAATAACAGTGTTCTGCCTGAAAAGGGAAGAGGGGAGAATTTAAGAGAAAATCAACCACCAAAAAGAGGAAAGTTGCTACAACTTTCTCATCTATAAATGCTATGTCAGAAACACAAATTCAAAAACAAGAACCACTTAAGAATAGTCAAAGAAGAAATTTATTCAATTATGCCAATTTCTGTTATATGGACCTCCTTCTTAAGAGCCAGATAAAGCAGAAAGAGTTAACATCTATTTCCCCAGAGTAAGTAATTAGCTCCCACTCCCAAGTGTATTTTCCATGGCAGCCTGAGACTCTGTCACTAATAATTCTCTACCCCTAGAGGTGTGCGCAGACCAGATGCATCAATGTCAATTCAAGGCCACACTGCTGAGTCTTGCCCCCGTACCAGCTGTGAGCCTTTCTGTGCTAAATGAGAACTGTCTCTAACACTCTGTCCAAACAGGGATGTCCATTCCTGCAGAGACTTCCCTCAGACTTATTAATGCACTGTTTTATTAAAGAACATTGACATTATCCCCAGAATTTGTTTGCAGGATCTGACTCAATCAACAGATCTGCCTAGCCTAATAACTGACAGGCTCTGTCCTTTTTCCTGCAGCATTCTAAAGAGAGAGTTTCTCGTTTGATTGCTAACCTTTTAGAGAACCACAAAGTGCTGCCTGACCAAGTATTCCCATAGCGTTTACAGAGCAGGAAAAAAAATCAACTAAAATATGTAGCTTGATCTTATATGAAAGGAAGACAAAGGGTCCACCAAGAGTCTAAATTTGAGAATGGACCACTAGAAAAATCTGACTGTCATATTTTTGTTGATGGTCCTGTCAATGGGGACTGTTGTTTCTGCACCCAATGGGACCCAAAAGACTAAGTGTGAGTACTAATGCCACCCACAATTCACCAAGGAAAAAACTCCCTCTGATCAATAATTATAGCCAGGTCACACGGGTTTGGGGCACAGCGCCTGCTCAATCTGGAAAAATCCATGTAATATCTTTTGGCCCTCCCTTCATTCCAGAGAAAAGTCTAAATTATTGTGATTTTAAAAGTTAAAATATATTTATATTATACAATACTATATATAGTATTATGTTACACATAATACACATGTTAAATATAATATATACATACTATATAGTATTATGTTGTATATAATATGCATATATAACATAATACTATATATAGGTATATGTAATATATTATGCAATACTATACATAGTATACATATATAGTATACATTACACAATACCATATATATGCATTTCATTATGCATTTCTGAGTTTCTAAACTTTTTCTGTGTCATCTATTGGCCTTTGCGTGCTATCTATGGCTTTCACAAAACTCCCTCCAAATTCCCATTTAATTTCTTATGCCAACCCACAATATATCAAAACTGTAATGGGGCAAGTCGCAATGTAGTCACTTGCTGCCACCATCAGTTCCTTCCCTCCTGATTACTGCTCCACATCAGATAGCTCTCTATGCTCACCTCTGTTGGTTTCAGCTAACTACAAACACCATCCTCCAACCTCCAACCCTCCCTCCTTCCCATCTCATTCAGCTCATCATGCAAAAGCCACATTAGTGTGCTGCCTGCCTCCAAATCAGCAGTCACATCATGATATATTCCATGTCAGTGGTGAGACCACTTATAATGCAGGACTTTCCTACTGTTGATCATGTCTTGAATTTAATGTCTAGTAGAATCTTTTAAAAATATAGGACCACAGAGGCAGCTGCATGGCACAGTAGATAGAGCACCAGCCCAGGAGTCAGGAAGACCTGAGTTCAAATTTGACCTCAGACATTTACTAGCTGTGTGACCCTGGGAAAGTCACTTAACCCCCAACTGCTTAAAAAATACATACATACATACATGTATGTGATCATAGATTAAGAGTTGGAAGGGACCTGAAAGATCATTGAGTCCAATGCTCATTTGACAGTTGTGGAAAAGGAAGGTAAGAGAAGATAAGCAGTATGATCAATGTGAACTCAGATCTTCCTGATTCCACGTCCATTCTCTGTTCACTGTGACACTTTGCTGCTTCTCATTCCATACATGATTACACAAATAAGGCACGGCATAGAAAAAAGTAGAGACAAAACTTTCTTTGGCCCACTTCATTCCATGATCAGGGCTTTCTTCTCCTTGTCACCCAGCTCTAGGTGCTATGACACAATGATCAACAAATATTGGATGATCAAGCAATTTCTAGAAACTCACTCTCCAAAAATATACACACATGAACAAACTATGGAACTGCCATCAGTCTTCCTCCCAAGGTGTTCCTCTCATTTTGACTTCTTGCTCTTTTTCTCTATCACAACTTACCTGTCCCATGTCCTATTCCTTTAGAACCTAACTACCTAACTCATTAGATAAGCTAATATTAATGACTGATAATTTAAAGATATCCATAAAGAGCAAAAGACTCAGAAGACTGCCTGGAGAACATGGAGTATATTCTCTATAAGGGATTTCCAGAACAAGGGCACATGGATGGGTAGCGTTCGGTGTGCATCGGGTAATAAATATAGATACAAATGAAATCATGGTCTTATCAAAGTACTAAAGCAATCATTCGGGATATTATTCCTCCTTGATAATACTCCTATCCAACAATGGTTTTAATACAACGGAAAGAGTACTGGCTGTAGAGACTGAGGACTTGGATCCAAATACTGACTTTGACATTTGCTAGATGACCCTAGGTAAGTAATTTACCTTTCCTGGGTCTTAGATTCAAAAATAATGACCATAATAAAAATAATTAGCATTTAAGCATTTAATTAACTTTAAGGTTTAATTTAATTTAATTAGCTTTAAGGTTGGTAAAGTGCTTTACAACTATGTTCTCTCATTCGATCCTTACAAGAACCTTGGGAGTTAGATGATGCTATCATTCCCATTTTACAAATGAGAAATTTGAGGCAGAGAGAGGTTAAGTTGTCCAGAATCACATAGAGGTTAAGAGTCTCATGTGGGATTTGAACTCAGGCCTTCCTGACTCTGGTCCGTTACTCTATACATTATACTACTTATCTGCCTATCATGAGGGAATAATGGCCTCTGATGTCCTTTCTAGATCAATCTTATGAAAGCAATTTACTGATACATAGAGTTATGATGCTAAGAAATTATGAAGAAATTTCAGGGCCCATGATAAAGACTTGGAGGACCTCAGTTCAAATCTTGGCTCTGCCGCTGATTACCTGTTTGACTGGACAAGCCATTTCATTTCTCTGGGCCTCTATAAAATTAAGAGGTTGACCTCAATGACTGCTAAGATCCTTTCAGGGTCTTTATCTCTGAACCTGTAATCAGTGTTGAGCAGAGCTTTTCCCTCCCTCTCAAATCATAAGACCCAGACAAGGGCCTTCACTGGCTGTGTGTTAAAGTCAGACTTGCTGATGAATATGCATAAGTTGGCAGGTAAGATATCTACAATGAGAACTGCCTCTTTTTATTTAGAATGCCGGAAATGACCACTGCTTTACAAGCCTTCAGTTTGGGCTAGGAGATTCAGCCTCACATCAGTTGCGGGGGATAGTATTAGTTTGTAGTTGGCAGAAAATTTGGGGAACATAAATATTGTTTGAAAGATTTTTTGTATATTTGGATAGAAGGATTCTGTGTTTAATATAATCTCTGTTACCCTTTTGGGACAACTGTATTTGGCATTCGAACTTCCTTTTTTCTTTTCTTTCCATCTATGTGTAGACAGTAACTTATCCACATCCCAGAAAAGAAATAAACAGTGGGTGTTCAATAAACCATGTTGACTGACTGGAGTGAAAACTCCACTATTAGAATGGAATGTTGACCAACCAGTATTTTATTAGGAACAATGAGTTTGTTTAATCAAGTTTAATTAAAAAAAACATACTTTATTTCTTGCCATAATAGAACCATTTCTGTCTACCAGACAAGACAGACTTTCACAACGCTTCAGAAGAGAGGGTTTTCTGGGTTTAAGATTCCTAAATAACACTGTCACAACAGATGACTCACATGTGACATCAAAGGGCAAAGACTGACCTTCATGACCTAACCATCCTTATCAAAGGGTATGCCTACCTGCCTATTTGGGGTAGCCTAACCATAAAAAAATTGCAAAGGTGACATAGTGAAAAGAAATTGGAGTTAAGAAGATTTGGGTTCAAATCTGCATGACCTTGAATGGGACACTTAACCTCTCTGGATCTTGATTTCATCATCAGTAAAATGGGCATCTGGATTAGATGACCTCTGTATCTGTGTTCCCAAGTTTGTGTTTGACTTCCTTCCACTTTCCATTCTCCCATCCACCCTATGCTCCCTCTCATCTTTTATTGTAGCAAACACCTATTCTGCAATTTCATTTCAGTGTCTTCTCCTATTCATTTCTAACTGGAAGATGATAGGATTATTAGAAGGGAAATTAAAGACTATCAGGTCCACCTTCCACCATTTTACAAGATGAAGAAATTGAGGCCTGGAGAAATTAACTGGTTCAAGACAAACAGCAAAGCCAGAATTTCAAACTAATGTACTCCAACTTCAGAACACAATAATTATTAACTGCTGAGGTACAGGACATTCTCTCCTTCCAAGCATATTTGTACATTAGTAGAGGTCACTTTAAGACTGAAGGTCTTCAGGAAGCAGAAGAATAAATCTCTAATGGCAAAATTTGTCCAGGTACAAAGGATTCTGCCTAATATCCCTCAAATCAAGCCATGCAGACAACCACTTACCCCACATTCTCCAAAGACAGTCCCAAATACCATTATACTTTCTATGAACAATTTCTGCACTTATGCTACTAGACAGTAGGTAGTAAATAGTTTGTTGTTCAAAGGTGCATGTGGTAATTTATTAAACAGAACCTTGCCACCTGAGTAAGTTTACAACCTCCCAAATAAACGACTGAGGTTCTTGGTTCCTTCCCAGGAACAAAGTCTATATCCGTACATAACACATTGTTCCCCCAAAGTCTTTCCTCTTTGCTGAATTACAGAATTTCAATCTCCTTAACCGAGTTAGGAAACAGTCTTTGTTCCCTCATTACTTGAACTTTGTCACTGAGAGAATAACAGGTAGATCTGATGCTAAATCAAAACAATCATATAAATAATTATAATTGGTGCTTTAATATCTTCTGTGATAAGGTGGGTATCAGACCATCTCAGTAGTAGACGATAAGCTCATTGAGGTCAAGGATTACTCTTTTTGTCTGTGTAGACTCAGGGCATTACACAATGCATGGTATATGTTTTATTTTTTGATCCAGTGTGATTTCATTGGTGTGGGAAACTTCCAGTTTGGGAAACCTCATCCACTGATGCTGGTCAGCAAGTCACCTAATACCATTTAGTTAGGAGACTTGCCTGGGGGACTAAAACTTGTGACTTGATATGGTCATACAACTATAAGGAAGATGTATGATTGAATCATATTCTAATAACACTTTGAATAAGACTCTAAGCCCAGTCCCTTCACCTAATATCTAGATAATACCACAATGCCCACTCAGCAGTCTTAAAAACGTTTGTTGAACTAAGCAAGGAGTAATAGATAGAGTGGCTAGGTGGCATTATAGTGCACAGAGTGCTGGACCTGGAGTGAAGAAGACTCATCGTGAGCTCAAATCTCAGCACTTTGTAGCTGAGTGACCCTGGAAAAGTCACTTAACCCTGTTTGTTTCAGTTTCTTCATCTATAAAATGAACTAGAGAAGGAAATGGTGAACCACTCCCTTATCTTTGTCAAGAAAACCCTAACATGAGGTCATAGAGAGTCAGAGATGACTGAAAAACAACTTAACAACAATCTTCCTAAGTTCAAATATGACCTCAGATACTTACAAGCTATTATGTGATCCTGGGCAAGTCATTTAACCCTATTAGCCTTAATCCACTAGAAAATGAAAGCATAAACCCCTCCGGTATGTTTTCCAAGAAAACCACATGGACAGTATGGTCTACAGACCATGAAGTGTCAGACACAACTGAACAACAATGTGTGAATGAAGTAAAAAGACATACACAAGAAGATAAAAGGTACCATATTAAATGAATGCAAAACACCAACATGTATTATGCCTTCGTATTAAAGAAAAAAACAAACCAGTAGATAAAGTCCTGAATCTGAAGTCAGTAAGAATGGGTTTTGAATCTTGCCTTAAACATTCATTACCTGTGTGATATGGGACAAATCATTTTAACTTTATAACCTCATCTGTAAAATGGGAAGTTGGGCTAGATTATATCCTTGACCCTATGACCTAATGAAGTTTTCCATTCCAAAGGGTTTTTGTCCATGTGATTCTGCTTCTCCTGTTTTTAACTGTTGATGCCTAAATGTGTCCTTTTATTTAACATAGACCTTGATCCCATATGCATATTTAATATTTAGAAACATAGATGACAAAAATTATTTTTAAAGGTAGGGAACAATAACCATTCTTGAAAATCCCTGTACCTAGTAACTCTAAAAGTTGGTGAGAAGCTGCAGTTGAAATAGTGGATGTGTTATTTTACCACATTCATTGCTGTCCTTTCTTAAAGATCTATAGTGATTAATGGGAAAGTTATCTGGTATTGTTCACCTTGTCTTCCCTGGCTATACTCTGATATACTTTCAACAGTAAATTCCATTTCAGCTCATGATGGTCCTGTAAATGTGCCCCCAGAACACTTACCACATTCCCAAATTCCAAATGCAATTTATGATCATACATCAAAACTTGCCTACTGAGTAGGAGTTCAAAGTAAATCCCCCAAGTAGCAACATCATTTCTGTGCTTCTTTACTCATATTCAGTTTGGTCAGGATTCTTGACATTATTTTAACAGCCACTTAGATGAAGATTGATTCTGTTTTCATTCTATTAGCTATGTTAATATTTTAAAATGTGAACAGTTAAGAAAATAGGACTATGCAGCACAACCATTTCCTAGAATAGGCTTTAAATTAGATGAAAAATGAAGTCCCTAATGACAATGAGTTTGGAGATTTTCATGTACTTCCTACTCTTTCTCTGTTTCCTTCTCCTCTCCAAAGGAAGGTAAATTTTGATGGGTAGAAGCTGCGCAGTTAACTTGGAATTTACTGCTTAGATTCCTTTCTACCCTTCCCTTCCCTTTCCTCCCCTTCCCTTCCTCCCTTCCCAAAGACCTAATTAACCTTAAACTCATTTCAGTCTGGAGCTCATAGATAGGACAATAGGTCCCTGCCCAAGCTCCACTTAATGGCTATATTTTGGGCCCTCCTGGCTCAGAATGAATGTCAGTAGTAACTGTTTATCTTTGGACCAGCAACCCTGACAGTCTTCCTGTTCATATTTTGATTTTTTTTTTAATTAAAGGGACCATCCCTTGACTCTTTTCTTTAAGGGGCCTATTTACTGAACAGTTGTTACCTCATTCAAAGTGAAAACCTGGAAAAGTCTTAGCCTAAAAGGGAAAGGGTCTCCCATTGCATCCGGGACCATCTCCAGTCATCCTGATGAATATCTGCCTTTGAAGGAAAAGTGAGGCTGGTGACCTTGCACAGCCCTTCCTCACTCAAATCAAAGTCAACTGCAAGTCATGTCATCATTTCCCTGATGTCACGGTCTTCTTCAAGGACAAAGGACAAACACAACAAGGACAAAAGGAGCACACAGTTTCATATGATTAGCACGCACAGCTCAAAGAATAGGAATCTCAATATTCATGTTCCAGGTTAAAACGGAAGTGTCAATACAGAGGGGGTAGGTTGGCAGGAAGGCCCCTCTGCTCCAATCTCATCCAACCCCCTCATATTACAGATAAGAAAATAAAAGTCCTGAGACATTACCTAGACATAGCTAGGAGGCTCAATAGATGAACTACTAGGTCTAAAGCCAGAAAGATCTGAATTCAAATCCAGCCTCATATACTAGCTGGGTGACCCTGAGCAAGTTCTTTAACCTCAGTTTCCTCAGGTCTAACATAAGGAAATTAATAACAATACCTACATCCCAGGGTTATTTTGTGAGGATCACATGCGATAATACTGGTAAAATGTTTAGCACAAAATTAGAGCTTAATAAATGCCTGTTTCCTTCCTTCTTATTAAATTCCCCAAAGTCACATAGGTAGCAAACAACTCCAGAGTCCGTGCTCATTCCACTATGACATGGGGGGGGGGATGAACATGGGAGAGAAAGTGAAAGCTCTGAGTGCTGTCCAGGAGCACAGGTCCTATTACATCAGAGCTGAGTCGGACAGAGAATGTGGTGAACTTGCCCACAGCCATGCTGTCAGCTTGACTGGAAGCAGCAGATACATTCAGCCGCCACAAAAGGGTCCAAAGTCTGGGGAAATGGGTTGAACTCAGTACCTTCAATGCCCCAACACACCCTGAATCTTTCTTTGTGATGCAGTCAGTACTGACCTCGCAGTTCAAATTTCCAGCCTGACAAAACTGAACTCATTCTATTTTCCCCATGTCCTCTTCATATCTGACTTTTCCTATTACTATCAAGGAAACTATCCCCCTAAATCATCCAGGCTCACAACCACAGTGTAATCAACTCCTCATGCTCACTCACCTTACATTCAATCATCCATCTAATATGGTCGTTTCTCATAGAGATAGAGATAAACCTATATGTGGATAAGTCTATAGATGATATAGTTCTAGGTGTATATCTATGGGAATGTGTATAAGGCCATCTAGATCTATCTCTCCACATATAGCCACATCCCTAGTTTAGGCCCTCATCACCTCTCTCTGGCACCATTCAGTAGTTTTCTAAGGGGTCCTGCTTTCTCAAATCTCTTTGCACTGCAATCCTTCCTCCCCTTAGGGGACAGGGTGGTTTTTCTAAATCTAGTCAATTCCTCTTTCTTCCAGCATTAAATATAAACTCCTATTTGACTTTAAAGCACTTCATAACCTGGGGGGCTCTTTTTATCTTTCCAGTTTTCTATACCTTATCCTCTTCCACACATTCATCCACCTGGCTACATTGGCTTATGTGCAGCTTTATTCTGTCTCCAAATCTTTGCACTGACTGTTCCCCATTCCTAAAATGTTCTTTCCCCTCCCCTCTGCCCCTGTGCCACTGATTCTACAAGAATCAACTCAAGCTCCATCATTCACAGGAAGCCTGTTCAGGTTCTCTTGGCTGCCAATGTTTTCTCTTTTCAGATAAAGTTATATATACTCTGAATATGTTTTGTAGGTATATATGTTCTCTCCTCCAATAGAATATGTAAGTTCCTTGAGGACAGGGGCTATTTTGTTCTCACATGACTCCCCAGTTAATAAATGCTTGTTGACTATTATGATTTCCACGTCAACTCAATGAATTCTGGTGCTGTGAAGGAACCTCAGGACTGATGTGACCTCTTGTTTTATATTTGCTTTCCAGGACTATATTACCAGCTTAGACTCTGACCTCTTCCAGTCTAGGGAATTAACTCTCACCAGGCAGGATTAGATAGAGATCCTGCCAGGAGGCTATCTGCCGGCATTGCGCAAATTTCAGTC
>CM053769.1:645969317-645988796 GCA_028658325.1 Potorous gilbertii | reverse complement strand
GGATTCATCAGGTGGCTTAGTTGTGATTATTTAGAAAAGGAAAAGTTCCCAGATGCTTCATTTGCATGGAATTTATTCCTTAATCATTCTAAAGCACTCATGTCAAACTCAAGTAGAAATGGGTACCACTAAATTTTATGTAAAGATTCCTGTGGGCTTCATATTGATTTAGAAAACCATGCATATGTATATATTCCTTTTTTATTAATACACCAACATATGAAAATCATAGAGGATTTGTAATACATTTTAATCTCTTTGGGGACACACTTGTATTGGGGTCTATGTTTGACCCCTCTGCTCTAGAAGGCCACACTGCCTCTCTTAACTAACCTCTCCTCTACCCTTTCCCCTCCCATTTGTTCTTCTGAGTCTCAAGACTTCTGGACCATGACTCATCTACTATTTCATACTGGAACATCCAACACTGTTTGCAGCCTTCTCACCCTTGAACATCCTCCGCTTTAATGATCTCCTCCTCACAACTGGTGAGTTCTGCCTGAGGCTTCCATTTTAGAAAGACATTCCAGTCAGCCAATCTTCATTCATCTCCCAGAAGCTGTGACTGTGATTTTCCAAACTTTAACATCATGATCCTGCACTGGGTAGTTTCACCTGCTCTCTCAATTCACCCCTCACTTTTTTCCAATTTCCTTGCACTCATTAGATTATAAGCACGTTGAAGGCAGGGACTTTCTTTGTTTTTGCTTGCATTTGTATCCCTAGCACTTATCACATTGCCTGGTACATAATAAGCTTAATAAATGCTTCCTGCCTTGCCTTACTGCCTGCTACCAAATCAACATGTTAACTCTACCCATCAAAAGGTTCTCTAAACTCATCTCTTATAGGAAGTCATTCCCAGAGGATAAAAAAGAAAGGTGATGACACTTCTGGATTCTGTCCTACCTGGGAAAGGAACTCATAAGATCTCTTCTCTTCCTCCTTTCTTGGGGAAGGAGACAATCTATTGAGAACCTTCTCCCTATCCTATATGTGGGGGATATAGAAGGAGTATAAGATGTGTTTCTTGTCCTTTAGGACCTTACTTTCGAAAAATAAACCTTAGAAACAAAAAAATATTTAAAGAATAATACAAGAGACTATAATCATATATTTATTCAATGGTATGGACAAAGGGGGATGGGGGTGGAGGAGAGAGGACATCTAGGAGGTGCGGTGGAACTGGGAAGTTCTGAATTCAAATGTGGCTTCAGATACTACCAGTTATGTCACCCCAGGCAAGTAACTTACCATATTTGCCACCATTCCTCATGTATAAAATGGGGACAAACTGGAGAAGAAATGGTAAACCACTCCAGTATCTTTGCCAAAAATGTCCCAAATGGAATCACAGTTAGACATGACTGAACTGAACTCTGAGGACATTTACAGAATGATGTGCAATCCTCTTTTTTCTATCCTATTATGTATATGCATGTTTGTTTTATTTGTTACATTCAGAATAAAAAAGAATAATAATCAAATGTAGAAGGTTGTGCTTGAGCTGTGTCTTGAAGGAAATAAAATTTTCTGTGACCTGAAGGAGGGATAGGAACACATTCCAGACCTCAGAGACAAGCAAGTGCAAAAACAAGGAGATAGAAAATTAAATCCTGTTTAAGGAAGACCAAAAAAGGACAATTTCACCAGATTGTAGGGTGAAGTAATGGAAATAATGTATAAAGAGTCTAGAAATGATGTGTAAAGGGAATAATGTACTAAGAGTCTACAGTGGTGGCAGGTTTTAGAGTGTTATTAAAGCAAAGAAGAAATTATATTTTCCATAATTGAGCATTTTTGGACAGTTACTCCTGCAAAAGCCTTCACTGAATACGTACAAAGTTAATGGGACCTCAGTGCCTCTCCAATTGTACTTGGATAGGTCATAAAATGCACTCCAACTGTGGGTATGCTCCCAAGGTGCTGTCCTAGTCTATCTTTTCTGTATATACACCCTCATTTTATAACCTATCCAACTACTAATGGTTTAATTACTTTTATTCATATAATCCCCAGATCTAAATAGAGATAGATATAGACATATCCAGCCCCTGGCTCTCTCCTGAGATCCAGTCCTACACATTGCCAACTGCCTACTGGATATTGTAAACTAATGCCCAATAGAAACCTTGAACTTATCATGTCCAAAACAGAATTCTTTCTCTTTCAAAAGAAAAAAAAACAAACCAACTTCCCTTTTTTCTAATTTCCAAATTTCTATAGCAAGTGCTACCATTCTTCCAATCTCCCAAGTCTGTAACCCCAGCATTCATCTTGATTATTCATTCTTCCTCATGTCATCTCTTCATTCAGATCCCAAATCTACCATGAGTACCTCCACCACATCTCTCACACCCATCTCTTTCCCATTATTCTAAGTTCAGACTCTAATTACTTCTTCTCTGGTCTGTTACAATAGCATCTCAATTGCTCATCCTGACTCAAAATTTCTTCTCAACTCTAACCCATCCTACAGAGACCTGCCAAAAGGATCTTCCTTAAGAACAGGGTTGACTCAATTCCAAAAGACTTATGGTGGAAAATGCTAATCACATTCAGAGAAAGTATTAAGAAGTCTGAATGCAAATTGAAGCACAACATTTTCACTTTTTTTGTTTTTTCTTTTTTGTGGCTTTTCCCTTTTGTTCTGATTCTTCTTTCACAACATGACTAATGTGGAAATATACTTAATATGATTGTACATATATAGTCTATATCAGATTGCTTACCATCTTGGGGAAGGGGGAGGGAAGAGGGAAAGGAAACGAGGGAGGGAGGAAGATTTGGAACTCAAAATTTCACAAAATGAATGATGAAAACTATCTTTACATGTAATTGGAAAAAATTCTATTAAGAAAATAAAGAAGATGTCTGATTTTGCTACTTATCTATGTGACTCTCTAGGTTTCAAGATCCTCATCAGTAAAATAAGGAAATTGTGCTGGATGATCTCTTAGGTTCCTTCCAACTCTACATTCTGTTAGTCTGTGTTTTTATAAATACTCTTCCTATTTATGGATTTATTTATTCCAACTTTTTATCCTGTGTATTCTCTCCATGTTCATGAATGTCAATGATATTTGTCTTAAAATATAAACAAATGAAGGAGAGGGGCCATGTGTTTAACACACTTTGTATAACACAGCAAGGCACTCGGTAAGTGCATTTTATGATGATGAAAACCAGGAAATCCAATAGTCTATGCTTAAGTGCCTTAATGAATCCATCTTTTCATTATCAATATCAAGTAAGGCATAAAAGAGAAGCATATTCTTACCAAAAAGGTTTATCACTGTCATGTAGTATATCCAAAAAGAAAAGGAATCTTTTATAGATAGTGAGATTTTCCAGATGTATTTTTCTTGGTGGATGATAGGGTATATGCAATTCTATCAAGCTCCATAATGGTGTCACTCCAAACTCCCAGGAGACACATACCTAAAACAGACTATGAGACTGAGATGTGCCTTTAAATGAGTAAGCAGTTAAGTCCATCAGTTTTTAGACAAATTGGATAAAGATAGGGGTACAGGCAGGGTTAGACACAGAGAAAGAAGTAAAGATACATAGAGATGATAGAGATAGTAATTTTACCTGTATACACACACACACACACACACGTACACACACACAAATGGCAATGGGCTACCCCAGAATCAAATGGAAGGGACAGTAAGCCAAATCTCATTTGGGAAATCACACAGTGCTTTTTAACAATCCCAAGATGCTTCTTCACACAAAAATCCATCTTTTAAAATATGCTTCTAGTGATGCCACTTGGTTTCCAATCACAAAACAACACATTCTCCAAAGAATCAACTTTACACATAATTCAAAACAGAATAAATGAAAAAATATGTATTGAGCCCTTAGAACATACAAAGCCCCTGTGAACAAGCATCAGGGATATATATAAAAAGCAGAGATAGAACCTGTTCTCCAGGAGCTCCCATTCCAATGGGGGAGACAACAGAACATGTATACAATATCTTGCAAGTCTCTAAGTCAGATGTCGAAGTTTGACTTGGAACAGAAAGATACATGTTGCGTATAAGGCTGAAATATATTACCAATGATTCAAAGTGTGCCACAAAAGTTATCATCTAGAAAATGTGTATGATTGGGAAAACAGATACACTGGCTGTGTGTTGAGACTAAAAGTTAAATTTCATGAGAACCAGTGAATGATGTTTCTTTGCATGTTAATTACCAATAAGGAGTATTAAATTTTACCTATTGCTGGTACAAAATCCAGAAAGTTAGAACAAATCTTCATTTGTATAAAATGAAACAATATATTTCCCTTCTTCCAAATTCATTTAAGTCTACATAAAGTAAACTTCTTTCAGGATTCATGCCCCTGTGTGCCCATGACAATTTACATCTCATGATACTTAGTTCCATGGCAATTAGCCATTCTCTTAAGATTGAAACACATTTCTAGGACTTATGACTATAATTTCCACAAGCCACAAAATGGGCAATGTTATGTTGGTAGAGAACAAAGATCAGTTTTATGACTAATAGATATAGTTTTATTGAGTTCTCAAATTAAACCACAATATAATTAACTGTCTAGAAAACAAATCTGTCTTTATTAAAAGATATAACTGCATAATTATATAAACTTCATAGAAGAAAAAAAGACAAAAATATAACTTGAAGCAAGCTTTAAAGAAAGAGAATAATCTAGACTGTTTTCAGTTGTGTCAAACTCTTTGTGATTATATTTGGGGTTTTCTTGACGAAGATACTGGAGTGGCTTGCCATTTCTTTCTCCAGTTCATTTTTATAGATGAGGAAACTAAGGCAAATAGGTTCAAGTGACTTGCCCAGTGTTACCCAGCTAGTAGGTGTCGAAGGCCACATTTGAACTCAGGAAGATGAGTCTGCCTAACTCTAGGACCAGCACTCTCTCTACTGTACAATCTTAACTGCTCATATAGGAGGTTGTAATACATTGAGCTACTCTTTTTCAATAAATCTCTTCATAACCATAACTAAGGTAGGCATGCAGAGCTTTTCCAAGTTTCAATAAAGTATGAATGAAGTGAGTTTCTTCCCTTCAGTGGTATATTGAATTTTATCCTTGGACCTTTTAAAGAGTTTTCTGGAATACTTTACCCAAGTCTGCCTGTCTCTCCTAGAAACTTCCTGTGCCACCATTTCTATCCCACTAAATGAATTTTCCACAGAGCATGCGCTAGAATTCCAGGTTATAACTCTGATTCCCTTATGCCCTCAGTTGTTAGAGTACAAATTATATTAGAATTCTTCTTCTTTTGGTCATCTACCAGTAGTATCTATCTACTCTATCTGTCAATTATATTACTTCTCCAGCTACTGAGCATCTGGTCTTTTGAGGAAGCCAGTTACCAGTTGCCTAAGCCTTTTCATTAGCCAATCTACTCTATTTAACTTTATCACTATAACTGTCAACTGTTCACACCAAGGAAAGACTGGTAGAGCTGGGTTTTTCTCTATACTGTGTCCTAAAAGTCTCAATGCTGTTTTAAGTTTTATCTGCTCCCTTTATAATTGCAAACTCAACTTAACTCATGGATAAGAAAATGGAAGCTGTCCAGTCTTTGTTCCTTCTCTTAAAGTATTTTTGTCTGATTGTAGAGAACTTGACACTTTAGTTTCTGCATAATGGAATTTCCTCAGAAACCCTAGAAAAGAGAAGCCCAATTTCTAGTATGAACTTGGGTGGACAGAACTCAACTTCTACCAGCACCACCCTGTGTAAGATCTTGGACAAGCCATTTTACTTTTGTGGACTTCTTACTCTTCATCTATACAATGAAGACCATCTACTAGATGATCTCTGAGGCCTTTTCTAGTTGTAAAATGTCCCATGACTTCACATCTTTCAGAGTGCCTTTCATATAGTAGGTTCTTAACAAAGATTTGTTAAATTAGATTGAATTCTATTCAGCATCATTCCTGTGGCATCCTTGTGATTCTTCTCCAAGCACCATCATATTTTAGACATCTATGTACAAAAGAATGAATTTAATGAAGGTTTATTAGGTACTTACTGTATACAAGGCACTTGTATATGCTGTTTGGAAAGCAAGCTCATATAGAAGATGACATATAGAAGGTGTAGGCAGGCCTTCTAGCCTCTCTCCTATGGATAACATAATTTCTTCTTTTAAAAACAATATCCCATCTTGAATATAAGAAATAGTTTTTAAATATTTGACACAGCAAACAATATTAAACAAATAAATAAAACAATTTCACATAACTGGATTAAATACTAATGAAACCACCATTTCACAGAAATCCTAGATGTAGGTCTGAAAGGAAGCTCAGTCACCAAGTTAAAGACCTCATTTTACAAATGAGGAAACTGGACCCAGACAAGATAGGGGTCTTTGTCAGAATTCCACAAAGCATAGCTGGAATTTGACCTCAAGGACTCTGGCCACAAATTCAGCAATCTTTTATATTAGTGCAAAATCAATTGAAATATTTGAGGACTGTGTTTCCAAGCTGCATTAGATTTCACTAACTTTCAGAGTTTCATCACAGTGTACTACCCTCATGACCTTAAAGTTAACAGTTTACAATTAAGATGCTGAGAAAATCCAGTCATTGTGGCCTTCACTGTTGAAATTTCATAACACAGGAAAACTATTCTTAACTGTAAGGAAGTTTCTTTCAGTGAGTGGTGGGGTGGTGGATATTGATGGATAATTTCATATTCACTCATACTAAAATGCCACAGTACTATTAATTCCAATAATCTAAGTTGATTTCCAAATCAATTAGCTGTGCATGAAGAACATCCAGGGGTCTTTGACATTCTAGGTTTTTGAAATAAGGGAAAACGGCAAGAACCATAATATAAAAGAGTTGGAAGTTCAGCTGCCCTCCCCTTCTGAGTAGCCAAATGAATTAAACATAGGCCAGTGTTGCCAAACAGACACTTTTCACATACTACAGTCACATTATCTAGCAAATCAGATACATCATTGACAGACCCAACTACTGAATGGTCACATGTCAAGACCAGGAGTGGGGAACCTGCATCCTTGAGGCCAAATGTGGCCCTCTGGGTCCCCAAATGCTGCCTTTTGACTGAATCCAAACTTTACATTACAAATCCCCTTGTTGGACTTGGACTCAGTCAAAAGGACCTAGGAGGCCACATGTGACCTTGAGGCTTCAGATTCCCCACTCCTGACATGATCAACCAGTGCCTCAGGTTCATGAATTTAGGATGCCTCAAGGGCAATAACATAAAGTTACTGGGAAGAGCCCACAAGAAGTGTCACATCCTTAAAAGCAAGATACACTCAGAGGTGTGCTAAAGACAGCTCCAGAACAGCTGATTGTTAAATTTTCAGCATGAGTATTTATACCTCAGAAACTGACAAATGCTACAAACCAGGGCTTAATTTATTATTTTGCTGATTATGGGGACTTAAGAAAGTGATAGAGAAAATGTTAATAATGGGGATTATTAAGCTAAAAAGTGCATTGTGCTTTTTTTGAGAGTCAGTTGTTAAATATTTGCCATCATACCACTGGGTACACATCTTTATTGGAAAGAAAGAGTCAGTACTAGAAATAAGTGAGTTATGTCTCCAGATTGTATCCATCAGGTTTACTCAAGAAATAAGCATAGTATCACAACCAAAGACAGACCTACTTGTAATTCATCTAAGCATGCAGAAAATACAAAAGGAGGTTTTATGATTAACTTTTTAATGTTTAAAAATAGTGAGTTTCAAACAATGGAGCTACATGTGTTTAAACATTTCTATTTAAAGCAACTATGAAAGACTGTTAAGGGGATGGAACCAAGGTGACAGAGTAGAAAGACACATATACTCTAGCGCTTTCCCCAAAGCCCACAAAATACCTGTAAAAAATGACTCTCAATGAATTCTAGAGCAGCAGAAGCCACAGGACAACAGAGTGAAAAAGGTTTCCAGCCAAAGGTAATCTGGAAGGCCGACAGGAAAGGTCTATCTCACTGGACACTGAGAAGAGCAGAACCCTGTCCTGACTGTGCGGCACTGGGAGGAACTGGACCTGAACAGACTTCCAGGGCAGAATTCCCAGCAGGGAGGGTCCCAGATCCCTCAACCTAAAAGTGACAAAGAAAGCTACAAATGTCAGTGTGGGAGGACTTTCTAAGATGAGCGAGAGGGGAACAGGGTTCCCCCAGCATGGGCAGTGGCAGTGGTGATGGCAGGATGGTGGCAGCAGCACCAGTGGGTGATGGGATGATATGGTGACCAAGGAAGCAGCCTGGGTCCATTGTCAAGGCAGCTCAGTTTAAAGCCTCTGGTGGATTTGAGTAGCTGATCTGAACCTCAGACCTCAGTGATGGCCCTGCCCCCACCTAAAGCCCCTGGTGAACTGAGCAGCTGATTTGAATCTCAGCCTTATACTGGGGAGAGGAGAAGCACTAGGACTCTCCTCTTGACAAAGGATTCAGAAGTCAAGTGACTGTCTGGGGAAATGTCCAAAAAATGGAAAAAATAAGGCCATAGAAGGTTTCTTTCTTGGTGAACAGGTGTCTCCTTCCATCCTTTCTGATAAGTAAGAACAAGGTGTAATGTCAGAGGAAATCAAGGTCTCTGCCTTCAGTACCTCCAAAATGAATATGAAAAGGGCTCAGGCCATAGAAGAGTGTCAGCAGCCTGCTAAAGGAGAACCAAAAAAATGCTGAGGAAAATAACACCCAAGAGGTTAACTCAATTGGAAAAAGAGGTCCAAAAAGCCAATAAGGAGAAGGTGACTTTACAAAGCGGAATTAACCAAATGGAAAACAAGGTTCAAAAGCTCACTGAACAAAACAGTTCTTTAAATGAGAGACTAGAATTCAGGGAAGCTAATGACTATGAGATAAACCAAGCAGTTAGAAAACAAAACCAAAAGTTTGAAAAAAATACAAGATAATGTGAAACATCTTATTGGAAAAACAACTGACCTGGAAAATAGATCCAGGAGACACAATTTAAAATTTGGGGGATTACCTGAAAGCCATGATCAAAAAAAGAGCCTAGACATTATCTTTCATGAAATTATCAAGGAAAACTGCCCTGATATTTTATAACCAGAGAGCAAAATAAATATTGAATGAATCCACTGATCACCTCCTGAAAGAGACCCAAAAAGAGAAACTTCTAGGAATATTGTGGCCAAATTTCAGAGTTCCCAGGTTAAGGAGAAAATACTGCAAGCAGCTAGAAAGAAACAATTCAAGTATTGTGGAAATACAACCAGGATAACCCAGGATCTGGCAGCTTCTACATTAAGGGAATAAAGGGCTTGGAATAGGATATTCCAGAAGCCAAAGGAACTGGGATTAAAACCAAGAATCACCTACCCAACAAAACTGAGTGTCATTCAGTGATATAGAGAGCATTCATGATGAAAAGACAAGAACTGAATAGAAAATTTAACTTTCAAACATAAGAATCAAGAGAAGCATGAAAAGGTAAATAGGAAAGAGAAATCATAAATTCTAAAGCTGAACTGTTTATGTTCCTACATGGAAAGATAATATTGATAACTCTTGAGACTTTTCTCAGATTTTGGGTAGGTGAAGGGATTATACACACACACACACACACACACACACACACACACACATATAGACAGAGAGTACATGTTGAGTTCAATCCGAAGAGATATCTATGAAAAAATTATAAAATAAAAATTAAGTGAGGGAGGAAAATACTGGGAGGAGAAAGGGAGAAATGGAATGGGGCAGGTTATAACTCATAAAAGAGATAAGAAAAATCCTGTTCAGTGGAGGAGAAAAGGGAGAAGATGAGAGGCGAAAAGTGGAACTTACTCTCTTCACATATGACTTAAGGAGGAAATAATATGCTCACAAAACTTGGTATGAAAATCTATCTTAAACTACAGGAAAGTAGGGGAAGAAGTGACAAGTGGGGTAAGGGAGATAATAGAAGGGAGGGCAAATGGAAGGAGGGAGTAACTGGAAGTAAATACTTTTGGGAAGGGACAAGGTCAAATGAGAGTTTTTAAAAAAGGGAGGGGGGACAGGGTAGGATAGAGGGCAATATAATTAGTATTACATAACCTGGTTGTTATGAAAGTCTTTTGCAAAATGACACCTATATAGCTGGTATTAAATTGCTTGCCTTCTCAATGGGAATGAGTAGGGAGAGAGAGAAATTGGAATTCAAAATATCAGAAATGAATGTTGAGAATTATTATTTCATATAACTGGGAAATAAAAAACACAGGTAATGGTGTATAGAAATTTATCTTGCCCCACAAGAAAAGAGAGAAGATGGGGATAAGAGAAGGGTGGAGTGTGATAGAAGGGAGAGTACATTGAGTGAAGGGGTAATCAGAATGCAAAGTATTATGGTGCGGGGGAAAGGGAAGAGATGGGGAGAAAAATTGGAACTCAAAATTTTGTGGAAATGAATGTCAGAATCTAAAAATAAATTAATTTAAAAAAAGAAAGAATATTAACTTCATCTGTTTTTTAACTGATGGTCATGTCAGTTAAATACCAATAAAAGCAGAGTGTTGTGAGATTTTTTTTTGCTGTTATTTTGAATTTATTTCAGTATTTTTCTTCCTACTTAAAGTCCACTCCTTTTTTTCTTTTATTTATTTTCAGTGTTCGACAATCACTACCATATAGCTTAGATTTTTTTCCCTCCCTCCCCAAGATAGCATACAATTTTATATAGGTTCTACACATATGTTCTTATTAAATACATTTTCACCTTAGTTATTTTGTGTAGAAGAATTAAAATGAATGGGAGAAATCATAAAACAAACCAAAACATAATACAAAAAAAAATGATCTGCTACATTCTGCAATCTAATTCCATAGTTCTTTCTCTGGATGTGGAAGGTATTTTGCCTTAAAAGACCATTGGAAATTTCTTAAGTCCTTGCATTGCAATGAAGTTCTAAGTCTACCAGAAAAAATCCTCGCACACTGTGATTGTTGCTGTATACAAAGTTTTCCTGGTTCTGCTCCTTTTCCTCAGCATCAGATCATAAATCTTTCCAGGCCTCTCTGAAGTCTTCCTGTTCATCGTTTCTTCTAGTGCAATAGTATTCCATTACATTCATACCCCATAATTTATTCAGTCATTCCCCAATTGATGGGCATCCCCTTGATTTCCAGTTTTTGGCCACCACAAAGAGTGTTGCTATAAATATTTTTGTACATGTGGGACCCTTTTCCATTTTTGTAATCTCTTGGAGACACATACAGTCCTAGAAGTGGTACTACTGGGTCAAAGGTATGCACATTTTGTAGCCCTTTGGACATAGTTCCAAATTGATCTCCAGAATGATTGGATCAGCTCACAGCTCTACCAACAATGAATTAGTGTACCAACTCTTCCACATCTTCTCCAACATTTATCATCTTCCTGTTTTGTCATGTTAGCCAATCTGATAGGTGTGATGTGGTATCTCAGAGTTGTTTTGATTTGCATCTCTCTAATCAATAGTACATTTAGAGCATTTTATCCTATGGCTATAGATATCTTTAATTTCTTCTCTGAAAACTGCCTGTCCTTGGACCACTTATCAATTGGGGAATGACTTGTATTCTTGTACATTTGACTTAGTTCTCTATATATTTTAGAAATGAGGCCTTTATCACAGATACTAGTTGCAAAAATTCCTTCCCAGTTTTCTGCTTCCCTCCTAATCTTGGGTGCATTATGTTGGGTTGTGCAAAAGCTTTTCAGTTTAATGTAATTGAAATTATCCATTTTGCACTTCACAATGCTTTCTATCTGTTCTTTAGTCAAACATTCCTCCCTTCTCCATAAATTTCTTGCTCCCCTAATTTGCTTATAATATCAATCTTTATATCTATATTATATACTCATTTGAATCCACTCCCTTTTGACAAAACTCACCAGTGAGCCAATATTTGAGATGAGCAGATAGAGACTTTCTTGGATCTTAGAACTATATTTACAACTGCAAGAGGTGGAAGTGACCAATGAGTTTAAGTGCCTCATTTTACAAATGGGAAAACTGAGACCCAAAGAAGTTAGATAACTAGTCCAATGTCACATAGGCAGCAAGTGACAAAGGTAGTATTTAACTCAGGGCCTCTCATCCTAAAATCAATGCTATTTCATAAATTGAGAGTTAGAAGGAACTTAATCTCTTGCTCTCCTTTTATGGAAAAGGAAATTGAAGGTCAGAGAAGGGTAGTGACTTGCAAGACTTGACCCCAGGTCCCTTGATTTGCAAGTCAGGACATTTCTTTTTTCCAGGTCATCTTCTTAGCTTATAATATGATATTTTAGAACTGTAACAAGTGTCCTAAACTTCTTAGGTCAGTTTTAATCTTTAATAACTCCAGGAAATATAAGTACAACAAACTTACAAAACTACCATTTTGAAGGTTTAAGTATGTAAACTGCTTTTGTATTTAGTTTTGAGAATTCTGCACAATAAATGCTTAATCTTAATTTTTACAAGACAGGGTATCTGGCATGTACTGCATGCGAATATTTTTGTATGATGCTTGCTTAAACTGGGAGGTCTTCTCTCCCTTGGCCACATCAGTCACCTGATTTATCTCTTTTCTTGTAGGGATCACATCAAATTTGTTGAGTATGCATCAGAACCCCATTCCTCAGATGATCTCAAGGCTAAGATTACAAATTTAAGCTATATGGTAGTGATTATAGAACACTGAAATGTAATCCTTTCAGTTCCTGAGCAGCAACAGATGAAAGTTTCTGCAAAGTTTGAAACTCAACCAGAGGAATGATTACAAACTCACATAGAAACAGGAACCACTAATCAATCCATAAGGACACCTGTTGGCCATGTATTGACTTAGGTTGAAAGAATAATATTAACTATGTTTTAATGTATCTTTATTTATTTTGTTAAATATTTCCCAATGACATTTTAATCTGGGAGTGTTGTGGACCATGTGCAGCCCATAGGCAGTGTTGTTGGACACCTCTGCTTACCATACAGACTACAAAAAGCAGGGACTGGATCAATGATCTAAATATTATTAAAACTCACATAGATAAAAATAACAGAAGGAAGGGGAATGAAATATTGCCTCACTTAGAAGAGGGCTATTTTATCATGCAAATAGAAAAAAATTATTGGAGACAAAAATCAATGGGTTTGGCTTCTCAAGAAAAAAAGCTTTTTTGCAGTAAAAAGCACTATCTAAAAAAAAGACATGTCAGATACTAGTCTGAATTTATAAGCAAATGACGCTTATCTAGAAAGGTAATATGTATTCCCCAAAAGAGAATCAGTCAAAGAGAAGGACCAGTTTTTGAGGAGAAAATAATAACCCTATGAAAAGATGTTCTAATGCCCTGATCATTAAAGAAATGCAGATAAAACCAACTTTATAATCCCTACCTACGTTGGCACCCGTTCCCCAACGCAGCTGCAAACTTTTTGGTAAATGGTCTGACAACTTACAATAAGAACAAGTAAAACCAATCATCATATCCTCTGACCCAGTGACTCCATTTCTAAGATGTCCTAAAGTCATGAAAAAAGGGACAGGACTAGTTTGTATGAAAATATGTATAGTCTCTCTATTTGTAATAAAAAATAGAAACAATATTTTCAGAAATTGAAGAAGGCAGAAACATTCACAATATGTGATCTATTATTACTATAATATTATAGGGGAAAATGATTAGACTTGTGATTTCCTTGGTTGATAAAAATCCTTCCTAATGCAAAGTATTGCCTCCAAATCTTGAGTTGTCTACAACGCTGTTATTTGGTTTTTAGTCTGATACCATTTTGTTAAAATGAATGAGATAGCACTATTATTTTCTCTCTGTGTTTGATTTGGTCAAATGGTTCAAATTTGAGAGATTTTTTATCAAACCATTCTGTTTGACCATTGGCTAACTTGTAAACCTTGCATTTGTAGTAATAATAGTATTTGTATAAAACAAAGAAAATGGTCATCTTAGTATTGCCACCCAGGACTGCAACCTTAGTCATCTTGCTTCGTCCCTTTCCCTTAACTCCTAAATCCAAATGGCTTTTAAGTCTTGTCAATTCTACACCCAAAACATTTCACTCAACTATCTGATCCTCTCCACTCACCCAATATTAGTTGACCTCTTTCCAGACTATTACAGTAGCTTTCTACTTGTTCTCTCTCCAGTATCTCCCCACTCCAATCCACCCTTCAAAAGGATCACCCTAAGGCACAGGTCTAACTATAATATTCCCTGACTCAAAACTTGAGTAGCTCCCAATTGTCTGTAGGCTGACATAGACTATTCGTTCTGTCATTTAAGCTCCAGCACGGTCTAGCCCCAGCCTACCTTTCCAGAAGTATGTCATATTAGAGCTTAGCATTAACCTTATCTCCAATCAAACTGGGCTACTAGTTATTTTTCTTTATCCTGAACTAGACTTTACATTCCCTATCTTCATCCATTTGTTTGCTCTGCTCCATTGACTTTGAATGTACTCTTTCCTTATTCCTGCCTCTCAGAATTCCTGTCTTCCTTCAACACTCAGCTTAGATACCTCCCCTTTCATGGAGCATTCTGTGAGCTCCCAGTTGTTAACAACCCTGACTCCTTCAGATTCCTTTTTTTCCTCTGCTCTTCTCCAATCCATCTTCCACATAATACTCCCCAAAAATGTATACTAATATAAAAAGCACTTGCCAGTACACTGACCTTCAATCATGCTTCACTTGCCTGGTTGTCATCCTGAGTTTCATCGCTCATGAAGGAATGGTGGGAAGATGGGCGGTGACTTACAAGGTAGGGCAAGCATGAAGTTGTGGAAGGTGAATTGGGTGAAGGATGAAAATGGAGACTGGCAATCAACCAGCTCACCCTCCTCCTCCAGGCATTTACCTTTCCTAAGATTCTGACAGTGAGCCAGGGCACCCTTTGAGAAATAAACAAGATACAAGTGCAAGCCAAGAATGCAGTTGTGCTAAGCAAGAAGCAGAAAGTGTGAGGGGTGCAAAGTAACCTGGACTAGAAAATGCAGTGAGCTGAGTTCCCATAATAAGGTAAAGTGACTTTCAGACTAGGGGCAGATATTGTATATTCTGTGGTCAGAGAGCAAGGGTATCCATCTACCCCAACTATCTCCAAACTTCCTGGCCATACTTGGGGATTTAGGGTGGAACAAGAAAACTTGGAATTAGGAGATTAAAGTTTATGGAGGCATGACAGAGAGTCAGAATTAATACAGACCTCCTCCTTGTTATTTCACCCTTATCATGTTTTCATTATTTGAATTAAATGTTTAGTTTATTATTTATTCTAATGGAAGCCTAAATAATTAAGAATAGAGGGAATCAAGAAGAAGCAGAGTTTTCCTAGAGTAGAACAAGGGCATAATGAGACTTGAAATCTGACTGATTAATCCAAACAATCCCTAGACTAGGTAGGAGAGCTGTAACACTACAAAGGGAATGAATTAACAAGTAGTGGGACGGCCAGCTTTCCAAGAACTGGAGAGACCCTACTAGTTACATCCCTGCCCCTGGTTTGGAGGTACAAATACACAAGTTGATTGATAGCACTGGGTCTTGACATATAGTGGCCTCAGTATCCCCAAATGTAGAACCTACCTGAATACATACCACATTGACCAGTAAAATAGAACTCCCTGAGAGCAAGGGATGTTTTGTTTTGGTTTCCTGTATCCCCAGGGCCCAGCACAATCAGTCCTTCACACCAATATTTAATAAACTTTAGTTGAAGTGAATTGAATTCCATCCCCGCATCTACCCACTGTGCATACCTGTTATCACCTTTGTTGCAGCATGGTGTATTTCTCAGAGCTTGTTCTGACTGACTGATGTATTCCTACCTTATTATGTCCATCATTCAAAACCTCTCTAGATTTTCAGATTGCAATATACTGTAATATTAACTCATCTGACCCACAGGCACAAAATAGTTTGAAGAGTATATGTATTTTCATTTAAACCCAACTTTCAGTGTTCAAAGGGAAGCATCTTTCGAAGGATCTTATATTGCAATTTGCTTTATATTGCGTCCAAAGGTACAAATATATAAAAAGCTTCCAGTCTTTCATTTTCTGAAGATCTTTCATGAGAAAAAATAAAAGAAAGATTTTCATAAGATAGAAAGCAAAAAGACATACAGGAACACAGTGATATTAGTCTGGTAAAAACAGAACTGCACAAAACCTCAGAGGAGGGAGCCAATCTGTACCAGACTTGAACCAGCAAATGATCCTGTATTAGTTGGGTTTTTTCAGGCCAAATACAACATGACTTTCATACATCTTATCAACAAAGCTGCCTTTTTTATCAACATATAGCCCCATTCCAACCAGCCCTGTGCCTGTGAGCTTTGCAAGCCAGGACAATGCCACACTTGCTTTCCTTCCGTACAAGGCAAGGTAGCTCATCAGCGTGTAAGTAATGAGGATTCATTTCTTGGATTCTCTTAGCTTTGCACTGGTCCCCAAAGTAATAATCTGTTCTAATAGATCTGCAGCTTCAGAAGAACAGGGCATAAACTACACAGGTTGCAAGCATTCTGACACCCACTGGGCAGTTTGGGATTCCTGCTATTTGTTCCATAAGAGAAAAAGTTCTCCTCTTTGTCTTTGTCTTCCCTTAGTCCCCTGAGAAACAGTAATGAGCATCTGACAAGTTAGGGGGATTTGAAATATGATCGAGAAGCAATAAGTAAAGAAACCTGCTCATGATTCAAATGACTTGCACATTCTGCTGACGTGGAAGAGAGAACAAAGGGAGGGATTGTTCTATTATACAAGGCAGGATAGAGGGAGAGAAATGGAAGGAAAGCATCAACACATCAGCCATCACAGGCCCTCTCCCAAACTGACATCCCGGGCACAAGCATTGGCGCAGTAGTGTTAGTGGAGTTATGTGGGACCTCAGGGGTCCCCTTATAAACCAGTAGGATGCTTGCAGGTAGAAATTGTCTTTGAATCCCCAGAGGCTAGCACAGTATCTTTCACTGGTCTTGTGGAGTCACGTCTGGACTCTTAATAACCCCATTTTGGGTTATACTGAAGTGGTTTACCATTTCCTTCTCAGGTTTATTTTTCAAATGAGAAAACTGAGACAACAGGTGACCTGCCCAGGGTCACACAGGTAGTAAGTATCTGAGGCTGCATTTGAATTCAGGTCCTCCTGACTCCTGAGCAGTCACTCTATCTACTTAGCTGCCTGAAGCACAGTATTGGGAGCCCTCAATAAATGACACTTAAATTTAATGCAAAATGTATTGATTCTTTATAGGGAGAGATTAGTAATACAATTAGTGAGGAAGCTCTGAGTTCAAATCCTGTATCAGACACTTACTAGAACTGTGTGACTCTGTGAAAGTGACAACCTCCTTCAGCCTATTCCTTCTCACTTTTGTAGTAAGAGGGCAATCAAAGCCCTTACCTCATGCAGTTGCCGGGAGATTGAATAATACATGTCAAGTGTTTTGCAAACCTTACGTTTGCAACTATATTTAGTTACTATGAGTATTGTTATTTCATGTTGGATAAGGTCTAGGGGACTGAGTGATCCCATTAACCGTCATGCATCAAGTACCCACTTTGACATTAACTTTTTATACCTCTCTTTTATTTATTCATTTATTTATATTTCCCCCCTCCCTAATCAATCACCAAATTTTCCTAATTCTTTCTCCTCAAGATCTCTTAAATTGTTCCTTCCTCATCATCATCACAGACATCTCACATCTGTCCAGGTGCTCACGGCCTTATACAACCCCCCTTCTTTTGTCCTCCCCCTCTTAAAGTATATCCTCCCATCCAGCGGTCAGGGTAACTTTCCTTTAATACCATGTTTTTTAATCATGTCACCTCACTACTCAAGATCTGCAGTATCTGGGACCTCTCTGAGATCCATAAGCCTTATATGTTTCTAGTTTTCTCTGCGCTGGAAACAGCTCTTCTCCTAACCTTTCTGACAACTGCCACTGTCCAGTTTTCCTTTCTCCCTTGGATCCCTGGTCTTTGAAGAACCACATGGCTCTAGATGAACAAATGAGCTTAATGCATCAGAGATGGGAAACAGATACACTTACGGATGAACCTTATCCTCCTGATTAAGTCAAAGACCTTCTCTGCCTCTGTCTTTGTTGTTCTGGTGACTGAGTCAAGGCCCTGCCATTGTATATGTCAGCTAGAAGAAAGAATGAGGAATATGATGCAGGCAACTATGTCAAGTCCCAGGGTACTTTCTTGAAGAAGTACTGCTGGTGCTCTGTTCTGGGCTATTCCTGACTCAGGTCAATTCACGGATTCAAGTTCACAACTGGAATAGCATGACATAACTCACAGAGAATCCAGCTATTAAAAGGTTTGCTTAGCAGGAGTATGCCAAGGATATGCTACAAGTATATACCATCTGTTCGGGTGAACTCAGCTTTCCTGCCTGTGTTCCCCATGCTGACCCATCTGTCAGAAGTGTGGGTCAAATCTGAGAGAGGAGTCACTCACTCCTTGTGTTGATCTCAAACTAGGGGAGCTAGGTGATGCAGTGGAAAGAGTACTGATCCTGGAGTCAGGAAGACCTGAGTTCAAATCCAACTTCAAACGTTTACTATCTGTGTGACACTAACCCTGTCAGTCTCAGTTTCCTCATCTGTAAAATGAGCTGGAGAAGGAAATGGCAAACCACTCCACTATCTTTGCCATGAAAACCCCAAATGGGATCAAGAAAGGTTAGACAAAGTTGGAGTGGGGCAAGATTGAGCATGAAGCTGGCTCAATTAAGCCTTAATCTGTTGGACAAATTTAAGTTTCAGTATCTTTTAAGGAAAAACCAGTCAAGTCTGGCTAGGGTGGATAGCCCTACTGCTTTTCTTTCTATAGGGGCTTGAGGACTAGTCACCACAAGGTTAAATCAATCTCCATGGAAGCCTCCTTCATTTATTTGCCCTGCTCTCCATTCATCGCTGAGACATGAGAATTCATTTTAGACCTTGGGCCTTCCCTTGTGTGAGTAAAAATGCATCATGATCTAAGCTGGCAATTCTTTTGTTTAAAAAATATTTAAGGCCTCCTCTAAGCCCCCAAATACCTAGAAAGAACTAGGAAAGCTCCTTTTTGACTGTGTACATTCAATAAAAAAATTCAATAAATATTTACTAAGTTCCTGCTTTGTGTAAGATGCCAGACCAAGGATTAAAGATACACGGGAAAAAATAAAACAATGACTGTCATCAGGGGGTCTGTGTTCTTCCAGGAATCTACTTGCTTCTGCAGTGCATCAAATACACCTTTTAATTTAATAACAACTACCACTTATGGAGCTCTTTAAGGTTTACAAAGTACTTTGCATCCATTATCTCACCTGATCTTCACAAAAGCCCTGAGGTTGGTGCTACCAATAAACCCCATTGTACAGACAATGAAACTGAGAAACTCAAAGTTAAGTGACTTGTCCAGGTTCACACAGTTTCAGATGTCACATTTGAACTCAGATCTTTCAGATTC
>CM053769.1:645953708-645968817 GCA_028658325.1 Potorous gilbertii | reverse complement strand
CAAAGTTTTGGAAAATGAATGTAAAAAGTTAAGTAAATAAATTTATATTAAAAAAAGGTACATTCTGAGAAACTCTGCACCTAAACAGAAGCCTACTCAACACATTAATATTGTTTTAGCTATTTTATCATTTATAAGTATCCATGTAATATTAGATTGTTTATATTTTAGGGTTGACATTATTTGTATGTAAATAAAACTGTAATAAATTTTAAAAAAGGCAGATATGATAGTGGTGGGGAAGTAGCTATGCAGAGAAATAAATGACACTGGTTAATAAGAAGGAAAATATCTATGGCAAAATCATCAGAGGAGAAACATGTCCTGTGTTTGTTTTTACATAACTTGGATGAGAACTGTCTGGGAGGTGGGTGGATAATATTGTCTTCTTCCACAGTTTCTCCAACCCATCTGTCCTCTAAACCCCACATAAATGTAAGACAGACCACCCTGGTCTTCACCACCACAAAGGTAGGTTTGTTATATTTTACCTTCCCACTCCTCAAGGTTCTCTGGTACCCTTAAGGTGGTTTGGGGGTAACTAAGCACTCTGCTCCATATCCCATTGATAACGTCCCCCTAAGTGCAAGAGATGGTTCTCTGCACCATAATTCCATTTAGCCACTTAAAAGTCACATTAGTTTTTGTACAGAAATATCCACCTCTAAAGATATAATAAACATAAAAACATACTCCTTCTAACCTGTGGGAGATATAATCTTCCTCCCTTCCTATACTTCCTCAATCTCTGTGGAGGAAAAGGGGGTTAGTTTTACAACTTAGCTTAGTTTCCATAGAGCATATTCCCAATTCAAGTCCAAAACTGCCCTCTGGCTCAAGTCCCAGACACCCTGGCTTCTCTGGGCTTCTATTCCAGGCTGGCTGGCTGCACCATCCCACCTGCAATCCTGGCTCCAAGGTTGCCAGGGCTCTACCTCCTGGGTAGTAGGGATTACTTCCAGCACTTGAAACTGAGGAAAAACACCACAGAACAGAAACAAACAGCTCCAGGCCTATTTCTTGGAACTGGAGATAAAAAGAGAGCAAGGGAAGGAGAGCCATTCCCTTCTTACCAGTTCAGTTCATGGTACCTACCCTAGGGGTAAACTGAGATCTTCTTTACCCTCTGGTTTCAGCAGATAAAAAGTGCCAAAAATAATGTGGCAGAAAGAGGCAGGGAAAAGAGTATGTAAATCAGCCGCACCCATTTTAAAGACACAGGCAACCAATCAAAGAAGCCTATCCCTAACTTGGGGGATGCAATCCGAACATGCTCCAAATTCGAGGGCATCTCCACATTGGGAGAACTTGGCCTGCCCAGAGAAGTCTGGGATACAGAAGGAACTCTGATTACACATTCCATAGATACTATGCACACAATCATTTTGGGAATGGGAATGGGGATGTGTGTGTGTGTCTGTGTGTGTAAGAATTTCTGGTTTCTTCTTCAACTCCTAACGTGAGGACATTGACCACCAAAGGGAATCTCAATCTAGGTTTCAGCCTGGTCTATAACTTACCTACCAAAGTGGGTAAGACCTGAAGCACAAAAGGATTGGGTGACTTAAAAAGCATGAAAACATGGACACCACTTGACGCAAAGTGAAGTGAACAGAGCCACGAAAGCAATATACATGAGAACAACAATAGAAATGGAAATAAGAACTCTCAAGCAAAACTATGAATAAGAAAGATGGCACCAAAGAAGAGATAGAGAAGGTGACCCCACCCAATTCTTTTACAAAAGTAGTAAATTCAAGGGTATGATACATCACATATATTTTAGACTTTTTTGATGTATTGATTAATTTTACTGCTTTTTTCTCTTAAAAAATATTTGTTATGTAGGATGGCTTTCCAGGAGAGGGAGAATGGAGGGAAATTGTGAGAAACTCTTGTTGTAAAAAAAAAATCGCTAAAAATTTATTTTAAATAAAATAGTTAAAAAAAAAGAAATAGAAAACAACAGAGCAGTCTAGCCTTGAGGAACAATGTCTTCAATCTTGTCTCCCAAGATCTCCTAGGTCTTTGCTACTGCTGGAAATGCCAAGGGCATCTTAAAAATGAATTACTTTTTGAACAACAACATTGCGTGACATCTAAAGAAGCATTATGATAACATTCCTCTCTAGAAAATAAAGCAAGAGTCAGGGAAAGAAAGAGATTCCCAGGCTACTGAGTGAGGGCAAAATACAGAGGAATGAAACTCAATTAGAAATGTCCAGGAGTGAAATTGGGTGTCTTGGGAGGTAGTAACTTCCTTCTCACGATAATTAATTCATTAACAACCACATCAACAATAAGAACATTTATATAGTACCTCCCTTGTACTAGTCACAGTGCTAAGCGATTTATAAATATTTTATTATTTGAACATCATAATGCTGGAAGATACATGCTACTGTTATCCTCATTTTATAGTTGAGGAAACTGAGACCAAAAGAGATTAAGTGACTTACCCAAGGCCACACAGCAAGAAAATGTTTGATATCAGGAACTCGGGTCTTCCTGATGGCAGATCCAGCATGTATCTAGTAGGTTACCTCATGCAGAAACTGGAATACTATTTGTCATGTATGTTAGGGATAGTTGTTCACCTTTAGGTTCTGCTAAGTGGTCTCTAAAGTCCTTTCCAATTCTGTGTTTCTAAATTCAAGGCTTTGAAACAGACTGGAAGCAGTTTGATACAGTAGTAAACTGCAGGTTAGATGAGCATTGTATATTGGTATCCACATTTATTGACTTGTGAGACAATATTATACAGCTATCATTTCATACTACGGACAGAGACTTAGTGCTAGCCTTCACACACATATACACACCCCTTCTCTCAGTCTTTGAGTGGCGTGACCTCTCACTTGACTAATTAATGGTTCTGACAATTATTTTCTGATAGTTACAGGCAAAGAGAGACTGAATGATGTATCTGAAAGCTATAAGAAAACATTTGCATCCCAAGAAACAAGTGGAGAACCATTTGTTATTTTCAATTTCTGCTTCCAATTGGGATAAGAACTTATATTAATTTGAGGACATCATAAATCTATGACACTTTGTCCAGCTGTGAAAGAGGAAGGAAGATGGACATGTCAGTGTAACCCCGATCCCAAAGACATGTATGCCATGGCCCTGCCCTGTGTGAAGGCAAGGGGCATGAGAAGAAGAACTCTTTAGTATGCTTTGGGACTCTTCTCTGTCTTCCAATTTTGAGAGGCAAGATGGATGAGGCCAATTTCACTTGAGGTTACTGAAGGAAAAGACTCTTGGAAGGCATGAGAGGAGCAGGAGTTTCCATCCATCTTTATCTCCAGTTTGTTGTCCTAGAAACTTAAAGGAGTTTCCGCTTGGGTGAGAATTCTTGTGTTTCTCTCTCTCTCTCTCTCTCTCTCTCTCTCTCTCTCTCTCTCTCTCTCTCTCTCTCTCTCTCTCTCAGTTGAACTGAGTTATATCACTACCAATAGAGAACCCCTTCACTCTGTGTTGTCTGGAAAGTATTCTCCTACATAAACCTTCTCTGATTTCTGCTGTTCTATGATTTGGGGAAGTGACCTTCTTCACTATTTGCTAGGTACCTTCACTGTGGAACTGGTTTTGGTGAGAAGGGGGTCAAACCTTGGACTTAGAGTCTGGGGTCCCCAAACCCCCATGACAATGGCACAGTGGCCATTGAATTCAATAATATCCCCTAGACTAACAGTATTTCAGGGAATGGATGGACACAGTTATAGCCTAGTATCCCTGTCTCTGAAGGGAGCAGAAAAATCTCTGGTCCCAACTTTCTGCTTCCCCACAGAACAGGAATTAAAATCTCCCTTGCAAAAGAGCTGGGAAGAAGATATGTCAGTTCTGGAGATGTGAACTCTACCTCCTCTCAAACTACATGAAGCCTCACCATATGCAAGGGCTTGGTAAATCAGGATTCATTCATAGCCTTGAAAATACTCATCAGAGCACGGACTTGAAATTTGAAAGGAGGTTGTATTGTTTTCCTCCTAAAGATGTTCTCATTTCTATTCTGTGCATGAGTTTCGGCCTCTCCCCATTTGTTCTTTTCATTTTCTATTTAATCAACTCCCACAGAATGCTAGTGTCCTCTCTGAGAACTGGTCTGAAACATGAAGTATAGCATCGGAGGAGTCCAGCCAACATATACCTCTTATATGTTCACTAAATGTTCTTTCTGGAATTAAGAGTATTTGGAAGCCAGTGCTAAGACAGATAAAAGTACTTTTAAAACTTAAGCTGTTGTGTTCATGCTGATAAAGTCATTCAGGAGAGATACTCAACCAGCCTCATCAAAATTCTCTTATAAATAGTATTTCCTCAAAGGACTACTAATTCAAGAGGCTTCTTGACTTACAGCTCAGCTGCTTATTCTTCGCAATGACTGTACCTTTTCAACGTGAAACCTTGATTCCATTTCTGTGCCCCAGGGAAAACAGTTGGACAGTTGTTCTTTCAGGGCAAGGAAACTTGAAGGCTAGAATGCTTCCCCAGGTCCACTGAGACATGCAAGTTTTATGACATGCATAGACATATGGACCATTCAGCAGTAACCAGGAACACTGGGTACCTCTGCAGTTACAGGGCTGTATGAAGGCAAGGGGCATGAGAAGACTTTAAAATATGACTCACCATGTCACAAAAGACCATGCCATGGTCAGAGGTCTCTTACATCACATACATCTATAAGTACTGTCCTACCTTGTCTGCTCCATGATGCAGCCAAAGGACTACAATAAATATATTATGGTTAACATGTCAGGTCTTTGTTTCAGGGAAAAATCTATCAACAAGTATCTATTAAGTACTATGCTAAGTGATGGAGATTATTTTTAAAAAGTGTTAAAAGACAATGGGGATAAGGCAGGAGTTTAGGAATCTTTAAAAGCAGTGTAAAATTTCCAAACATCTAGTCAGCCAATTGTCCCTATTCTGTTCAATTCTCAACCCAGCACTGTCCATCTGAAGTGATTGTCTAGGATACATTTATCAATGCCAACTGCATACTACAATCTGCGCAATAGATAGTCTTCATTCACTTTGGTTTTTCCTTTGTGGCTAGTGATAACAACTGGCCTTGAACCAATGGAAAGTCATAGGACCTCAAAGAATAAAGGTTTATGTCAACTGAAGGGCAATGGAGAAGTCTATGGTAGATATGAATCAACTGCCGCTAACCTAACAAAGCGTTGCAAAAGAGAATTAGTGAAAAGGATGTCGTCTGAGGGATATTTGAAGAGAAGGTGAACTGTTAGTCATGGACAGAAAGCAAGGAGTGAGTCATGAATAGTCAACATGTTCTATTAGGATATAAACAATGTAAAGAAAACTAGAGAAAGGTTCACAATACTGCCCATCCATAGTGAAGGACTTAGAGAAGCACATGGATGAAAGTCACACAAGGTAAGGAGGCAGGGATGCATCGGGCTCTCCATCACCAAAGGGAGAAATTCTAACAATAAGAGAAAATCCAGTGATATAAGTTCTGCTTAGTTCTTACAACTGAATTTCTTGAGCTCTTCAAAATGATTCTATTATTTAATACAACTAATCTACCCAAAAGGGTCAAATGCACCATTCAAAATATGACATAAATGAACTGGTCTGGTCCCAGAGAACAGATGGAACTCATTCTTTCTTCTTGGTACAGAAATGGAAGGTTGTGAGTGTGGAATGTTATCAGATATGGACATAATTTCAACTGATTTTTTTAAACTATTTCTCTTCATTCATAGGGAAAAGTTCTTAAATAGGAGGTGGGCGGGAATTTCATAGAATAAGGGTTCTTGATTTTATTTTGTTATTTGGCAAAGCCTGGAAACTCTCAGAATAATTGCCTACATTTATAATTGAAGGAAAACCAAAATTTATTTAAAGATTATTAAACATAAAAACGCAATTTTTCATCCAAGTTCATAAACATTACCCCTGCCCCAATCTACTCACAGACCCAAGGACTTCCAGATTAAAACCCAAAGAAATCAGTAAGATACATACACACACACAGTAATACAGATATAGATAAAATAGTCAATGGATGCATTAATTTCATTGGTACAGGGAGTTCCCTCTACCAATGAATGTCTACCTGATATTTATGACTTGCAGCCTTAAAATGAGAAAATTAAGAAGCTAAGTGGCTTGTTCAGGGTCACTCAGGAAGTATATGTCAGAAATGTCACAAGTCTTTCCAACTTGAAGGTCAGTTTTCTATCCATGATGCCGCTGCTTCTCAGAGAGAGAAATCAAGAATTATTTTAAGTAAAAAGAAAAAGTTATGCCACATAATGGAGTCACATTTTGTGGGAGGGGGGAAACTGTTTCTTATAGCTTTGTAAGACTTATTTAAGACTATATTAAGAAAAGGAAGTTGGAAAACAGTAGTTTGGGAGAAATTAATTTTGAAATAGTCTCTGCTTGCTTCAGTACATGAAACACAGCTGAGGCTTTTCTTGTGGTGGTGGGCTAGAGAGGAACTTATTAAGCAAATTGACATGTGAAAACCATGCTTTGTATAAATATATAATTCAAATATTTCTATTTTCTACAGTATCTGGCAAAAGATTTTCTTCCCCCATGAAACTAGAGTTCGTAAGATTCTTTTTTTCCTAGAGTGTCAATCCCTACACACACACACACACACACACACACACACACACACACATGCACACACACCAAGCTACCTAATTAAGGTAAAGGAAGAATGATGTGTCATTAAAAATTTAATGTGATTCCTAATATGTTCAGGGTTTGTTCACTATCTGGAGTCAGAGGACCTTCAAATTAGGCCTCTGGCACATATGGCCTCTGCACTCATGAGGCCATGAGGTTCTCCCTGGCGAGTCTCACTTTCCTCATTTCTAGAAAGTTGGATTAAATGGCCTCTGATGTCCCTTCTAGTTCTAAATCTACAATCATAAAATCTATGAACTAGATGTTCCAGTTACCAGCATTTCAGCAAATCCCTGCAATCATTAAAACTATTCAAATGAGTTTGATGTATTTATATTAGGATCACAGGATCCTGGGCAACTAGGTGGTGGAGTAGATGGGCCAGACCTGGAGCCAGGAAGACTGTTGCCTCCCTAAGTTCAAATCCAGCTCTAGGCACTTATCAGCTGTGTGACCCTGGACAAGTCACTTAACCTTATTTGTCTTAGTTTGCTCAACTGTAAAAATAAGCTAGAGAAAAAAAATAATGAGCTGGAGAAGGAATTGGCAAAGCATTCCAGTAGCTATGCCAAGAAAACCCCCAATTTGGTCTTGAAGAGTCAAACACAACTGAAAACTTACCAAACAACAAAATGGGACCATGATTGTAAAGCTAGAAGGGACTTTAAAGGTCTTAACATCAAATTCTCTCATTTTACAGATGAGGAAACTGATTCCCACAGAGTTGAAGTTACTTCCTCAGAGTCACACAGACATTAAATGGTCATCAGTAATCAAACCAAAATTTTCTAATTACAAATGCCATATTTCCCTTCTGCTTTCCATGTACATATCAGGAAATTATCAAATGACTAGATTTTGAAATGCTAAGGTTCTGTCCTTTTGAATCATCTCAAGATTTCACCACCTCTATTGTACTAAAAAATAAAAATAATCCAGCAGAGTTTATTTACATTAATGTAGTATACAAATAAGAGCCAGGATCACTTAGTGGATACACAGGTAGCCTAGGATTTATTAAGATTCAAGTTCAAGTCCTAACTCTCACACATATTCGTTGTGTGACTCTGGGAAAATCATAACTTCTCTGAGCCTCTGGTAATTCTCTAAATTGATAAATTTCAGGTGAATTGCTGATCTGCCTGGGGGAAAGAGTTTCCACACTGGGAATTCTCAACACTGATGAAATTACAGATCTGTGCTGAAAGGAGAAAAAAAAACCCACCAACTCAAAGGTGTTGAGTTTTGAATACATGGGCTAACTATTATTCTCTTTCCTTCTTTAACTTTGACTACAGAGCAAGTAGATGATGGGAAAAGAACGAAGCATTGGAAAATTTGTGTGCGGGAGTTTGCAATGGACTTTGAATTTACCAAAATGAATTTTCACACTCTTGTTGGGTACATGGCAATACTGAGTCATCCATTTTCATGTGTTTTTTTTTTTATTCTGCAGCTCTATCTCTGGGAAAGCTAAGTAGAATTTCTTCCTCAGTTTTGCTTGCATATGACAGATTCTCTCACTGCTGGTACATTAGTCTTCCCTCAACACCTCAGAGAGGTTGTTGGAGACAGAACAGGAATAGCTAGCTCCTATTCTTGACATTCTAAAGCAGACAAGGCAAAGCTGTTGACATTCAGCAAGAAATAGGAAGCAAAGAAAGCTACACTTTCCCCTCTGTTTTGCTCTTACCAAATTTTGGAAAAAGCAGCCAGTGTCTCCTTCACAATGTTTCCTCAAAAAAAATTAACCATTTATTTCCAAAAGTCAAAGGGAAAAAACAGGCTCAATACATTTTTTGTGTCCATGGTAGATTATCAGTTTATTGGGGAAAATATACCCCCTTACTTGGACAACTTACAGGACTCATACAAGGTTAGAAAATCTTGACCAATGCTAGGACCAGGAATAGGTGATGTCAGCAGTCACCTCAGGCAAAATAAAAAAAGTTAGGGCAATAAAATATACTTTTCTGAATGCACATCTTCATAAATCCAAGGCCAACTCTCTATCTACTAGGTGACCTTAGCTCTTGTTTATATATCATATAATATGAATAAACTAAGTTGGGTTGTTTTTATTTTTCAGTACAACACAGGTTGCAAAACCTTGAAACAACTCAAAAAGACTGAACAGTAATGTTTCAAAATTCAGTTATTTGATAATTTCCTGATGTATATGTGGGGCTGAGGAATAGAATGCAGAGCACTACTCTTGGGACTTATGAATTTTGGTTTGATAATTGATGACACTCAATATTTGTGTGACTCTGGCAGAGTCATTGCAACTTTCTGGACCTTGGTTTCCTCATCTGTAAAATAAGAGGGCAGGACTTTAAAGACGTTATTCTGGCTTTTCAACAAGTATCCAGTGATCCTGATGTAAATAAATCAGACCCATGTGAATGGTTTTACTAATTACAAGGATTTGTTAATATATTAATAGTATTTTTCAGCAATATATGTATTTTTAAGGCCAGAAAATTTTACTTCCAAATCACATCAGTCTTTATATCATGATAGAAAGCCCTAAATCACGGGAAAGGATTTAGTACAGCAGAAATAACAGTGGCTCTGGAATGAAGGACCTGAATTCAAATCCTACCTCCTGCACTGTGTGTTCTTATGCAAGACCGTTCATAAGTCTAGTTTTTAGAAAAAAATTGACAAGTAGTATGTATAGAATGGTTTCACATATACATACATATATATATATATATATATATATATATATATATAATATATACACATATACATCCATACACACACATACACACATATTTGTGTCTAATGGTAGCCATTTTGGGGGGAAAAAGAAAAAAAGTTTAAAAAGTTGCATGATAATGTTATTGTACACTTAAAAGGACTAGCAAGTTCTATATAACAGATTTGCAGTTTCACGTACAATCATGTTTTTTTCTATTTTACTTTGTTATAGAAATACTTGTTTCATTTTTAAGTTCAGAATAAAATTAATAATTTTTTTTTAATTTTGTAAAATTAAATAAAATGATAGGGTTGGTCTAGATGGAGTCTGAGGTCTCTTCTGGCTGTAGAGCAAGAACCATGATCTTTCATCGCAGAAAAGGTGCAGAAAATCTACATTTCAATTACAAGGAACCTTAGTTTTCAAGCCTTGCCTGGAGTACACAGATGTCTGATCCTTGCTTTCTTCTCATTGATTCACTGGAAAGGAGGGCAGCTAGGTGGTACAGTGAATTAGAGCACCAGGGCAGGAGTCAGGAGGACCTGAGTTCAAATATCACCTCAGACACTTGACACTCATTAGCTGTGTGACCTTGGGCAAGTCACTTAACCCCAATTGCCTCATCCTGGGTCATCTCCAGTCATCCTGATGAATATCAGGTCACTGGATCCAGATGGCTCTGGAGGAAAAGTGAGGCTGGTGACCTGCACAGCCCTCCCTCATTCAAAACAAAGTCAAGGCTAGCTGACTGCTGAGGGTGCAAGGGACAGCTCCAGTGTAGACATCCTTCATATTGTTCATAAGAGAATCAACTAGGAGGAAAATGAAGAAGTGGTAATTGTGAGTGACCTACATTTCTTCTTCCCCTACACATTTACAGGAACTGTCTAGGAATCAGGGCTTTCTGTCTGTTTCAATCTAGCACATGATTCAGTGCAAAGAAGGGAGTGAGAATTGGGTTCAGCATTGATAGTTTGCCCTTTCTAAGACCAGTTAGTGCCACGCAGAGAAAGACAGTGACCAGATATTAATTTACGCCTAGCCTGAAGGGGAATAAAAACTGAAGCTAGGAGTAAGGCTGGTTCAGATTCCATCACATTCACTTCTTTTGTCATTGTAATGGTTTTCAATTAACAAGGATATATTTTCCTTCTTCCTATCTCCCCTTCCCCCTTGGGAAAAAATGAATATTTTATAAAAAAATAAGCATAATCAAACCAAAGAAATTCCTACACTGACCATACACAGAATGAGATTGCCTGTCTTATTCTGTATTTTGAGTCCATCACTTCTCAGTCAATAAGTGGGTAGCAGGCTTCAACATTAGTCTTCTTGATCTATATGTCCATCAGTTCTTAAGTCTCTGGAAATTCTCTACCTTTACAATATCCAAAGAGATCAAAAAATTAGGAAGAGGATTCATATATACACAAATGTTTGTAGCAGCTGTTTTCATAATGACAAAGAACTAGAAATTGAAGGAGGTGTTGGATGGGAGTAACCCAACAATAAGGTAATGACTGAAAAATTATGGTACGTGATAGAGTCCTTCCTTGAGAAGCTAAGAATATGATATCAAAAGTAGAACTTCTTGTTCTCTAAAATAATTTTATTTTAAATTCTAGTCTCAATACCCAACTCCCCCAATTCATAGAAAGTGAAACCTTAACCTAATTCCCACTCTTCCTGATTATAATTTTCCATTTTGTAGATTGGAACCCTGTAGCGGGAACATGGGAAGAACAGAGGAGGGGGTGGAGGAGAAGAGGAGTATCACTGTGCTCTTTCTTGATGCCTAAGGACCCCAGGGGATTTAATCTGCCTTTACTTGTATGACTCCCCACAACCAGATCAGAAAATGTTAGGGAAGTGAGTAGCAACTGTAGTCAAAGTGGACACAGAGGCATTTCAAAACAGTACTAGAATATCTGAAAGCTGAGTTCTAATCTGAAGTGGCAAGTTAGTTGATAGAAAAAAGAAGGGAAATCTAAGTGGAAACTTTGGGGGATAATCAAATAGCCTTAAAACCAAAAACCTACTTGTCATCTGAGTTAGGGACTGTTAGAAGAGTTCTGAGGTCACAACTGTCCTTCAAACACTTCAGACAATAGCTTATGTCCAGGGTAACAAAGACCCAAATTATGTAGGGATAGAGAGACCAAAATCCATACCATGATTTGGACTTGGAATGATAGCCAGATGATGGACAATAGCCCTTGGGGTCTGTCCCTGAGCTTCTGCCTATGTTTCTCCTGTGGATATTGTTGTTGCAAAGGCAGTTTCCTGAGTCACAATTCAGAAAAAATTGGGAGAGGGAGGTCAAGTCGGGAGTTTCTACAGAGTACTGGAGTTACAGAGCTTTTGCCCTACAAGTGGACAAAAACAGAAAGAAGTGGGAGGAAGGGAGAGGAACCCACATGTGCTAGCTTCCACCTCAGTTTCAAAAAGCTTAATTTTCATGTCTGTCATTCTAATTTAGTACAATAGGGAAGAAAAGGGCTACTCTGAGTCTACAGGATGGCAAATCCTAAGGATAACATCACCTAGTTATCAAATAAGAAGCTAATCAATGTTTCTCATTTGTAGTCAGGAGCCTTAGGCATTGCATCCACTCCAATCACCAAATTTGTGTGACTCCCTTTAATGGCAAAACCAACCCTAGTCTAAGTGAATCCATGTATATATGTAAAAGAAAAATAATCAATGCACCAAAGGAAAATGAAAATTCAAAGAGCTGAAATTTGTTTCAATATTTCTAATTAAAATACTGAGATTTAATTAGTTATGATGAATGAAGTCAGATCCTTTAATTACAAAGAAAAATCCAGACTAAAATGCCTAAGAGAAATCAAATAAAGTCTGAACATATTTCTCATGGTAGCAAATATTTTCTAAGATTTTTTTCTTCTTTGGGGCAACTTCTTATATTATAGCAGGGTAAAAAAGGACAGAATCCTGCTATCTTAAATTGTTGACATTTGGTGTTTAAAAAGGGAGCTGAACAATTCCATTTTAAAGCCAAGTTCACATATGTAGAGATTAACCAAACAAACCCTTTCCACTGGAGGACAGTTTATTTTGCAGTTGACAGAAGGAAAGGGGGACTTCTCTGAAATGCAAGCTTTGCTCTGAGCCCAGAATTTAAACTTAGTTCACAGACTCCATTGTATCCCTTTATTCCAAAGTGTCAAAGGTGATTGGAAACTTTTTCCTGTTCTTTTAAATAGGACCAACGGAATCTGTCAGCTTTGTTGTTTTGGAGGCTTTTCATCTTGTGCACACCAAAAGTGGAACTGATTTCCAAAGCAGAATTGTCAAATGGTTATAAAATTGTGCAGTGGGGCTTATGCTCACCTTTTAAAAATTTAATTCTAAAAATGTCTCATTTTATCAACATGAACATGAGACAGGAAGGGTCATACCATGGCTGGGGTTTACGTCTGGGGTATGAAATGGTAGGACAGGATGGGTAAAGAGGAGAAATTATGGAGTATTCTAAATTTTTTTGACAAAATAATACAGCTCCACTATTCTCTGGTGGTCTTGAGTACACTTTTTTAGTGTTTATGATCTGTTTTGTTTTGTTTTTCCCAGAGAGGAAATGAATAAAACTAATATTTTCTATGCTTAACCTTGAACTCCTGGGCATCCATGAAGGTTCTACATGGTTCTACAATCAAATACCTCCTATTATGAATGCTTGTAATAGGATCACATTTGTGTTTCTGGCATGATTTAGTAATTTACTTAAATCTCCATTAAAGGCCTATTCTGACACCTCATCATAGAAGAGAGTATAATCTCTGAAAGACCAATGACCCTTCTGTTTTTGGCTTTGTATCTATAGGACCCCTCACAGTCTAATAGGTACCTAAGAAATGCCTGAGGAACAAGTGGCTCTATATCACCAAGGCTATGCCAGTAAGACACAAGCTATCAAAAAATCCTAACAAGCTGGAAAAACTTCAACTATGGCCCAATGGAAGGACATTATGTCATGCATCCTGGCTAAGTCCAAAGATGCTCATCACCAGGGCATTAGCCACCGCGGGATGAATTTTTTTTCAGCCGTAGGAACTCACAATGACTGTCCCCAAAGACACAGACAACTTCTGTCTCTAAAAATATAAATTACACCATATGGATGAAATCACACATTCTGAAATTGCATCATCATCATAATCATATTATTTATTGGTAATAATATCATCCATTGGCACAGACTTATCCCAAAAGTCTGCTACATTGTCCTTCTGTGCTATGACTCCTCTTCATCAACTATGTGCTAGGCACTGAGCTAAGAAACAAATATACCTCATTAATGGTTCATCAACAATGGCCATTTTTCCCTATTTGTTCTGGGGAGTTGAGTGACTTTCAGATTTTTTATATAAAAGGTAGAAAAGATGGAGGTAGTAGGTCTAGGGACTAAAAATAATCTAAGGAATGCTGCTCTAAATAATCTCTCTGTGACTTCATGATAACTCTAGTATTTCTAATTTCATCAAATAGTTATTGCTAAGCTATATGATAATTCATCTATTTATATTACTATGATTCTGTTAGCCAGACCCTTAAAAACAATTTGAGAATTTCAGTTGTTGAGTCATGTGACCCCATTTATAGTTTTCTTGGCAAAGATATCAGAGTGGTTTGCCATTTTGAACTGAGGATTAGATGACTTGTCCAGGATAACATTGCTAGTAAATCTCTGAGGCTAGATGTGAACTCATAAGGATGAGAATTCCTGATTCCAAGACCAGTGGAATCAACTGTACCACCTAGTTGCCTTGAGAGTATATAGTATATAGTAGGTATATAGAAAACACAAGAGCACTAATCAAACAAGGCAAGCAATAGCAACAGTGCAAAGTCTTCAATTGTTATAAATCTTATCAATTTACTTTGCTCAATTAAACTTCACATCTGAAAGACCAACAGGGTCCTCAACAGGTACCTCTATCATTTGAAAGAACTGACCTTGGCACACGTGGCCCATAACCATTTTTACAACTGGTTTTCCAGAAGAACTCTGACAACATATTTGATACCAACACACGAAGTTTTACAACAACAGCTCTCTAATTCATTCTTCAGCCAGTATAAAAAATTGACTGCAACAAATATTCTCTTATTCCCCAATCAGCTACATGAACTTCACTGATTAAATTCTCAGGAGAAGGCCCACCCACACTCTGATTTCATTTGATCAGGAGAAGGAATTTAGCTCATTGTGGGAACACAAAAACAATGTTGCTTTGGGTAAGTTCTATATGCAGAGACAGTTGAGATGTAAACAGTAGGTAAGACTTGAGAGGATAGACTCTAATCACAAATCCCATTATCAAGACTGAATTAGCTGTAACTACTAACCACATTTGAACTTCAAGTCTCCTGGTAATAATATCTAGAGTGGGGGCAGAGCCAAGATGGTGAAGTAGAAAGGCACACATATGGAGGCTCTTCCCACACAGCCCATAAAATACCTGTAGAGAGGGACTCTCAACAAATTTTGGAGCAGCAGAAGTGGAGAACAACATAGTGGAGGAGATTTCTAGCCCAGGGCGACCTAAAAGGCCCACGGGAAATATCTGTTGCACTTGGTGCAGAGCACAGCCCAGCCCAACCTTCACCATGGAGCACATAGCCACAAACAGCCCTCAGGGGCAGAATCTCCAGTCGTAGAATCCCCAGTCCCAGTAGCAGCAGGTTCGAAGATCCCTCGAC
>CM053769.1:645934470-645953208 GCA_028658325.1 Potorous gilbertii | reverse complement strand
CACGACCATTATGGAAGTCATTTGCAAAACTACACAGATATGGCCTACATTGAATTGCCTGCCTTCCCAAAGGGAATGGGTGGGGAGGGAGGGATGGGGAGAAACTGGAACTTAAAGTTTTAGGATCAACTGTTGAGTATTGTTCTTGCTACTAGGAAGTAAGAAATACAGGTAATGGGGAATAGAAATTTATCTGGCCCTACAGGACAAAAGAGAAGATGGGGTAAGGGAAGGGAGGGATGATAGAAGAGAAGGCAGATTGGTGATATGGGTAATTAGAATGTCCAGTGTATTGGGGAGGGGGGAGGGGACAAATGGGGAGAAAATTTTGGAACCCAAAATCTTGTGAAAATGAATGTAAAAAGTTAAATGAATTTATTTAAAATAAATAAATAAATAATACCTTCCCCTCTCCCTTCTATACCCTCACACTATCTTCTTCCATTTTTCCTTCCCTTTCACAAATTCTAAAAGGGAGTGGGGGTGGGTGCTATACTTGAGTTCTACTTCCTCACCTCCCACTCACTTCTGAACCTATTTGCAATCCCTGGATTCTGAATTCCACCAACCCCACTTTTGTGTTTTCTTTCCAGTCCATTCTCCCTTCCTGGAATGTATTCCCTTCTTACCATTACCTTTCATATTCTTTAACTTCCTTCCCCACTCATCTCAGTCACCACCCCTTATCAGAAGTTTGTCTTTAACCCCCTGGTTGTTAAAAGTCTCTCCTTCCTCTGATTATATTTTTGTTTATTTATCCCTACCTCTCCTAGAAACTGGTGAACTCTTTGCAAACAAAGACTAGTTTTCATTTGACCTCTCTCCCCATCATGGTACCTTGGGCACAGTAGACAATTCATACGTTGTTGAATAAGTGAATGTGAATATGCACCTTGGGGTACAGCCATGATGGACAAATCTGAATGATAACATACCATCTGAACATGACTGATTAGGTGATTATAGTCCAAACAGATCAAAAATTCAATAAAACTGTTCTAGGTAAATATGTGAGTAGGATGTAGATGTGCCTTAGGAGATCTGGGTTCAAATCCAGACTCAGCTATTTATGACCTTTATGACTATATATGTAAGCCATGTAAACATGAGACAAGTATATATTCAAGACCAAAACATGCAGGTCATTTTAGACCTCATGGCTTCAGTTTCTTCATCCATAAAGTTGGCTTAATATTTACTCCACCTACCATGTGGAGAAATTGTGAGAAAAGCACTTTGGAAATCTTAAAGGAGTACAGAAATGGGAATTACTATTCATTATGAAAGTTTGAGGCAGTATGGTGTAGTGAATACAGAGCCTGGTTTTAGACTCAACAAAACCTGGGTTCAAATTCAGCCTCTGACACATACTGCCCATGTAACCCTGAGCAGGTCACAACCTCTCAGTGCCCCTGCAAGAAACTCTCCAGGACTAGAAGTTGTAGAATTAAAACTGATCTCCATTGGTTTAGGAGTTTCCAAAGTCAATTAGTTCACAAAGTCTAGTCCCTTCTCCTACCAAATGAAAACAAAAAAGTCCATGGGTCCAATGGCTATTGCCATTACACCACTGCCACCGTACCTTGATTTCTTCCATGTATGGTGCCCCCTAAGTGAATCAGTAACAACCTAGGAGGTTAAACTAATAAAGTCAATTAGTTCAAACAATCACAGGAAAACAAAATAAAATTTTAAGTTAAGCTATTACTTTTTTTAAAGGCAGTAATAAATCTTTCCTAGAACTGAACTGATGAACATTGGGGTGTAACTGAAAACTCAGTTACACTCCAATTATAATTACCTATGCTGCAACAAATTTCTTCTGGAAGCATCCATTGTCAAACCCTTCCCTCTTGAGCAGATATGCCCAATATTACACCAAAGGCACCATTTCTCACATTCCGTTGCTTCTCTGCGAATGAAAAGCAGTACTAGACTACAGGTACTAGAAGCAGAACAAAAACAGTCCATCAAAAATAGTTTGGAGATAAAAAGGATGAGCTGCCTTTGCTCCAAAACTCCTTCACTTCCCGTTCACACCCCACTTGCCTCTTCCAGGAGCTCCTCTCTGGAATTCCTTCAATGCTCTACAAAGGAAAGAACGTGGGTGTGGAGGACTGGAGTTCAAATCTCACTTGCAACATTTGCTACCTATAGGACCCTGGACAAGTCCCTTCACCTAAGCTTTCTCAGACTTCTGAAGAACACTGAGAAAATGAAGTCTTAGGAAAAGCACTGAAACAGCCTAGAAATTCAAATGCCCTCCCTCCAAGGCTTTCCAGATCAGGTTTTAAGCACCTTCTAGACCTGTATAGGCAAGCAGCTTATCAGCCAACAAGTGACTAAGATTCTTTTTCTTGTGCTTTTGCCTATGCAAAAAAAGAGCAGATCCTGAGAAACTAGGAAAGTGTTGCCAATCTAAGGAGAGAGAGACAGAGAGAGAGAGAGAGAGAGAGAGAGAGAGAGAGAGAGAGAGAGAGAGAGAGAGAGATTATTAGACTAATATAACTATGTAAATCATTAGGAAACAGGAGAAGCAGAACCCCCCCCAAAAAAAGAAATTAGTTGAGAGTGCACTGCCTTTTCCCACCATCTAAATTGCCAAACAGGTACAATTATTTTCCATCTATCTAAATCCATCACTATCCTCCAATAATACATCTACTGGTTATGCACAAACATAAATTATATCATAGTTATATATCAATTATAAATAGAACTACTGACCAAACTAAACACTTGATTGCAGGTGTACCCCATTTTATGAATTAGATGTGCTTTAAAAATGTTCAGAAAGGAAATCTTTTTCCATGAAATAAATCAAAACACATTAGAAAATCTTATTATTTAAAGAGAGACGGTGTGGTGTAGTGGACAGATGGACAATCTTACAACTAGAAAGAGCTTGGTTCAAATCTAGCCTCTGACACAGTCTCTGTATGACTTAGGGTAAGTCACTTAATTTCTTGGCACTTCTCTGAGAATCTGCATTGGTAAAGATAGTTTCCTCATCCTGGAATTATTAATGTAATCATAGATCCATTAAAAAAAATTTTTTTTGCAAAGTAAATAGTCACCAACTTCATTTTTCATTCATGGTTAATACGGTTCCCTAATTAAAGAAAGGTACAACTAGGAAATACTTAAAACATAAAATTTCATTCATAGGTTATTATAAACATCATTTCACAAAATTAAAATAAGAATTTGACTACAGCTAATTAGACCTAAGTTCATTTCTGTGGTAATAAGTAGTAACAACAAAAACCCCTAAACTATCTATGATTCCATAAAAAGTTATCTTTGTAGGAATTTGGCATTAGTTCCAACAGTTGTGAAATGTTCCTATTCAGCACCCACCCCTACACAAGAATTTTTCAACAGATTTATGTTCATGGATAGATACATAAGAAATGCATCTGTTTCTCTATAAATTAGAAGAGAGGGAGGAAAAATAAAATTTGCAAAAGCAAATTGACAAAACTAGAAGAGGCAATAACATCACACTTCAACTGTGTTCTCAGGTTACACAGAATTCCATAAGAACAAAAATCATTCATTTCTAAGTTCAAACTTCTTGCCCAAAAAAATTTAAAGAGAAAAATGTATGTGAATAACAAGGAGAAAGAAACGCTAAATCAAAAGTAGGAACTGGTCCATTTGCATTATGTGGGGTGCTCTCAGGAATGAAGGCACATGTGTAGTGAGCGCATTCTATAGATAGGATGATGTTTTCACACCAATTTGGTGTTCATTTCTCATCTCAATCTGCTTTCCCTTTAGTTTAAACCAACCTTCACAACAACAGAAGTTATACCCGGCCATCCCACAAACTCAGCAACAGTTTTGTTACTCTCATTTCTTCTGCTTAAGCTCCAAATCCCAAACCACACTCTCTTTTCTGCATCTGGTTGTGTTGCATATGTTTAACATACTTCTTTGTGGAGTTTTTACAACAAAGCTGGTGGGTTAGCATTCAATTTAGGCAACTTTAGGGCTGTTAAAAATGTAAATGATTTTTAAAGGCATCCACAGTATTCTCCTCATCACCTTTAAAAATAGTCACATTGGATAAAGCATTCCATTTTTGCTGTCATAAATTTTGCATTTCTCAGTGCATTCTGCCTAGTTCTGTTTCCCTAAAAGATAGTGCTGGCTCACTGTTTCAAAGGAGCAAAAGAATCTTTTACTGATGCAAATGGTCTTTCCCTCTACCTTTGATTTCATTCCAGTACTCTAATTGAACTCAACAGTACTATAGCTTCAGCCCTGCCCTTCTCCTTGAGAACAGGGTTCGAGCATTCACAAATGTGTTTAAAAAATATATTCCAAATACAGCTGACGGTGACTTAAATCTCATGGAGCTGTATTAACCGTATTAGGTTTTGGTCACTCTACCACTTACATGCTGCAGCTAATACAACCAGGGGGAGGGTAACGGGAAGCGGGGAATGAATCATCTGCTAGTTCACTATTTGCTAATTACAGGCACTCCCTCTCAGGACACATAATTAATTTACTGAGTTGAAAAAAAAGTCAGAATTACTCACACAGTCTTGAAGATGCAATGTCAGCTATTTAAGACAGAAACATCCAAATCAATGAGTGTTAGCACCCAACTAAATACATGTGCATAAAGTCAGGACAGGTCCTCTAGGTTCCTGCCACTATAGGAATCATACTCCTGGGTGCAAGGCGGGCCATAATTTATGAAACTGAGCTCCAGTCTCAGCCAATCACTTAGCTTCCCATAACAAGTCTAACTGGCTCAGAAGAGCTAGCTGTGCCGCAATAAAACCACATGGAGGAGATATCCCACCCGATAATCTGTTTATCTGGGCTCGATTTCTGGCAGGGAGGCCAAAGAGAAATTCTAACTTCATTGTCTTCAGGGAGGGAGGGCAGATGACCTGCGTCAGTAAAACTCGAGCACCTGGGAGCAAACTGACTCCTGGGCTTTGGGATGCCCATCCTACTCCAGTTAACCACTAGTGGAGACCAAAAGGCGGTCACAGTAGCAAAACAAAGTCCTGGAGGTAATTTGCATGAAAGAAAGAAGAGGGAGAGGGAGAGAAAGAGAGGGAGAGAGAGAGAGAGAGAGAAAGAGAGAGAGAGAGAGAGAGAGAGAGAGAGAGAGAGAGAGAGAGAGAGAGAGAGAGAGAGAGAGAGAGAGAGAGAGAGAGAGGGAGAGAGAAGAAAAAAGAAAAAAATTTTAGCAGCCTCATTACTGAGTATGAATGTTATGTATGAGGTCACTTGGGCAGCAAAACAGGTTTCATTTTATCTTTCTTTTGTTCCTCTAGAGGTTTTTATGAGGCCATTTGATATATAAAACAGGGAGTGTGGGAGAGCCATAACATTCCTGGAGTAAACTCCAAACCATATTTCCATATAACTATTTGTGAAAGACAAAGCATAATTTTCAGAAGCTCCAAGCTCAGATTTCTGTCCTTTTTGCCTTCCCAAAGAACCAAGAGACAAGAGGAAGATGATGGTTGGTGAAAACACAAGGACTATGCTACAAGTTGCTACAAGGTATGATTATACCTGGAGACAGGAAGTTGGGGACATAACTTAATGCAATGGCACACTCCTTTGAGGTCTGAAAAAAAATTTCATATTTCCTGGGAGAATGTACCAGGGAAGAGAAAGAAGTGATTTAATTGGAAGAGAAAATTGACTATGGTACCCAAGACAATGACATTTCTTAAACCATTTCTTTTCCATTAGTAAATGTGTGTGTGTGGTATTAGAAACCTTCCCCAAACTGCCTCACACACATGCACGCACACACACACACACACACACACACACGATTTGGAATTCTTGAAGAGATTTCAAGAATCATATTGAAATAAGCATTATCACTAAAGATAACACTAAAAAGGAAAGGAAAAATGCTGACATCCTGACTCCCAAAAGAGTACCCTTTAAGCTCATGGTGTATATATTACCTTAATGATGATCCTGCTAAAAGCTCCGCAAATATCAATTCTGCTTTAATGACTTATACAACCAGGATCTCAGCAACAAGAGATTTATGTAACTAACTAAAAACTAACCAGCCCTAAATCAATTTTTACACCATCAAAATTACATCAGGACTGGACACTATTCAAATTCATTTGTGCCTAGAAGATTAACGAGAAAGAGGAAAATGTGCTTGTGTTTATTCATTGAACGTAAACAGCATTAACAGAACTGACACTTACCCAAATGGGATTTATTCTACATAATGCCCTGCCTGTATCCAGCCAATGACTGGCCATAGAAAAGATGAAATAGAGAAAGAACCAGAGTGAAAAATTCAAGACAACCACCAGCAATTTCCCCCAGGGTTTGTGGCTTGAATTCTCCCATTTGTGACCAGGCTAGGAAAGAACGGTTCTGCTCTTGTTAAACTAATTTGTTTTTTCTTTAATTGAGCCTTTGTTTGTTTGACAGTTACTCCTGCAGCAACTTTCCGTGAAAATGCAGAGAATGGAGGCTACTGGACTTGTGTTTATCCTGCTGCCTCTAAGACAAAATGCAAACTCTTCTGTTAGACATTTCAAGTTCTTTCCAGGCTTACCACTCCCTCAGACACCTTACCAGCCAGCCAAGCTGTCCTTCTTCCCATTATTCATATATATTCTCTTCCTCTCCCCTCCCTCCTTTGCCTCTCTCTCCTTCCCTCTCTCCTCTCCTTCTCCTCTTTCTCTTTCTCTCTTCCCCACTCTCTGCTTGCCTCTCTCCCTTTCTTTCTTCCTCCCTCCCTTTCTCTCTCCCTTCCTCTCTTTTCTCCTCCCATCTTCCCTCTCCTCTCTCCTTCTCCTTACCCCCCTCTCCCCATCTCTCTCCCTCCCTCCCTTTCTTGCTTCCTCCTTCCCTTCCCCTCTCTTTACTTTGCACAGGCTCCCATGACTACAGTCTAGTCCCTACTCACCTCTTCCTCCCTCCAGCTGCCTTCAAAGGCTTTACCTGACCACCACAACCACCTCCCCTCAGCCATGTGCTTCTTCCATCCCCATCAATTACTGTAGGTTTATTTTGTAATATTTTATTTACGTTTATGTGTATATTTTGCTGCTCCCTCCCATCCTCAATAGGGGCAGCCAACTTTCATAGTAGGTGGATCAGGATGACCTGAGGTCAAATTCATCATTTAACCCCCTGCTTGCCTCAGTTTCCTCATCTGTAAGACAATGATAGCACCTACCTTCCAGAGTTGTTTTGAGGATGGAATGTAAAATGCTTAGCATGGAGCAGGCACTATATAGATGTTAACTATTCGTTATTATTCATAATAGTAGTAGTAGTAGTAGTAGTAGTAGTAGTAGTAGTAGTAGTAGTATGTAAACTCCTTAAGAAGAGAGATGTGTTTGTTTTTATTCTTGTATCTCTAGCCCCAGACCAGTGTCAGGGCCATAGTAAGCAGTTAAGTGTTTGTTGACTGATTAAAATAGTTACTATTCATAGACAACATAGAGTCTTTTACTTGAAACAGAAAAGAGAGCTCTCAACTTAATCTGTTTTTGATCTGGATCTGTGATTTCATTACTGTACAGAATTCCAATGAGGAAACTCCCTCTACCATTGCAAAGCAGTAACAGTTCATAGAGAGTGTTGTTCCCTTTGTCCAGTCATTTCAGTAATGTCTGACACTTTGTGGCCCCATTAGGCATTTTCTTGGCAAAGATACTGGTATGGTTTGTCATTTACAGATGAGGAAACTGAGGCAAACAGTATTGAGTGACTTGCCCAGGGTCACACAGCTACTAAGTGTCTGAGGCCAGATTTGAACTCAGGAAGATGAGTCTTTCTGATTCCAGGGCAGGTGCTCTATCCAGAGCAAAACAAAAAATATCCAATGGCAAAAAAAAAATCTCAATTGAGTCATTATAGCTAACCTTCTATTTTTTTCTTCCTTTCTTTTTTTGACACTGAAAATTGGATATACTTTAGTAAGAAGGTAATGAGGCATTTTACTGACTAGCAATTGTGACAAGACTGGCCCTGCATCTTAGAAGGCCACCACTTCTTTGCCCATGTATGCTGCAATAGCTAGCAACTGTTAGACAGCCTTTGGGGTGCCTATTTCACAGATTTGGCAGTTTCCCTGTGTCAGCATATAACTAAGCTACTGACCATCTGGTTTCCTTGCCCTTCTGTGCACCATTATTTTGATTTACAGAACTGCAAGATGTTAATCTGTTAATGAATAAAGTCTACCCTTGAAGAAGAAACAAAACACTGAGACCATTTTGTGGGTTGCCTGATGGCCAGACTTAGAATTCCAACAGTATTGCACATATTGCTGCTGATTGGTGTTTATCTTGGAAATTCAGAAATTCTATAACCCAATTTTCAAATGACCTATGTCATTCCCATTGAGGCCAGCACTCAATATTTGATAAAAATTGTTGGGAAAATTGGAAAGCAGTCTGGCAGAAACTAGGTGTAGACCAACATCTCACACTGTATATACCAAGATAACCTCAAAATGATTTAGACATAAAGGATAATAGCATAAGCAAATTAGTGGAGCATAGAAGAAATTACCAGTCAGTTCTATGAAAGGAGAAAGAGCTCATGACCAAACTAGAGATCAAGTGGTTCACAGGAAGTAAAATGCACAATTTTAATTATGTAAAGTTAAAAAAAGTTTTGGACAGTCATACCAAACTCTCCAAAAATTATTTTATAGAGCTAGAAAAAACAATAACAAAATTCATCTGGAAGAACTAAAGGTCCAGAATATCAAGAAAATTAAAGAAAAGAAATGCTAGGGAAAGTAGCCTAGCCATACCAGATCTTAAGGTGTATTATAAAGCGGCAATCATCAAAACCACTTGGTACCGGCTAGAGTGGTGGATCAGTGGAATAGATTAAGTACACAAGACACAGTAGTCATTGACTGTAGTAATCTACTGTTCAATAAGCCCAAAGACCCTAGCTTATGGGATAAGAACTCATTATTTGACAAAAACTGCTGGGAAATTTGGAAAATACTATGGCAGAAACTGGGCATAGACCAATATCTTATACCATATACCAAAATAAAGTCAAAATGTATACACAATTTAGATAGAAAGTCTGATACCATGTGCAAACTGGGAGAGCAAAGAATAGCTTACAGATTTACAGAAGAATTTATGATCAAACAAGAGATAGAGAACGTTATGAAATGCAAAATGTATAATTTTGATTACAATAAATTGAAAAGTTTTTGTACAAACAAAGCCAATGCAACCAAGATTAGGAGGAAAGCAGAATATTGGCAAAGAATTTTTATAATCAGTGTCTTTGATAAAGGCCTCTTTTCTAAAATATAGAGAGAACTGAGTCAAATTTATAAGGATGAAAGTCATTCCCCAATTGATAAATGGACAGAGGATATGAACAGGCAGTTTTCAGAGAAAAACTTAAATGATATTTATAGTCATATGAAAAAAATGCTCTAATTTACTATTGATTAGAGAAATTGAAATCAAAACATCTCTGAGGTACCATATCATATCTATCACATTGTCTAGCATGACAAAACAGAAAAATTATAAGTTCTGGAGAAGATGTTGTATTGTTAATGTATTTTTGCATAATGGGAAGATCTTTCCCATCCATTAATAGGCCCATGTGACCTGCTTGAGTCACATGGAAGCCTAAATCACATGAGTCTGTGAAGGGACGAGCTTGCTGAACACATAGAACAGGAAAGGGAGAGCAGAGCTGAAAAGTGAGACAGAGCAGGCAGAGCTGGGAAAGGGAGAGGAAGCAAACAGCAAGCTGTGAGTGAGAGAGGGAGTGATTTTTAATTGAGGGAGTTAGTTTGTGGGAAGGCTTGATAATATGTATAGACTTCTTGGTTACTATGATGGAACTGGTTTTCTTGTATATGAATAAATATCTTGGTTCTGTCTTCAATGAAGAAAGTCTATTATATCTTGTGATTCAAACCTGGAAATATGCGGATATATTCATAGCTGCCCCCATGGGTATAGCCTTGTTGATACAGACATGGGAAAATTGGAATACTGATGATAGAGTTGTGAACTGATCCAATCATTTTGGAGAGCAATTTGGAACTATGCTCAAAGAACTATAAAAATATGCATAAACTTTGACCCAGCAATACCACTTCCAGGGCTGTATCCCAAAGAGATCATAAAAATGAGAAAAGGAATATTTATAGCAGTTCTTTTTGTGGTGGCAAAGAACTGGAAATTGAGGGGATGTGCATCAATTGGGGAATGGCTGAACAAGTTGTGGCATATGAATGTAATGGAATACTATTATGCTATAAGGAATGATGAGCAGGTGGACTTCAGAAAAGCCTGAAAAGGCTTTATATGAATCAATGCTGACTGAGGGGAGCAGAACCAGGAGAACACTGTACATAATAACAGCCCATTGTGAGATGACTAACTTTGATAGACTTGGCTCTTCTAAGCAACGAAATGTTCTAAGTCAATTTCAAAAGGTTCATGATGGAAAATGCTATCCACATCCAGAGAAAGAATTACAGAGTCTGAATGCAGATTGAAGCATACTATTTACTCTCTCTCTGTTTTGTTTTGTTTTGTTTCTTCTTTCTTGTGACTCACTTCTTTGGTTATAATTCTTCTTTACAACATGACTAATATGAAAATGTGTTTAATATGAATGTGTATGTACAGTCTATATCAGATTGCATACTGTCTTGGGCAGGGGAGGGAAGGGAGGGAGAGGATTTTAAAACTTAAAAGTTCATGGAACTGAATGTTGTAGATTAAAAATAAATATTTTTTAAAAAGAAAATTTTGAAAAAAGTTTTGGACAAACAAAATCAATGCAGCTGAAACTAGAAGGAAACTGAAAAAAAAATGGAACAAGTTTCTCTGATAAAAGTTTTATTTCTAAGATATGCAAGCAATTGAGTCAACTTTATAAGAATATGAGTCATGCCCTAATAAACGCTCAAAAGATATGAATAGACAGTTTTTGGAGGAAGAAATCAAAGCTATTAAAAGCCATATAAAAATTCTCTAAATACTAAAATTCTAAAATTTTTCTAATAATTAGAGAAATACAAATTAAAATAGCCCTGAGGTAACATCTCACATCTATCAGATAGAGTAAGTTGATAAAAAGTGAATATGAAAAATACTGGAAGGATGACTAATATGGAAATGTTTTACATGATTTTACATGTATAATCTATATCTCCTTGCTTATCATCTCAGAGAGTAAGGAAGGGAGGGGAAAAGGAAGAGAATTTGTAACTCAAAACTTTTTTTAAATATTTTTAAAAATTGTTTTACTATGTAATTGAGGGAAAGAAAATATTACATCTTTTTAAAAAATTTAAGGAAAAAAAAACACTGGAGGGACAATGGGGAAAGTACAGTACCTCACCGTAATACCCTGTTGGAACTGTGAACTGATCCAACCATTCTTGAAATCAATTTGGGACTATACTCAAAAAGCTATTAAATGCTTGACCCAGCAATAATACTATTAATTCTGAAATCTCAAAAAGATCAAAGGAAGAGGGAAAGGACCTTATAGTATGTCCTATCCACCTCCAGACAGAAAGCTAGTGGACTCTGAGTGAAGAATGAAGTATATTTTCTTTTCTTTTTCTTTTTCTTTCTTTCTTTTTTTTGGAACATGACCAATGTGGGAATTTGTGTTCTACATCTATACATATTTGTAATAGGTTTTGTTTTTCTTGCTTTCTCAACGGATGGAAGAGGAGGGAATTTAGAACTAAAACTTTTTAAAAAAGAAATTGACATTAGAATAAAATATTCTAATTTCAAAGCACCTCTCTCTTTAGTCTTCTTTTTCCCACTCATATAGCTACCACCAGTTCAAACACTCATCACCTCCTCCAACTGATCTCTGTACTTCTCGTCTTTCATCTCTCCAGTCCAATCGCCATACAACTGTAAGACTGATATTCCTAATGGACAAGTCTGACCATGTCACTCCTCTGTTCAAGAAGCTTCACTGGCTCCCTGTTGTCTCTAGGATAAAACTTAAACTCATCTATTTGGCATTTAAATCCCTTAACAATATGGTTTGCATCTGTCTTTCCAGACAGATTTCCATCTTACATTTCCATCTATTCTATATTCTAGTCAATATGATCTACTTGTTCTCTGTACCTGACATGTCATCATCTTATTCCTTACTTTTGGCCAGGTTATTCCCCCATGCCTGGGATGCTCTCCCTCCTCACTTTGACCTCTTGGAATCCCTCACTCACTTCAAGGTTCAGTTACAATACCATCCCTTTCTGCACAAGACCTTTCTTAATTTTCCAAAATTGTTAGGGCTCCTTCAGGTCCTATGTCTATACAGGATGTTCTAAAGATCTTAGTGCAACTTAAATTTTAATAATGGAAAATACCTCTTTAAGCTTTAAAACTACACTAACACTTTTGGAACTTCCTGAATTTTGTATCTGTTTATTTGTGTACATGTTGCTTTCCTTCAGTAGAATACAAGCTTCTTTAGGTCAGGCACTGGATTGTTGGGTTGCTGGTTTTTTGGGGGTTTTTTTGGCTTTTCAGCTTTGTCTGATTTGAGGTGTTCTTTTGGAGAGTAGGGTTGCCTTTGTATCCCCATTGCCTAGCATGATACCTAAGATATTATAGGAGCTTCAAAAAATGCTTGTTGGATCAAGGAATTGAACGAAATTAAATTGAAGACGTTTCATATTGCCTTTTGCTATCCTCTACTTCCATCTAATGTGTGCCTCTCATTCATTATTTGTGCATCTTTCCGTTCACCCTGAATTGAAAAAAAATATTGTACAGTATTGGAGTCTAAAATGCCCATACTGCTGCCATAACCCCTCTTTGTCTGAAAATTAATTAGTCTATTTGGTGATTTAATAGGATATGGCAGAGTACTACTCACAGAAGGTATTGATTTTAATTTGTCAAGATTTGTGGTAGCTGGATTCTGGCTAGAAAAGTGCCTCCACCACTATTGATATTTACTGGCTGCCAACAAGATACTATCCAAGAAGTTGAGTGTATACTAGGCTGACCCTGACAGATAAATTCCTGCTGTGATTCCTTTACTCTCAAGTAGTTAGAGCTCTCAAAAGGAGTCACATGGTGCAGGGACTCAAATCCTCTTCTGAATCAAGAACTCAAAGGGTATAGGAAAATTTCAGGCAAAAATCTGCCTGAAGTTTGCTTGAGAAAAAGTCTCTAAGTTGGACCACAAATTTTCTTCTAGATTTATAAAATCACCGATTTGCCAGTCCTGTAAATGCAACCCAAGGGGTTGCTTCATGACCAGTTTTAAGAAGCACCCAGACTCTACTCCACTACTTTAGTTTTCCAAGTCATGGGGGACCCCCTTGGATGATTACTATAATTTCCATAGAGATTTGGCATAAAGAATCATAAAGTCATTAGGTAGTTTTATTGGTGGTGTCTATAAATTCTTGCAGTTTAACACCAACATTGGGTTTCCTATAAATTATATGAAGGCAATCTTGCATTGAATTATTTTTACATAACCTTCAATAAAACAAGGTTGTACTGGTGAAAACTTCAGAAGTTAGATCTAACTCAGAACCTATTCCTTCTGGTACAAATATCACCTGAAGACTGAAAAGAACCAAGAGGACTAGGGAGGTTAGTTAAGGCTCACCTCATTTAAGATAACAGGATTAATTCTCTTAGGCAGGTAACAAAGACCTCACCTGGATACACAAACCCCAAATCAGATTTGCCCTTGGCTCATGTTTTTATTTATTCAAAGAAACGTTCATCTGTTTCCCTGGTGAACATGAGCTCATAGGAAAATCTTGTTATCGAATACCATACATCATACTCATTACATAATTCCTATAGCATTGTCTATAATTCTGCCCGACTGTCTTCCATGACTGTAACCTTCTGCTCTGCCTCTTGACTGCTTTCTTCAAGGCATAGATAGACCTTAACTTGATTGACTTAGTCATTGGTGCTCTCCCCCTTCCCAAAGCTAATTTGTATTTTCTTGGCACATATTCTGTATTTATTGATCTGTGCACATGTCCCACCCCCTGCCCCTGCAGGTTCATTGATGGCAGGTGTCCCCAGCACCCAATACATTGTCTGATACTTAATAGGTAGTTTATAAGCACTGATTGAATCCAATAAAAAAAACCATCCTTGATTAAGGTTAAGTTTAAAGAAAGAAACTATTTCCTACTATTCTGTTCTACATCTAAATTGAACATATGTTCTTAAAAGCCACAAAGAGTACCATTTACAAAATCATGCAAGCGTTTACACTGATTAAGAGAAAGATGCTCAGGAATTTCTAACATTCTGGGTTAATACTATCTCATTAAGGAGTCTAGTTTCCTACACACTCTTGGTATGAAGTTTACAAAATACACAAAACCTAGGTATCAAGTTTTGCACTGCCTGAGAGAGGAGGTTTTCCCAAACACCTACAACGTGTGACACAATGCCTTGGCTAACATCTCGCATCATATTTCATGAAGCCTTTGAAAGCGAGATTTTGTTTGAACTATTTCATGATAACTCGTCACTATGGTGAGAAGTACCTGTCACTGTTTATTTTCAGGGCTTTGGTTTGTTTTGGTTTTGGTTTTTTTGTTCTTTGTTTTGTTTTGTTTTTACCTAGTTTATCTTTTGATGTACATAACCCTGCCCTGTATTTACCCCTTGAGGTCAATATGTGATATGGAACACAAGAGCATTAAGTACAGTCTGTGTATTCTGTAATAATAACAGTTTACTTGGAAGTTGGCAAAGCACTGCAAATAATTCATTACTTAACCTGATCCTCAAAACCACCCCCAGAGTTCAGCAATGCAAGTGTCGTTATCTCCATTTTACAGATGAGTTAGCTGAGGGTAGAAGAACTTCAATGACTTACTCAAGGTTACACAAGTAGGTGGCAGTACTTGGACTAGAACCCAGGTCCTCTAGCTCTAATTCAGGGGCTCTTCCTACCCCTACAACCAGCTTCCTGGTTTATAATAATGGACATAAAGATCAAGTAGGTCTGAATAACTCTTAGATTAAAAAGACAATTAAAATGAACTCTTGGATCCTGCGTCCACACAAAAACAGAATGGAATGCAACTGAGAAAAAAGTCCCAAATTTACTTCACAAATGCAATTATGCTAATTTCTCCCAAATGCACAGTATATGTGCAGGATTCCCAGGGTAAGGGAACAACAATTGATTATTTAAATTATCTATTTTTCTCCTCTTATTAGGCTGGTGAATGATTTCACCTCCATTAAAGGAGGAAGGCAGAGGCACCATATAGCAACCTAAAGGCATGTGTCTAAGCTTAGGACTAAAGTCTAACAGTAATGAGAAAATCATTTCTGAATTAACACTATTAATCTAATTAAGTGATGGCTGCTGTCCTCATTTGGCAGAGACAGCTGGTGTTACAATGTAGAGAATGCTGAGCCTGAAGTCAGGAAGACCTGAGTTCAAATCCAACCTCACCCTCAGACACTTACTTAGCTGTGTGACTCTGGGTAAGTCATTTAACTTCTCTATACCTTAGTGTCCTCAACTGAATAGCACCTATCTCATATGATTGTGACAATCAAATAAGATAATACTTGTTTAAAGAAATGGGTAGCACAGTGCCTGGCATATTTTGTTGTTGTCCTGCAATGAGTCCTGTCTGATTCTTCTCCTGATCCCATTTAGGGTTTTCTTGGCAAAGATAGTAGAGTGGTTTGCCACATCCTTTTCTAATTCATTTTTACAGATCAGAAACCTAAGCCAAAGGGTGTTAAGATTTGAGTCAATCCTACCGACTCCAAGGACAGGCATTCTATCTACTGCCCTGCCTGGCATAGTATAGGTTCTCTTACTTCACCTGATCCCCAACAATTAACCTTGAGAACCAAAGAACAAAATAAAAACATCTTTCATCTCTTTGCCAAGCTCAACAACTGCACATTAAAAGTCCACAGGAGATGAGGGAATCACATAGATATAATGTAAATGCTTGCAAAGTAGCACTGGTTCATGGGCTAGAAAACCCTCCCCCCCAAAAAAAGTAGGGAAGATAGTGGTCTGCATAGAAATAATCATTTTAATATATTGAAATTCTAACCTACAACTCTGGAAGTATATCACTTTAAGCTCTACCCTAAGCTCTAAGCCCCATGAGGGCAGGCAAGGGACCACTACACTTTATCCTTCACTCAGCACTCCCTTGCACTACAGAGGAAAGCAGAAGATTATTCTGGAATAAATGGTACTTGCTACCATTAAAGACACTGGAACCAAATGTCTGGACGATTTGCAAAACACTAGCATGAACTTGACAGTTTCTCAAAACTTCTGGGAACCCAATTTTGGGCCTTTCTGCAAAGTGAATATGTTTGAACAAATTATTTAGTCACAATAAAGACACAGACAAGGACTTCACAAGCAGGTGGGCAATTACAGCTAGCAAGGTCTTCCCCAAAAAACTGATGATTAAAAGATGAAGAAACCCAGGGAGGAGGTGGACCAGCCACTACAAACGAGGAGGAGCTAAGAGCTGCGATGTTTTACTGGGGCACTCACAGACTTCAGAGCCTAGGCATGGTGCCAGGGTATTTATGCTGGGCACCAATGCCAACTTGCCCAGGGTCACACAGCTAGTAAGGGTCTGAGGCTGGATTTGAATCTTCCTGACTCCAGGCTTGGCCGTCTATCCACTGTACCACCTAGTTGTCTTCCAGTTCTTAGTCTGTGGTTCTATTATGGCTCCCCAAAGCAATGGGGAATTATACCCAGGAAACAAAAAATGGTAAGAAAAGCTTTGAAATAAATGAAATATGTATTTGTTACCCCTATTTCCTGCCATCTTCTTTTGCTGGGCTCCCCCAGTCAAGGAGACTAATAGACACAGGTTTCTGAAGACATGTTTGCATCTACCCTTAATCAAAAGAGTCATATGGTGAATACCTTCTCTGCAATCTTGCACCTTTCCAACAGCTCCCTTTGCTGTATGCCTTCCTTACCTGATTGTCACAACAATCCTGTGTGGTTGCGTCATACAGAGTGTCCCAAAAGTCTGAGTGCAGTATTAAGCTTTAACAATTTCAGAAGTACAAATGCTACAAACTTACAGGAACAAAATTTAAAAATCAATTATTTAACTTCTTTAAATTATTCATATGATTCTCAGTAAAATTCAGAGAAACGATCATCTTATGCCATACAATGTTCTGGTTAATTTTTGAACTTTATAAAAACTTTCATCAGCTCCTGCTCAGCGATTGAGAGGATTGCATTTGTAATTCTGATATTTACTTTAACAATTTTGATGTGATTCCAGAAGAAAAAATCTAATGGAGAGAGAGATTAGGTAAATCAAACAAAAGAAATTCCTCTTCTCTTCAGTCTGAGAAAGTGTAATCCAGAAATAGTTACATACAGGGTACCCGATCTGGTTGAAATTAAAATTTATTATGTACCTTTAAGAATTTATGCAACTAAATAATTATAAAAAGAATCTAGATAATTAAACTTGTGACTGATGTTTTTGTAAGTTTCTAGAATTTATGCTTCTGAAAGTTATTAAAGCTTAAGGTTGTACTAAGACTTTTGGGACATACTATATTATCTCCCCCCATTTACTGATGAGAAAGCAGAGTAAGAGAAGGGCTCAACAGAAGACTCAGTCCAAAGGCAACTCATGTCCTCCCAAATCACTTCAAAGGGGCATGAAGAGACCTGCTCCAAAAGAATGCTGGAATTGGATGGACCTAAAAGAGCCAACTTCTGTTGGCTGGAGATGAGAATCCTTCAGATCTCAACTCTGCTGCTGTGTGACCCTGGGTAAATTGCTTCACATCTCTGGACTTCAGATCATGAGACCACCGAGTCATAGACTTAGAGCTAAAAGAAGTTCTAGAGGTCATCTCATCCAACTCTTATTTTGTAGATTAAAAACTAAAACCCATGGGTAGCTAGGTGACTCAATAGATAGAGCACTGGCCTTTGAATCAGGAAGATCTGAGTTAAAATCTTGCCTCAGGTACTTACAAGTTATGTGACCCTGGGCAAGTCACTTAATCCTGACCTCTCAAAAAAAAAAAAAAGAACTAAGACCCATACAGGTGTAGTGATTTGCCCAAAAGCACAAAGGAAGTAAATGGCAAAGTCAGTATCTGAAGTCAGATCCCGCAGCTCAAGCTCAGAGCATGAGAATTTTGAACTACATGCCATCCATGGCTCTAAATCTAAGATTCTAAAATCCATCATAGATTCCAAGCATTAGGTCCCCAGGGGCAGAAGAGGGACTCTCTGAAAGGAAGGCATATTCATTACAGTCTCCTAACCTAAGAGAACCTAGAGTACCAAGGGTTCTGTGCTGTCCTGGGCTCAGAGCAGTGACAGTGTTCAGTCATCAAAGCTCCCAGGCAAGTGGGAGCCCTTTTCACCTTGCTATGGCAGGCAAACTCTCTGCTCCAATTCCCTTGATCTCTGTGATTCAGATGTAGGAGCTGTTGAGGCAAAATTCTTTCTTCCTTTCTCTTCTCTTACATTCATATCTATACACTTCTGCCCTACCCCTCCCCAATTAATATCCTTCCATCCTCTGGAAACTACTGAATGTGAACCTAGTAAGCATGCCCATGTGCACGCACACATCCATACACAAACACACACTCACACACACCACTACCATTCTATTGTTTCTGGAGCTTTTCCAGTACAGAGACCCAGCCCTCTCCAGAATATACTGCCCCACCTTACCCCACGTCCCCCATC
>CM053769.1:645922666-645933970 GCA_028658325.1 Potorous gilbertii | reverse complement strand
AGAGTCTAAGGCTTTAGGAAAGGCAGCTGAACTATATTCCTTAGTTTACTGCCAGTATCTCTATCCCTATCAAGAGGTAACAGCAGAATGCAGAAAGCCCTGAGCTTGGACTCAGTAGACAGTGGTTTGAATCTTAGTTTTAATATTTAGAACAAGTCTCTTAACCTCTCTGAGCCTCAATTTCTTCTGTAAAATGGGGATAAGTTACAGGAACTGCTTACTTCACAACAATGTGGTTCAAAAATGTTTGATCGACTTTAAATAATATAGAAATAGGAGGTATTATAATCCTATTTTGACTACTGAAAATCTAAACCCTACTACTTTGGGAGGACATTGGAGAAAGAGGAAGTAAGAAATTCTTCAAGAACAGCTCTGTAGTATAAAGTCCTATGATCCACAAATTATTTATAGATGTGATAAAGAATCAATTTCTCTGGTTGTATGGCAAATTTAGTTGTACATTTACTAGCTGTATGACCCTGGACAAGTTACTGAACCTCCCTGACCTTCAGCACCCTCTTCTGTGAGAATGAAAGTATCGGATTCCATGGCCTCTGAGATGCCTTCCAGAACTAGCTCTATGATTCTATGAACCTATAATTCTTTTTTGGTGAATGGAAAGTGTTCATAGATTTTAGAGGAAGAGACTTTGGCAATCATGTCTAGTTAAACCCCTTATTTTGACAATAGAAAAACTGAGGACTTGACATCATCTTACCAATGGTCTCTTAATGGTCAAATCTAAAGACTTTTTCTCAGTTCTCACTCTTCTTGATATATTCATAGTCTCTAACACTGTTAATTGCCTAAGTGGCCCTGTGGATAGAATGCTATCAGTGAGTCAGGAAGACTGTTCTTCCTGAATTCAAATCCAGCTGGAGACACTTACTAGCTAGGTGACTCTAGGCAAGTCACCTAACCCTGTTTTCTTCAGTTTCATCATCTGTAAAAAGAGCTGGATAAAGATATAACAAACCACTCTGGTATCTTTGCCAGGAAAACCACAAATGGGATCATGAAGGCTTGGGCATGACAGAAACAATTGACCACGAGAAACAATTACAGAAACCAAGCAGCCCCTAAAAAATTACTGTGTAGTTTTATTGGGCAAAATCCCACAAATGGGTTTTGGGAATACAATATGACAGTCAGAAATTTGACCAGAATTAAAAGAAATTTTCTAACTCCAAATGGGCAACAACCTAAGACTTCAAGTTGGCCCTACTAGAAGAAGGGTGATCAAAAGGATAGATAGGGACCTTTTGAGGAATTTTGCTAGTTGCCTAGTTGAGTAAGTAGTTAATAGCCAGAAATGATGAACCAAAAAGGTTCTTCAGGGAAAGGTTTACTAGCCAATGTGCTCCAGGAAATGATAGCAAAAAGAAGCAGATAATTTTAGAGAGATCAACTAGATGACCAACAGATAACAAAAGAGAGCAACTCAATAGTCATAAGACCAGCTTTTGGTTATTTTGTTGTGGCACTTTTTTGTCATTTTTTGTCATGTTCAATTGTTCATGACCCCTTTTGGGTTTTCTTAGCAAAGATATTAAAATGGTTTGCCATTCTTACACCAGATTATTTTACAGATGAGCAAACTGAGGCCAACTGGGGTAAGTGATTATGGTCACACAGTTAGTACATGTCTGAGGCTGGATTTGAACTCAAGTCTTTCTGGCTCTAGTTACCGTAGAGATGCCCAAAGGAGAGTACAAATGCCACATCCAGGAAAAAGGACATGACAGTAAAGCGCATAGATGTAAGTTCTAGTAGAAAGTAACAGTAGATAGTATCATTAGAAAACACCAATGACTCTGACGCACAGGAGCTGTGCTCTTACCTGATCAATTATGTACCCTGGCCACATTTCCCTATCTTTTTGTTCCCTTATATGAACTTTTGGCCCATACGTGTCCCTATATGTATGTTCTCCATGTATATTCCACATTTGCACATATGCTCTCCTTCATTAGTATATAATGTAACAGCAAGCACACTGGCACCCAGGATCACCTGCTGGTACAGGTTCTTAAGAGCTGCTCTTCTAAAAAGAAAGCAACTTTTTAAAGGATCAACAATCTTACTTTACTCAAATACATGTATCATTTACTTAGTTCAGGGGGAAAGTCAGCACCCTGAAGTTCAGAGAAAACACAAATAGAAACTACAGAAGCAGAAACTACAAAGAGAAAGACAAATAGAGCTTCCAGCTATCTGACCATAGACAATTCATACATCATTATTAGAGAGAGAAGCATCAACATCTGGGTTTTCAAAGTGGGGGAGCTCCTTAACAGAGAATCTAGTTTAATCACACAAACACTCTTGCAATGACTTGAGCCCCAAAGTTACACACACACACACACACACACACACACACACACACACACACACACACACTTTTCAGAGCCAGAGGGCAAGACCCTCTAAATCCAAGTCCTCAATAGCAATCAACAAAAGGTGGGCCTTCCTAAAAAAGAGCCTTCCCTAATCAAGTTTCCCTTAATAGCCGCACCTGAGGCCTATTAATGGATGGAGAAGATTTTTAACTCGCATTACACATGGTAATCTAAAGGAAAATGTACACCATGTGTAGCCTTTTTTGGTCATTCAATGTGCTAGGCTACTTCATTTGATATATTCCATTCAGAATTAATAGTTTTCCTGACCTTATAAAAATAAAAACAAGGCCACTTTTATGGAAGTTTTTTCCTAAGGACACATAAAAACTTTAAATCATTGTGCCCTAAACACTCAGAAAACCACCAAAGTCACAAAGTACAGCCAAACATCCAGACCAAAAGTGGACAAGATCGTTATCACTATCAAGTCATAAAAATAATATTTGTAAGTTTTATATCTAGTTTTCTTAGGGTTTTCTGCAAACTAAGAAATCATTAGGAGAGAAAGGAAAGAAGGCAAAGAGGTCTGAACAAGCTACCCCTATTGAACATGAACTAATTTATGAGAAAGAATAAAAAGAACTTTTAACTTAGCACCTAGACCTTGCTTCTCTAATGCTATGCATAGAAATCTTCTCTAATATTCAGTGATTTAATGAGAACTCAAACTCTAGTCTGATCTTGAAAACACATTACCCAGATCCATTTCTATATACATATATACACACACACAATGTGCATTAGCAAGTACACATGCTTCCTAATACATGTACATACAAAGATCTTTTAAGAGGCAATCATATTTATAAGGTTTGAACTGTGAAAGGTGGAGGTGAGAGGGGGGAGACATAGGATACAATGGTTTACTCTGAATGGACAAGTGATTTCCTGGTGATGGATGAGTTAAAATTCCGCACAGAATAATAACAACCACTTGACCTTTAAAAATGCTGGTTTGAATCCAATCAAATATCAACAAGCATGAGATTTGGCACAAGGAGCACTTTTGCACACCAATTATTTTCATAGTGTACATGACTCAGTTCAAGGAGACTTGTTTAGAAAAAGAATAAAAGTCCATTTTCAAAATCCAAGACATGGGGTTGAAATATCTTGGTCACAGGATTTTCCTGAGAAAAGAGACTTTTCTTGAGGAGAAAGAGCTCTGCCTAAAAAGAAAAGATTTCTCCAGTGTTTGCTTTTAAACTACTATGCTTTATTGGAATACCATGCTTCCTCATGTATCATTTTAAAATTTTATTGTTGAAAAAGAATTAATTTCTGTACTTCCTTGGGCTGGGTAGGGTGAAAGCCAAAGATATAAAGGGTCTCTAGACACCTATACAGGTCTACCAAGTATGTGCTGTTTTGGATTAGGGGACTGTACTTTCACTCTAAGCAAGTAGGGAAAGGTAGGGAATAGGAATGAGGCCTTAGACCAAAGCATGTAGAGCAAGAAAATACCTTAGAAATCAAAGTTCTTTAGAAATCATTTAGCCCACAGGATCATAAATTTAAAGCCTGCATGGCAACTCAAAAGCCATTTAGTTCAAAGTCATCATTTTATAGATGAAATTGAGGCCTATGGTCACAGAGTAAAGTCTGACACTTAGGAGGGATCTTAACCCACATTCTCTGACTCCAGAGTCAGTGTTTCTACACCACCATACTGCCTTCAGGCTGGCCTCCTTCCTTATACAGAGGAAGCCCAGAGGTGAAACAACTTCCCCAAGGTCATAAGCTTGGTAAGGAACTAAGGCAAGATTCCAACTTGGGTCTATGGACTCTGGAGTCCATGTTCTTTCTTTCTTACCCTAAAGTTGCCTCTGCAGACACCAGCTCTATTCCCAACCCTTTAGCTTTCTCTCCCATTTGCTTTTAGATCAATGATGTAAAACTCAAATAAAAAGAGATCACTGCAGGCCACATATTGACTTAAAAAACCAAAAACTGATATTATCTGTGTTGTATTTTTATTTTGTTGAATCCTTCCCAATTACATTTTAACCTAGTTGGGCCCTCTTGGGAATTCTGTGAGCCTCATGCTGCTGGTGGGCCTTGAGTATGGCACTTCCACTTTAGATCACTGAAGTCCAATATCTCAAATAGGGGCTTCTGTACATTTATATTCATTTAACCGAGTTCTTGGGCATCAGGTGGTGCAATGGATAGTAGACCTAGAGTAAGGAAGACTGATCTTAGCCTCAGATATTTAATAGCTGTGTGATCCAGGACAAGTCACTTAACCCTATTTGCCTCAGTTTCCTCCTGTAAAATGAGCTGGAGAAGAAAATGGCAAACCACTCTAGTATCTTTGCCAAGAAAATCCCAAATGGGATCACGAAAAATGACACATCAACAAATTTATTCCATTGTCTCCCAGAATACAGAATATAGAGGGATGCTAGGTTTCACAGTGGATAGAGCGCTAGGCCTGGAAGGAAGCATTCCTGGCAGGAAGAATTCAAATTCAGCATGAGACACTTAACTAACTGTAAGTCACTTAACCTTTGTCTGCCTCAGTTTTCTTAACCATAAAATAAAAATAATACTAACATCTGCCTTTCAGGATTGTGGTGAGGATCCAATGAGAGTTTTGTGAAACATTTAGTACGGTACCTAGCACATGGTAAGTGTAAATATATGCTATAATATACATATATTTCATGTACATATATGCTAGCTATTATCATGAGAGAACAGGATGTAGCAGCAGTCTTATAGATAGACTTTCCACTAAAGAACTTAACCACAGCTGTACCTGAATGAGCAAAGATCAGAATAAACCATACAGGAGGTAAAATGGTACCATAGGAAAAAGCCAGAGGACCTGGATTCGAATGTCTCTCCTCTCATACTTACTACCTGTGTAAACATAGGTAAGCCCCAACTTTCTTTGGAATCCATTTCTTCATCTGTAAAATGAGAAAATTGGACTAGAGAAACTCTGGGGATCCTTCCAGTTCCCTATTTGAGATCTCTTCTCTAAGGTATAACCCAGGTTGCCATTTCAACCACAAGATGGCAGTCCTTCTCATGTCAGGGGCATGGAAGCCATTTGGCTTTGCCCATTCTCCTCACTTTGGCTATATGTTTGTTTCTCTGTGTTCCTGCCCAGCTTTCCTAGACATCATTCTATCTCTGATATTCTCAAAGTTTTCATTCACAATGTTAGACTATAAATCCATTTGACTGTGCCCCGCATTCCAGGCCCTCTTTTCTACCAGGACAGGTTAGCTATTGAACTGATGAGAGAAAGAGATACTTCCAAGGCTGTGTATTATGCCAGGTCTTACAAACAGATAGAGCTTTTCTATTGTGGGTAGAATTCATTTGCTTTTATCCTTTTGAGGTCCCAATATTTCTAGCTGATACAGTATGCTTGTGTACTTTAATAGCTCAGTCCCTAGCACATTCATCCATTCAGTGAAGCATCATACCTGTGGAAGACAAAGGATCCATTTTCAATTCAGTTTATAATTTCATAAATTTAGAGCCAGAAGGGGCCCTAGAGGTGATCAAGTGCAATTGAGTTTAAATGATAGTATTACCCAGCAAAGCCCAATTCCAGTCCTAAGTATTGTGTTTAAAATGAAGTATTGCTGGCTTTGGCTTTTACAGATGAACTACAGATAAACTATGCATAGAGAGTTTAAGTGATTTGCCCAGGGTCACAGGGGTAGTGAGTATCAGAGCCAGAATTCAAACCCAGGTCTTCTGATTCCATATTCAACCCTTTCTCCACTGATTCACAAATTCAATTTAAAAAACATTAACTAAGCATTTGCCCTGTGCCTGTACTGTGGTAGTCACTCAAATGGTCTTTTCTCTCAATGACTATTACATGGGGGATTGGGAGGGGGTCTATATGGTGGCCTCAGGTGGAGACCATTAAGGGAATTTTGACTGAGGAGGTTTGTTTTGGAGGAAGACCCACACCTTTTGTTAATTAATGAGGGTTGTAATGCCCTGTGGCTCTGAAAAGTGTATATATACCCTGAGGTGAGGTTTTACTTTGGGGGCTTATTCTTTGGAAAAAAGGCCCATCTGCCAGATGAGACTCTGGGGAGCCATCAAGGAGCCCCCTAGTTTTGAAAACCCAGGTGTTGGTGCTTCTCTTTCTGGTAACTACGTATGTATGTAATGGTCAGACAGTTAAATCTGTCTGTTGATCTGTAATGTATGTATTATTTATGGTCAGACAGAAACCCTGTCTGTTGGTCTTTATTTCTCTGCTTGTATTTTCTCTGTTGGTATATGTGATTAAAGAACATTGTTGACCCCTCAAAAGTTGCTTTATTTTCAGACCTGCCCAAAGTCTGAGTAGAAAGTGAAAGAATCAGGATTTGAACCCAAGTTCTCTTTTGCAAAATCTAGTTTGCTTTTCCATTTATAGGGCTGACTTTTCAGTAATATGAGGTATATATAAGTGAGAGGAGGGAGGGAACAAAGGAGATGAAGAAGAGAGAAAGGAGGAGAGGGAGGGAAGGAGAATGGGAGAGACAAGGAAAGGGAGAAGGCTGGGGGGAGGGGAAGAGGGAGAAAGGAGAGAGGAAAGAAAGAGAAAGAGAGATAGAGCTAATAATCTCCTCCAAAGAGCTGAAATATTGTAGCTTGCATTAATTCACTTTTCCAAACTAGTTCTATGCATTTCACAATGATTTACATTGGGAATCTCTTGAATAGGAAGCTGTCCTAGCTTAGCAAACAAAATAATGTAAAGCATTTTGCAAATATTAATGAGCTATAAAATATGAAAGCTTATTTATTATGTTGAAAATTTTACCATTACAAAAATAGCATGCCTATTGCACTATTACAAAAAGTTTGATACTGTGTATGGATGCAAATAATGTCAGGTAGTTGTATTCTGTCTTTCACACCCCCTAACTCTAATTCCCTATCCCTCTCAGACCTTCCCCCATCACCCTTACCTGCTCATCTCAGATAGACCAACCTTATTCAGTTCTCAGTACCACTTAAGCCAGTAATACCTCATATTAGACACAATACTTGGGACTGAAATTGGACTTTGCTGGATAATACTATCCTTTAAACTCAATCTATCAGGATCCTCTAACAATTTGAAAGGCTTTTACTTTTAGCACGAAGCTGCCAGGAAGAATAATAAGGTTGTAGATTTAGGGCTAGAAAGCATCTCAGAGGTCAACAAGTTCAGCCCTCTCATTTTACAGTTGGGGAAACTGAGGCACTGTTCTTGTAAAGAATTCAGCGTCCCCACATGGAGTTTTCTCGGCAAAGATATTAGAGTTGCTTCCCATTTCTTAATCCAGTAGATTAAGGCAAACAGAGGTTAAGTAACTTGCCGAGAGTCCTGAAGCTAGAAAGTATCTCAAGCTGGAAGTAAACTCAGATCTCGCGGACTATCCATTGAACCATCTAACTACCTCAAACTGAGATAGCTAGATGCTAAATGGCTTACCCAAAGCCATATGCTGATAAATACTAAGAGGGGAATTTTAACCCAGTTTTTCTGACTCCCAAGTACAGCACTATATCCATTATGCCATGGTGAAATTCTTACTTGTAGCTTCACATGGCAAGCCTTTATTTCTTACTACCTTCCCTTCAAAGCGTGTTGGACTTGGAATAAGAGCATGAGGACTCAAATTCGACCTGTGTGGTCATCGGTAAATTACTTAACTCCTCTTGACCTCAGACTTCTTAATCCATTTTGTGTTATAAACCCCTCAAGCAATCTGTTGAATCCTATGGACTCATTTTCAAAATAATGCTATTTAAATACATTTTTTAAAAGACAGAGAGGATTGTAGAAGATACTAATTACAATACTGTAGCCAAGAGGGCAGCTGGATAGAGTGTCAGGCCTGGAGCCAGAAAGATCCAAGTTCAAATTCAACCTCAGACCTATACTAGCCTTGTGACCCTGGGCAAGTCACTTAACCTTGTTTGTCTCAGTTTTATCATCTATAAAATGCACTGGAGAAGGAAATAGTCTTTCTGCCAAGAAAACTCCAAATGGAGCCACAAAAAGTCAGACATGACTGAGCAAGAGTCACCAAAAAAGTAGTTCATGGACCTCAGGTTAATATCTCCTGACCTAGAGGACATTGATAGGTTCTTCCAGTTATCAACCCATGATCTTACAATCTTCTTTCTACCAGAGGTGGGGAACCTGTCACCTCGAGGTCTTTAAAAGTGTAGCCCTTTGACTGAATTCACACTTCATAGAACAAATCTCCTTAATAAAAGGATTTGTTCTGTAAAACGTAGACTCAGTCAAAAGGCCATACCCAAGGACCTAGAATGATCTTGAGGCCACAGGTTCCCCACCCCTGTAATCTAGACAGTCTAGACACAGACAAGGATGAACATACAGCAACAAGGAAATAACTTTTCATGGATCTGTGCCAAATGCCCAGGGTCATTATCAACAGTATCACTTCTCTTTTTATGTTGCAAAGGACAAGGTCTAATTCAGGAAGATGGAGCCGTACCCAGCCAACTTGGGTGGCTAAGGCTCCCCAGCAATGTTAGGATGTTGGCCAGCTTAATAAGCTAGTTAACATCAGAAGAACCCTGCCCCCCGAGTCCAACTGCACTTCAAAAATATCAGTTTGTCTGTAGGGAAGACAGACTCTATGAGATCTCTGAGGCAGGCCCTAAAACCCAGAATACTAGAGGACACAAAACAGCTTTCTAGCAGTTCTCTCACACCAGGAAACCAAGACTATATGTGTTCAGGAGACCTCCCCTGATAGGTTAGGCAAAGTGGAGAACCCATGTGATGAGAGCAGGTTTCCATGGGTCTTCCTTCATACCCCCACCCATCTCTGTGGCACCATGACTCTTCTATGAATTTCTCAGCGGAAAGAGACTCCAATCCCCTTCGTGCCATAGTCCTGGAAGTTGTGGTTAGAGCAGATTCCCACCTTCTCCCCTATTCAAGGACGACTTCTCCAGAAAGAGCTGCCTCAGACATAAAACAAGTCAAAAACAAAGAGGGAAGCTAGATTTCTACACATGGCAAGGAGAAAAAAATAAACCAAGGACCCTAACCTGCTTGAAAGTGTGAAGAGACACTTTCTCCTTTTTATTCTTGCCAAGTAAAATATAACCTCAGGGCAGAAAGCCAAAAGAAGCAGATCCAAGAGAGAACAGGTTCCCTTGTTGTCCTAACAAGAAGCTGTAATCTCCCAACCCAGCCAAAGTTCAGCCAACCCATGAGCAACCTTTACTGAGAGCACCTTCTCTCCCCATGCAAACAAAAGCATAAGTGTTTCATCATTTCATTCCCTGAAAAAAAGAGGATAATGAAAATTTGGAACCAGATTTTGAAGAAAAAACAAAAACCCATAGTCACCTTAAGATGCAAAAAGACTCTGGACTTACTTTCTCTTTCTTGCGTAACAAAGGAACTGGTTTCCCCAATAGATTCCTGAAGAAGATCCCAACCTGGTGTATGTTGGCAAGTCCTCCCCAAGTGGGAAGTGATACTCAGTACCCTGAAATAGAAAATAGGAAGTTAAAAGAACTGATTTTCCTAACTACTCAAATGCAAATCACCAGGCTCATTATGGCTAAGCATTGCCATGCTGTGTAATACTACCTTTCTCATGGAAGTCACTGTGGGGCTGCATGGTCTAAATCTGGAAAGAAATTAAATAAATCAAGTCTTTTCCTTGATGAAGGGAGAAAAGCAAAATTGTGTTAAGTATAAATACTCCATGAAACTGTCCCCACCAATCAAGTCAACATGCATTTATTAAGCACCTACTATATGCTGGACAATAAAAGCCAAAATGCTATTTAAAAAGTTCCATTTGTAGGGTCCATATAATCACTTGTGTTGATCTGTATCAGATTCAAACCTTCAAGACTGTCTCCAAAAACTAAGTCTTCTCAACCTCTTTGCTAATCATAGTGTCAATATTTCCTTGAAATTCTGATCTCAGAGTCTTTGAGCGCTCCATCTTCCTCAGCCCCAATTACGTCCAGTCATTCACCAAATCAAGACAAGTCTTTGATAACAATCCTGCTCAGATCTGGCCTCAGCAGTCACCACGTTGGTCTAAATCTTCTTCGCCACACAACCTTAAAGCTCATCTTCCTGCCTGCACCCTTCCCCTATTCTTATCCAACATACGAGATACCACCAGATTAATCTTTCTAAAGGATTTTTAAAATATCATATCATTCACATACTCAAGAACTTTTGCTAACTTCTGATCTCCTGTTGATCTAATCTAAACTCATCAGGCTGGCATTGAATATATTCTATCAAGTGGCCCTGGCATTACCTCTATGCAGCCCCATTACTCATTGCTCCCCAACATGGCTTCTCTAAGAAAAGAAAATCATTTCTTTTTTTAAAATTTTGTTTTAGACTCAAATGTCAGAACACAAATGCAGAATAGAAAAAAATAAACAAAAACATATCGTAAACAAATATGGGAACTTAAATATAAAGAAGAAAAAACATATCATGTGCATAGCAGAACATCAGAGAGGATTCAAAATATGCAACGATAAATTTTCATTTCAAAAAAGCCTGTATGATAAATAATACATGTTGTGTTGAGAACTGCCCATCTTTTCTTTGCTTCCTTGTAAGTTTTCTTTTTTTTTCTGCTGTGCACTTTTTTACTTTGTTTTTTTTAGGATAGGGGAGGGATCCTTGGAAAGGGGTACAGGGCAAGTTAGAAGTAAAGTACAGTAGGCAGGAGGGATACGGAATAAGAGATATGCACAAACATAAAAACAAAGATCAGGAGTAGAATTTATTTGGGAAAGTATATGTCTATATATGTATGTAAATATGTATATGTGTACGTATATGTCTATAGCTATAGAGAAACATATCCAAACTTAAATGTAGCCTTGTTTGGGGGCGGGGGTGGAATAGAAAGAACCAAGA
>CM053769.1:645900541-645915813 GCA_028658325.1 Potorous gilbertii | reverse complement strand
TAGCTGTGGGACCTTGGGCAAGTCCCTTAACCCCTATTGCCTCATCCTGGGTCATCTCCAATCATCCTAACAAATATCTGGTCACTGGATTCAAATGGCCCTGGAAGAGAAGTGAGGCTGGTGACCTGCACAGTCTTCCCTCACTCAAAAAAAAAAAAACCAAAGTCAAGTGCAAGTCATGTCATTATTTCTCTGATGGCATGGTCTTCTTTGGCAATGAAGGACAAACACTGTACTGATCCTCCCACAATCTGTGGACCTAGAGCTCCAGAAACAGCTGCTGCAGTTGCCCCTGCTGCTGTGATTGCTGTGGATTGCTCCACAGGTCTTTTCCCCCTCTGCCACCTTGGGGATGGGGCCAGACCACTCCAGTCTTCTGCACTGGTCCCACAGGCTTTCCCCACTGACTTTTCAATTTATCCTCAGAGTTTTGGGGTCCTGAAGTCTGGAAACTGTCACAAGTGTGAGAGATTCAGTCTCCCCAAGGCCTGCTCAGGTCCTGTCTGTGCCACTGTGGCCCACGCTGGGCTGCACTCTGCCCCTTGTGTGGTGCAATTGACACTTCCCAATGACCCTCCTGGCTGTCTTGGGTGGAAGATTTGCTTCACTCTGTCATTCTGTCAGTTCTGCAGCTCCAAAATTTGTTTAAAGTCATTTTTGCAGGTATTTGGCAGGGTTTGGGGGCAGCACCCTAGAAAGTACATGCTATTACTCTGCCACCTCCCCGCAAAGTGCTTTAAAAGAGTATATTTTAAAATTAGATTAAATTGTCTTATCTTCCCACATAGGACAGTAACCTGGAGTTTTTCTCCCTCCCCTCCCTCACCATGGAACTGTGACCCAAGGTCTGAAATCTTTCCTAACCCACACCAAACCAAACTTGTCTTTAAAAGTTGATTTGATGACACCTTCCTTGGCACTTGCCTCAGTTGACAGAAAAACCATTATAGCTCTGAAACCGAGGTGTTAACAATATTACATATCCATTTTCAGAAAGGAATAGTACATGGGAGACTTTGATCACTAACATCAACATCTCAAGGATTTACACTATTAAAACAACTTGTTCACTTTGCATCTGAACCCCATTGTCTAGATCTAACCCCAAAATCTAAACCTCTCTGGAATCTTCTCCCTGTACAGCATATTTAAATAAAACAACGCATCAACTGTTCTGCAATCAAAAAACTCCAATATCCTATCACCTAAATTGGCATCCAGTTATTCTAGGAGCTGCATCAAAAGATCTGAAGAGAGGGTGTTCTGTGCTCTCAAGGCACTTGGATGATGGTGTACAATTCTCAGTTTAATCAATAAATATCTATCTTGTTTCTCTGTGAAAATTAAGCAATGGGATTTGACAAGCTATCATTTGTGAAGCATTCATCTGAGGCAGAGGGCCAAAGGTCACTAAGAACAGCTTGACATGAATTAATGCACCAAAAAAATCTCAGTTCTGGGATTAAGATCTTATCATTGCTGGATATGATTCTAAGATCTTTATTAGAGTCATTAACATAAGTTTACAAGGGAAGAAATTCACAGCTTGCATGTCACTACCCAGATTTGCTCTTAGGCCATTAGAGTGCTCAGAAGTGTGGCGAGGAGGGAACAAGGAGGAAGATCATGGCAGAGTATTTAAAGGGACGTAATTCTTGGAATACTCCTCATATTTTGAAAGGGGTTGGCCAAAATCCATTTCATTTATTAGACTTTGCAGAAGGCTGCTTTTCCCTAAAAGGCAACGCAGGTATGGAGTTATTTGGAAGAACTGGGGCTGCTTCGTATTATTTGTGTCTTTCCTGTCCAGAGCCCTGTTTTCCTGTCCATTTCCTATAGATCATGAAGTCAATGTCCACATTGAGTGAGGCATAGAACAGGGACACATACTTGCTAAGCAGTTCACTTGGATCCTGTGCACTCTCCAACAAGGAAACAGATTCCTTATAAATGGTGCTGTTCTCTATATGTGACAATTTTCATACAACACTGAATCATGGAGTTATAGGTCCAGAGCTAGAAGACATCTGACCCAACATCCAATCCAAATGTCTCATTTTATAGATGAGAAACTGAAGTCAAAGGAGGTTGAAGGATTTGTCCACAGTTAGGAAGTCTAAGCTAGATGGTACAGTGCTAGGCCTAGAGTTAGGAAGGCCTGAGTTCAAATCTGGCTTCAGACACTTCCTAGCTGTATGATGCTGGGGGCAAGTTATTTCCCCCTGTTTGCCTCTGTTTCCTCATCTGTCAAATGAACTGAAGAAAGAAATATGAAAGCACTTCAGTATCTCTGCCAAGAAAACCTCAAATGGGATCATGAGGTCTCAGACGTGATTGAAAACTGAACAACAACAGACAGGAACAAGAGCCTGGATTTGAATGCACATCCCATCAGTCAGTCAATAAGTATTTACTAAATGATTAATATGTTCCAAGGCACTATATTAAGTACTTAAAAGATTAACAAGAAAACCCAAAGAAAAAACTCCACCATTCCTTCCCTTGAGGAGCTCATATTCTGATAGGGGAAACAACATAGAAACAACTATGCACATATAAAATAAATACATTCCATATTTCCCATCCTACTTTGCTCTACTTTGTATGATCTCCTCAGTGAGAGCCACAATCACTGGAAAAAGATGTCCATCAATCCACACTGGAAAATCTAAGTAGATAGTCATTGTCAAACCAGGACATGTGGGTAACCAGAAAAGTCAGATGATTGGAAAATATACCATGCAAGGATCATTGGAAGAAGTCAGATGTTATGAACTTGGAGAAGTAATTGCTTATTAGGAAGAACATAATGGCTATCTACAAGTATCTGAGGGATTAGATGGTATCTAGAGCTGGAACGGACTGGTTCAGTTGTTCAGTTCTGGCTGCTTTATCTTACAGAAGAGAAAAGTGAGTGATTCTAGATCTTTTCCAGGAGACTTTCCAGTTTGATACAACAACCAAAGGTCACCCATGAATAAGAGTGTGTTACTATTCAAGGGGAATTCCTCTTCAGCATGGACTCTGCACTGGATCTTCTCCTTCACAGTGTTTGCCCTTCTTGATTAGGAAGTCATAGAGTAGAGCTATTCCTGTTGTTACAGCTTTAACAAGGAATCTTCTTATATCAAAGAATCTTAAAGAATTTTGATGTGTGGTTGAGAAACATCTTGCTATGAAAGAGCTCTTTGTAAAAAGACATTTTGTTGTACAAAATCAAATGCTTTTTGTCCTGCCTCTGGATTTCCATGACTCCAGGAGAGAGTGAGTTTAAATAAATGTGGTGGGATCTCATAGCCTCTCCATTTTTTCCATTAACTTTGGAATGGCAAAGATATGGTCCATTGTTGAAATGTGTGAAAATTCCTTGTGAAAGATTACTTGTGCCCTATTAATACCATCATCAAGGATAACCTCATTTTGTGTATAGCTTACAATCATAAAACCATCTATGATCATGTTAAATTTAAGCTATCCTTACTCTCTCCTTAAGTCATGGAAATCCAGAGGCAGGACAAAAGTCAAGACAATAGCCAGGGATACAGTAGACGACCTTGGCATCCTTGATGTCAAGCTCTAAGCACTCCATAGAACCTATTTCAGTTGCTTTCATGGCCATTGGAATGAATTGTTCTCATCTGTCCGTTCTTCCAGGGGAAGTCTTTCCACCCTGCAACTTACTGATGGATTGGAGGCCTGTTGGTTACCCTTAACCTAGTTTAGCCCATTTGCAGTGCCACTCCACATTCTCGGGCTATTTGGAGTCACAGGTGAGATCTGGGTGACTGGTAGATATCTGAAGTGAGTGAGCAGCCCTAGAAAGCACTCAGCAAGTCCTCTTACCAAAAATGGTTGTCCTCCCTTAACACACCATGCACCCAAGGACTTCACATAGTGAAACAAAGAAGAATCTTGGTTTTTCAAGAGTGGGAGTTTTTTTAAAGCATCTAGAGGCCTATAGGACAGCTGTTCCTATGGAGGACAGCATGAGGGAATTTTTCTCCATAATCAACCATGTCACTTTGAAGGGAAGTTGCACTGACCGCAGGAGACACTCTCCAGCAAAGAACAGACTGTACTTTACACAAATGTGTATAGAGAGAGATTGTCACAGAGAGGGAACAACTTCAAGGCACTAGCTCAGGTCATTGAGAGTCCCTGTGGAGAGGAGCAAACCTTGGGCAACCCAGCAGAGCAGCCAGCCAGGAAACAAGTTGCACCCAAGGGGAATTGAATGAGGATTGTGATAAAGGAGGTAAGACTTCCAGGCTCTTCATTAGTAGGAGTGTGAGTAGCCACTGCATTACTATCATTGTCCTCTAAGGTTAAACTCACTTAATTTTAAAAATTCTTTTGAGTTTTTGAAGTATACTGAAAAATCCCTTGCCCTCCCTGCATCTATACAACATTAATTTGCTTTCTTTATTTTTAAAATAATAAGGAATCTAGACTTAACATCGAGATGACTAGATCTGACATTTACTCAGCACATGGACATTATCTGTATTTGTAGGGGAGAGTGCTCCACGTTTAAGAAGGGAATGTCTTATAACTACTGTTCTTATTATGTCTTTGTTAAGAGATAACCAAGTCTATTAATTGATCATTAGTGGAGGTTAAGGAGCCATAGTAGTGTTGGGGTGGAGGTTACTCCTAGGGAAACAATCTACAAATATTAAGACAAGTCAGGCAGAGACAGGAGAGGAGGAGGTAGAGGGGATGATACATTTGTATACTGAAATGTTCATGTGTGTTGATCATTAAATTCATAGTAAAAAATTCAAAGAATCTATTGCTTTTGAAAAAATTAATTTCTATGTCAGGACTAAAGATGGAATCTCAACATGCACAATTTCTTAAGTGCAATCTGTCCATCTCTATTTCCTCCTCTTCGATTTTGGGATTACTTCACTGTCAATCCACAGCATTTCTATTGGTGAACCTACTCAAGGGGCTGCCCTTCTAACTGCACATCACAATCTAGACCAGGGTTTCTTAACCTTTATTGTGTCATAACCTTCTTTGGCAATCTGGTGAAATCATTGGTGCCCCTTTTAGAACCATGTTTTTAACTGCATAAAATAAAACACCTATTATGGCAAAGGAAACCAATTACACTGATACACAGTTATCAAAATATTTTTTTAAAAAGTTTACAGACCTCCCCCAGTTAAAAACCCTTGGATAAGCATTCTTCCTTCATTAGTTTTTTTCCCCATGAGGATTATTGGGCCTAATGTCTTTTGAGTAACATAACCACATTTTAGAAAAATGAGTGTTGTATATGTAGCATAATATTGAATATGTAAGATTCCTTATACATGTAACTTTTGCCTCCCAATCCTAGGATCCTGATCTACCAAAATGTGCTCAAAGATACAAATATACTTTTTATTTGCTATGGGAAATTCTCTATCTGCATCAAGGATTTAAACATATTTTACAGTAGAAATTAAACATGAAGGTTTCTTGTCTTGCTGTGTAGCCTGAGGATTTATAATTATAAGAAATTTCTGCTGAGACATAAAATGATAAGAAGACTCTGTCACTGTGTGTCCTCAAAGGGCTTTCATGTACGTTTATTTAGTCTGACATGGAATTTCTATCCCCAGGAGTTTTTTCCCTAGGTTTTATTCTTGTTCAATCATTTCAGTCATGTCTAGCTCTTTTGGCAAAGATTGCCTCACTGGCAAAGATACTAGAGTGGTTTGCCATTTCCTTCTCCAGCTCATTTTACAGATGGGAAACTGAAGCATACAGGGCTAAGTGACTTGCCCAGGGTCACAGAGCTAGTAAGTGTCTGAGGCTAGAATTAAATTCAGGTCCTCATCTAGCTGCCCCAAATTGAAGATAAGCTAAAGTCCTTTTCTCATAGAACTTAGATTTGTAATTCAGGAAACAGCATGGAAATTCCATTTCTGAAAACACCCCTCTTCTCTCCCTCACCATCCAACATCATCTAAGTTTGTAGATCTAGTTGAGGATTGCACACGCATTGGGATCTCTAAATGTTTGAGTAAAATCATGGTCTCTGGGGCTTGATGCGAGACTTATTTTGGCCAACCTATGCCCAAAGAAGAGCAGAAAAGAAAAAAACTGGAGTGAAATTTTTTTTTGCTTAGCCACATTTTCTTGGTATTTATCAAAAACCTTTGATAGGAATAGAAAGGCTTCTGTGAACTGAAAGAAAAAACAAGTTTGAATTGACTTCTGAAAGTGAAATGGAATGTATCTTTTCTGTGCTTTACCTACTAGTCAGTTACAGAACACTGATTTTCAGTTTTCACCTCAAGAATTGCAGGGACAGGGAGATAAAGAAGTAACAGGTCAAAAGCTGTATTAAAGGGGAAAATCCAATGTCCAGGCTTTGAGATGAAACTTTTAATTTGTATTTAAGGATCTTTCCAGTGTATTCTCCAAATATAGGCCAGTAAGGAAGCCAGAGCTATCGCTTCATCAGATCACACTGTGCTAGTTCCTAGTCTTTTATAGGCAAAAACTGTGTTTTAAAATGGACATCAAGAAAAAAAATTAAAAATGAAATAAAATGAACATCTAGGAAGGAAAAGAAGTCATGAAATAGCAATTTAAAGGCAATGTTTTCGTTCATGATTGAGCTGACAGAGGAGGACAAGGTAAAATTGAGAGAAAAACTTGCTTTAATCTTACTCATCTAGAATTTTTCTTTTTCCCCTAGCCCAAAACATTCCTCATTTCTCTTAAGAATTTAATACATGATTACACATATGTAACATGTATCAAATTACTTGCCATCTTAGGGAGAGGGAAGTGGAAAGAGGGAGGGCGGAAGAAGGGAGAAAGGGAGAAAATTTGGGACTCAATTTCTTTAAATAGATGTTAAAATTTGTCTTTGCATATAATTGGAAAAAATAAAACACTATTTATAAAAAAACAATAAAAAATTCAAGATTAAAAAAAGAATATAAGTTATGTAGGATATAAGTACCTTTGGGAGGTAGCAGGATATAGTAGAAATTTTTAGATTTCCAGTGAGAGGACCTCTTTTCAAGTCCTGATGCTAGCATTTATGTAATATTTTCAAATTTGAAAAGCAAGTTTTGTTATCTCATTTGTTTTGGTTTTTTTGAGAGAGGAAGTCAGGCAATGGGGGTTGAGTGACTTGTCCAAGGTCACACAGCTAGTAAGTGTCAAGTGTCTGGATTTGAATTCAGGTTGTCCTGCCTCCAGTAGCAGTGCTCTATTCACTGCACCCCCTAGTTGCCCCTATCTCATTTGTTCTTTACAACAAGCCAGTAAGGCAAGTGTTATTATTTCCATTTCTCAGATGAGGAAACTGAGACTGAGGGAGGTCAAAAGGATTACCAAAAGTCATGCAGCCACTAACTGTCTGATGTGGGATCCAAACTCAGGTCTTCTGACTTTAAGTCCAATACTCAAATCACTTCATCTCTCTAGGCCTAATTTCCTCCATTGTAAACTAAGGGTGGCAGACTACATGACCTCTAAGTTCCCTTCTAACTCTAACTCTATGACTTTTCTCCTAAACATTTTAATCATGAAGGTCTTTGATTCTTACTCTCCTTGCAGAACCTGCCACTGGACTTCAGTGACTCAGGAAGAGAGAGTGAGGCTGATGACTTTGTGCAGCTCTGCTCTGCCTCATTTAAATCCAGTTCATGCACAAGTCCAGACATCACCCTGTCATGTCATTAGTCCTCTTCAAAACTAAAGACAAACAACATGAAGTTCTTTGGTCCCTACTCCCCTTGCACAGACTGGTTCAGTCCTCTATTTCTCGTTCTCCATTTCTTAGCTCTCCATTTCTCAATTCTCCATTTCTCAGTTCTCCATTTCTCAACTCTCCATTTCTCAGTTTCTCATTTCTTAGCTCTCCATTTCTCAGCCTTCCATTTCTCAACTCTCCATTTCTCAGTTCTCCATTTCTTAGCTCTCCATTTCTCAGCCTTCCATTTCTCAGTTCTCCATTTCTGTCTTCCATTTCTCAACTCTCTATTTCTCAATTCTCCATTTCTTAGCTCTCCATTTCTCAGTTCTCCATTTCTTAGCTCTCCAGAAGCAAAAAAGAAAAACAGTCCTTTTCCTCAAGGAGCTTCCTTTCTACTGATCTCACAAAAACTTCACATTCTTCTCATTTCCCAAACACAGACCATGCTTTCCTACTCTTTTACTTTTACTCTCACTGTACTTTTTGCCTGAAATTCCCTACCCATCTGTTGCTACCATATCTCTTCTTCAAGACCCAGATCAAATGCTTCCTTCTCCATGAAGACCCTGATTCCTCCAAAACTGGAAATGACTTATTTATCAGATGTGGTTGTACTTTTTTGGTCTCATTTGCATTTACTTTAGTTTATATTGGACAAATCTCACCATCCTTTCTAGACTATAAGCAGCTTGAAACTGGGGATTAACTCATTTTTTTCCCTCTCTCTTCAATAACAGAGGTAAGCACACATTTGTTTTTCATCTGTTTATCACTTGTATTCGACTCTCTGTGACCCTATTTGGGGTTTTCCTGAAAAAGGTACTAGAGTGCTTTGTCATTCCTTCTCCAGTTCATTTTACAGATGAGGAAACTGAGGCAAACAGGGCTAAGTGATTTGCCCAGGATTACACATCTACTAAGTGTCTGAGGCACCATTTCTTGCTGAGTGGATGAACAAATAGAGGAATGAATGAGTGAGGGAATGGAAACTTTTCATAAGATTTTCCAAATTGAGCTCCTAAGAGCAGTTTCTCAGGCCCAGGCATTAGAACTTCTCCTGACAACTTTGCTCTCCAGGTGTGGTGGTAATTGCAACTCTCAGCTGCAGGAGGCTGTTCTGATGCAAACAAAGAAGGAAAGGTGACTGCTTAAACTTAGTTAGACTACTTGGATAATTAAACCTTCACTAAATATAGTATGTTAAAAATGAATGTTCACCACACAGAAACAGAGTGTGGTAATTCTAAAAATACAGTCTCCCTCACTGTGACAAATCCCTCAGAGGGAGCAAGGATTACAGTGAGACAGAGACCTTGTCCCTCCCCACTATTCCTCACTCCACATAGACTAATTCCCTTCTCCACACAAGGTTCACTAAATGGCAAGAGGAAATCAATAGCTGTTATCTGGCACATCATTTAGTTCTCGAGATAGAAAGTTAAGAGGAGGACAGATTACAAATTTGAGTTATACACTATGATTGCTTCTTTCTAGTTAGTGTTGGGTCAATTTGCCAAAACCAAATCAATTCAGCAGACTCTTCAAGTGTCTAGTATACAGATATATGTGAGAGGAATGCGAATTATTTTTATAACATCTTTAATGATTTTTATAAATAACAGTTGATTTGAAGCCAGGAGACCTGCGTTCAGATCTCAGTTTTGTTACCCTTACATATGTTGCAATGAGCAAGTCAACTTTTCTTTGGGCCTCCTCTTCCTATTCTATAGAACAAAGCATTCAGGAGGTAGTCATATCGATCAGACAAGTTTCTGTTTCAACCCTTCCAATCAATCAATCAAAACACATTTAGAAAGTGATTACTAAGTGTTGAGTATTGTATTAGGATGTAGGGATAAAAAAGACAAAAATTAAATAGGCCCTTCCCTCAAGAAGCTTCTGTTGAGTCCTTAGCATAGTCATATTACAAGCAAACAAAAAACATAGAAAGCTTGGGAAAAGACAATCTTTTTTCAGGACAAGAGAAGAATTGGTTGTGTTTGGGGGTAGGAGGAGGGTTGGAAGGGGTTGGGGTTCTTTGGGGGTTTTTTGCTACTAAAATATCTCTGAGGAGTCATCCAAATCAAAATCTTATAACTTTCAAGGGGTCCAGACCTATAATTTCATTGATATATGGAATTCCCAGGATGGAAACTTATTCTACCAAAACAGACTGGCTATTCATCTGTACTTTATAGTTTTAGAGAATTGCCTAGGGCATAAAAATATTGCCTAGGATCAGGATACATTAAAAGCAGAACTTGCACTCGGAGCTTCCTAACTTCAGGACCAGCATCCTCTTCACTATATTACACTCATTCTCATCTTACATATCTTTTACCAATAGTTGGAGCACTCAAATGGGAGACAAGTCCTTGAAAAGAAGGACTGACTTTCAAGGAACTACCTTCCCAGGACAAACAATTCACACATCTATTCTGGTTCCCCAGCACATGAAAACAGTTTCACCATGACTTACAGAACATTCCTACAGTCAATCCTCAACTTTTATGGGGGTAACATCCCTAGAAAATGGTGTGAAAGGAAAAAATGTGACTTGATACATTGAACCTATGGGAAATAGGAGGTAGATTGTTGCAACCACCAAAAACTGCTGAAAATATACTTTACTGCTTATAATTCTTTATAACAAAATATTAATTCTGATAATATATACTTTTCAAAGTAACCATGAAATAACCCATAAAATACAGTACACAAAATAAAATTGATTACATGTGAATCATTTTTTTTCGTTAATTTCCTAGAATTCCTTGACCTTTTGTGCTGACATCTCAATCAAAAAAACAAACAAACATTGATTTCAGGCACTATTTACTTTTTATAATGCATGAAATTGATACTGCCATAAATACTGTACAGCAAGTAAACTTCTTAAAACTAAAATTTTTTTAACCTGAATCTTTTCTTCCCCTGTGTCAGATGGCAGTATGTGGACATTGTACTGTGTACTATCCTGCTATAAACCTCCATACCTTAACTGACTTCTGAAAACCAAAGAGGAGAGCCAGCTGGCACTTTAGTCTCTGCTGTTGAAAGACATAAGCCTCTGAATTCTCAATATCCCCTCCAATACTCTGACACTGTTTCTACTATACATAGCTGCAAAAGTGAAAATCAGGTTACTAATTAAATCACTTCAAAGTGTGAAGTCACCAAAGTTATACATCTGAATTCTTTCTTGGCTTTCCAAGGCTTTGTCAGGCGAGTGACTTTATAGTGCTTGCCGCATCAGGGGTCTTTGGAGCACTATCATATTTAGGAAAACCAGATGAAAACTTCTCTTGCTGTTACCTCATTTGTTGACCCATGAACAATGGATGAAAGTTTTATAGAAGTAGAACCTTGTTTTATAGAAGAGGAAAATCTTCTGAATATGAGAGCTATCCTAAAGTGGAATGTTCTGCCTCTAGCAATAATAAATTCCCCTGACTTCAAAACTGGGTGACCTTTTCTCACAGATTCTTGTCAATGTAAGAATTGAATGAGCTGGCCTCCGTGCTCCCTTCCAACTCAAACAGTCTTTAATAGGAAGCTTCAGTTTGCTGATCTATTATCTATCACACCAATCTCTTGGTGTAAAATAACATACATCTTTCTTATATCTAAAAACTATAAATTCCTCCAAAACAGCTTTTAGAACTTTAAGTGGAGATAGTGTTTTACGTATGAGTTTGTACATGTATGAACACACATGCATATATGCTCACACGTATGTAGACATGATAATATTTTGAGTCAATGTGTCAACTTTTTTTTTCAGAGGTTCATACTGTTTTTTCATTTTTCTTTTTTGTGGCATGAACCCCTTTGGCAGTCTAGTGAAGCATAGGAGCCCCTTCTCAGTACATTTTAAATGCATAAAAATAAAATAGGATTACAAATGAAACTATTTTTGAAATGTAGTTATCATTTTTAAAAAGGTCAAAAAACACAGGATATGAACCCCAGCTCTTGACCACTTCTGTCTTTAATCTTCTAAGTGGGAATAGTCTTTCTCTGATTCTCATTGTTCTTGTTAAAAAAAATGCAAATAGACCAAAATCTGTTAGTAAATTATTTAGAGAAGATATTTTTCTTCTTTATTTTTTTTGCTCACATAATTTCTAATTGTTGACCTGCAGGAGAAAAAACATTCCTTGCACGAAAGAAAGGTGAAACACTAGTAGACGCAGTAATGTCTTTTAGCTGAAAGGTGATCTCCACTTTCTTGACTTTAGTAGGGCCCTAGTTGAATCATGAGACCTCCTATCAACTTTCTGCTGTTTCCCTTGAACTAAAACCACTGTTGCTTCAGCACCCAATAAAACATGGAGGGAAGGGAGAAGATAACTCACCTCCAGCACCACTTCACTCCCACAGAAAGAACTACTCTTGTGAAAATACTCCAAATCCCTTTTTGCATTTTCCTTGAGCCTCCCAAGCATTCAGTGAACATATAAAAGTAGATGCACCAAAAAAATACAATATATTATTTCATCTGCCCAGAAGTATCTCCATTTAATAGAAAAAAGTCTTGGATTTGGTCTGGGTTTTGTTTTGGTTTTTTTTGACTACCAGTCCTGTCACTTATTATCCATGTGATCTTCAGATTGACCTCTATGGGACTCAGTTTCTCCTCAGTTTATAGCTCCTCTCTCAATTCACCTGGTTCTCCCCGCATTGCTCCAACCAGTTGAGGTTTGACTGCCAGTAAGGAGATAAAAACTAAGTGTGTAACAACAGCCATTAACATGTGGGCTAAAGAGTCCTTAAAGCAACCCTACTCTATAAAGTTTAAGCTGCCTATAATTAGAAGCTAGTGATTGGACACTAGGGCAAAAAAAGACATTCGCCTTTAGGAATTCCAGCTTACACTGGATGCCAAGTGTCTGCCCTGTGCTACGAGAGAGCATACTCCAGAGTTCCTGAACCTTGATGATTAACCCTACAGGACACCGGAGTCAAATATCAGTAATAAATGATATATGTGATATTGCCCACCCACATGAAGAGCAACCCTGGAGGTCAAGTAAGCAACATGAAGGTTTTCCCAGAACTCCTGGGTTCAGAGATGCCAACATACTGTCTGGAGACATCATGGGACTTCCTTAGGAACAACTGAGTGGTAGCCATTCTATAACGTATTTGTTGTTGTGAATCATTTTGTTACTTCTAATGAGTCTATTCCAAGAGTGAAGCAAATTGTGTCCAAGCATGCATGTTCATTACTGCTGGGATTCTATTTTACTATGCCAAGGTCATGTGACTAGGTTTTATAGATAGATGTAACAGATTCAGAAGAGATCAGATTTAGAGGTGATTCTGATTAATGAAGTCCCACATTAATGCATTAAACGGATAACAACAGATAGGCAGATAGATAATTGCCTTCCAAAGATATGACTTGTCTATGTATGGTATAGATATCTGAACTGGGATCTGTCCCACTACGTCTCTAAGGGAGACATCAATTTTTGCCTTTGGGAGGAGCAAAACCAGGACTATTCCCATTCTATGGACAGGATCCATACATATCGTGCATAAGCAAATTCTCCTAAAAGCTCCTGTCTCCAAAGGAGATGGTGGACTAGAATTGTATCTACCGTATTAAATCATTTTAGCTGTGTCCAATTCTTCATGACCCCATTGGGGTTTTCTTGGCAAAGATCTTGCAGTAGTTTGCCATTTCCTTCTCCAGCTCATTTTTCAGATGAAGAAACTGAGGCAAACAGGGTGAAGTAACTTGCACAGGGTTGCACAGCTAGTAAGTGTCTGAGGTCAGATTTGACCTATGGAAAATGAGTCTTTCTGACTTCAGGCCTAGTACTCTACTCACTGTGTCATCTATCTATCTATCCACACATCATTTATCTGTAGTTTAATGACATGATAGAAGTTCAGAATAAAAGACATTTTTCCTAATTGCTCCCAAGGGGAGGGTAATATTTATCTTACTATCACCAGTTTACTTCCTTCCTATCAAATGATGATTGTACAAAAGACTAAAAAGTTAATGCAACCCAATCCAATAAGCATTTATAAAGCTTTTACTATGTACCTGGCTGATATGCTGAAAATAAACAGTACCTGACCTCAAGGAGTTAAGATTATAAAGGGGGAGACAATACCCAAAGAAGGCAGGAAAGTGGTAGGAGGTACACCAAAGAGTGCAGGATGCAGGGGGATCTTGTTCTGTAGAGTTGAAGCCAAGCAGAGCAGCAGATGCAGAACAGAGTGAGCAGAGAGACCTGTTTCTGCCCTCTATATATAAAGTCATTGGGAGGAATTTGGTAGTCTGCCCTCCATCAGGGGGAGAGGAGGCTAAGGAAGGTGCTATCAATCAAGGCCTGCATTAGCAGCAAGGTGGTTGGTAGTGAGTTCTGAAGTGATGAGCTTATTCCATACAGTTGAAATCAATCAAACCAACAGAATAAACTGTATCCCCAGAACCGTTCATCCAATTCCTGGAGCAGAGTTGGAACTTGGAAATATTTGTTAATTAACTGAAAATCTTGCACAGATGAAAAGCAGAATGACATCATTAATAATTAATAAGCCTCTTTAATCAAAATAACTACTAAATAAAAATTGAAGAATTTATATAGATTAGAAAAGAGAAAACACCAGAGTAAATGAGCTCTTCAACTTGAGATCAAGATAGAAAACTCAGTTCAACCAAGCCAGAAACAACTCATCAGGAGGTTAAGGGTTGAGTGTGAAAAGGAGAGGTTTCTCTTAATAGACTCCAGGGCTGCAAGCAAGGGAAGTCAATGACATGGTGAGGCCTGGCTTTCTCACATGTCTGCAGCTCTGAGCAAGTCTTCAGTCCATCATTCAAAAGCCTGTGTCTGTCTCTCTCTAAGCCCTTCAACGATATTGTCCCATCTATCTCACATTGGCTGTGAACACACTCAGAGGTCTCTTAACCAATCAGGAATAATGTGTCTTCTATAGACTCAGCAGCCTCATAGAAGTGTTCTCCTGCTTGGGCAAAAAAGAGGTCACATACTATCCTTTAGAAAGTAAATCAACAGAGACATTCACCAAGAGGCAGAGCTAGAGAATAGAAAGTTGTTTACTTTCTGCAAACTACAGAGATCTCAGCATGGTATGTGTGATAGTGGAAAGAATACCAGCTCTGAAAGTCAGAAAACCTGCATTCAAATTCTACCTCCGGCACTTATTAACTTGGTGACCTTAGATGAATCACTTAACTCCTTTAGGGATTGGATTAAATAGATTCTGATTCAAAATATATGATCAACTGACTTTGCTGAGCTTTTTGTTCAGTGGAGGGATGCTTTACGACCTCCAAGGAGAAAATGAGACTTGACCAACTCTGATCCTTCCCACTGAATAAGATTAGGTTAGTGCCTAACAGCAGAACTTGATGATTAGATATAAAATGAATATTTTGTCCAACTTGATTTCTAAAGTTCCTTCTAACCTTAAATATGTTATTCTATATCAAAAAGATATATCTAGCTACTCTTACCCTAAAGAATAACATCAAATGTTCACAAGCCCAAAAAGAGTTCTTGGAAGAATTTAAAAAGGAATT
>CM053769.1:645839162-645900041 GCA_028658325.1 Potorous gilbertii | reverse complement strand
AAAAAAAAAAAAGAGTATCAGCGATGACACGAGGTGGGGCAGAATAGGAAATTGGCTTTTTCCATCCGAACAACACAAGATGACTTCTAAATCTCAACAAAGATTGAATTTGAGGTGATTCATTTAAAAGTTTTTGAAAGGATTCATTTATATGTTGATTGGCCTCAAGGTACATCAGTGTCCTCTTCATTCCAATGAATGAGGACTCTTCTCAGCAGCAACAGCAGCCACAGCAATGGCAGTGCTGGTGACAATGACAGGAGCCAAGTGGAGCTTCAGTATATAACAGCAGTGGTATGGTAGAGAAGAAGTGAAAAGACGTTGGGGAGGAAAAGCACCAGGGAAGAGGACAGAACCTCAGCAGATGACAAGTTATGGAAGGAGGACAAGCTGTGGCAAGGACCATCTGAGGTGTCACCAAGGAGCTATGTGAGGGGGAGCTGTAGGCATCAGGGAGACATACATGGGCACATGAGAACTCAGAAGAGAAGTTTCCAAAGGCAGCTGATGCGTTAGCTTTCTTGTTCATGGAGAATGAACACAAGTGTTCACAAAGTATGAACCCCATAGACCAGCACATTCTGGGGTGTCATTTGCCCTTTCCCAGAGAGAGATGAGTTTTTGTGTCATGGACCCAATTTTTAGTCTGCTGAAACCAAGAGCTCCTTTCTCAGGATAATATTTATAGATTTATAACATAAAATACATAGAATTACAAAGTAAAGCAATTATTGAAATTGTTATTAAAATATTAAAAAAAAAAACAAATTGACAAAGAATTATAAACTGAGGGGATGTCCATCAACTGAGGAATCACTGAACAAGTTGCTGGATGGGATTGTTATGGAATGCTATGATGCTATAAGAAATAATAAGCAGAATGGTTCCAGAAAATCCTGATTAGACTCATATGAACAGATGTAGAGTCAGGTGAGCAGAACCACAAGAACACTGTACACAGTAACACCAACATCGTAACAATATCAATTGTAAAAGATTTAGCTACTCTGACCAAGATAATTCCAAAGAACCCATGAGGGAAAATGCTATCCCCCTACAGAGAGAAAGAACTGATGAACTCTGAGTGCTGATTGAACAATACTTTCTTTTGTATTTTCTTTTTGTTTTTTGCGTGTTTTTTCTTTTGCAACATAGTTAATATGGAACTATGTTTTACATGGCTTCACATGTTTCACTGATATATTGCTTGCCTTTTCAAGGGGACAGGAAGTATAGGTGGGAAGGAATGAATGTGGAACTCAGAATTTTAAAAAATGAATGTTAAAATATTTTCCATTTTTATTTATATTTATTTTGTTATTTATATTTATTTTGTTAAATATTTACCAAATAAATAAAAATACCTTAAAATGAAGAAACAAGTTCACAGACCCCAGGTTAAGAATCCCTGCTAAAGGGAAAGGTGCATGCCCCAGAGTATACCAGCATACCTGCTACTCTGAACACACCTAAGTGTTTTAGGTTTTTTGGAGATCTGTTCCCTTCCTTAAGGGATTGTGCACATATGGTATAAAGTGAGGAACTATCCTACCGCATGGTTTTTTGGTTTGTTTTTCTTGCTTTTTCACTTTGCCCTTTCTTAAATATTTTGTTATTTGGGGAAGGGAAAAAATGATTCATCTGTTTCCATTTGATGCTTCCTTTAGAATTCTGAGAACACGCTTTTCTCTCCCATCTCTTATAACCTACCTGAACAAAGTACACAACCTTAGAAAAATAAAATTCTGAATGAAGAGTGTATTAGAAAATAAATCCACATTAGACAGAGGAATTCCTGGAAACTGATCCCAACTATGCAAACCAACATGATTGCTAAGGTATGTGGTCTGAATAAATACATGTAACAAAAGCAGGATGACTCAGAATGTCAAATTCAAAGGAGACAGAGTATAAAGTAAAATCATGAAAACAAAGAAAATCAATTTTTAAAAGAACGATTAGAAATATCCATTGTTCCCCCTTTCCTTTCTTTATTTTTTAAAAAAAATTATTGATTTGTTTTCAGTTTTCTACAATCATTCCCCCTTTTTTCTTTACCTGTTTCAGTTTTTTCTTTTTATCCTTGACCGACAGTTTGGTATCCATGATTATTTCTTCCAACAATGTTGCCAGGGGTTCTTGGGAGCCACACACTCTTTGGTATTCAAATTCTTCTGGACTGATCTGACGGCAAAATGGTGGAGCAGACAGAGTTGCATCAGTATCTGCTCCTGGATATTTTATCTAAAGGGAGAAAGCAAAGTTATGGAAAAAAATACTCCTTCACAAAGCTTGGAAAAATTTGTTCTGCATATCGCAAAATTAGCATACCAGGTATCAGTCCTGAAATCCCCTGTGGTTGTTTTGTCAATTTCATTGTGTCTAACTCTTTTTGACTCCATATGAGGTTTTCTTAGCAAAGATACTGGAGTGGTTTGCCATTTCCATCTCCAGCTCATTTTAAAATAAGAAAACAGAGATAAACAGGATTGGCCTAGTTGCCAACTGACTTGCTTAGGGTCACATAGCAAGTAAGTGTCTGAGGCTAGATTTGAACTCAGGTTCTCCTGTGCCACCTAGCTGCCCTCCTGAAATCCCAGGGGATAAAATAAGTGTTTCTATCATTTCAAAATAATCTATCTTTAGGACATAATGCTTCAAACTAGAGTTTGATTCAGAAGAACTTATCTCAGTTTGTTTCATGTAATTCTTGCTTAAATTCTAAGAAACAATTCAGTTTCAGCAAATGGTCACTTCCCACTACAGTCAAAATGAATTTTGTATCTTATTTATTTTGCAAGCATTTCTAATTCTCTCTCTTCCACCTGACTCCCCAGTGGGGAAAACAAAAAGAAGAAAAATAAAACCCGTGTAATAAATATGCATGATCAAGCAATACAATTTCCTGTACTGGCTGTGCCCAAAAATGAATGTCTCAGTCTGCATCTTGAGTCCATCAACAGTCTGAAATTCTGATTTGTCATTGCACTGATCAAACTTAAGTCTTTCCAGGTTCCAACTCCGTCATTTTATAGAAGACGAGCTAAGGCCTAGAAAAGTTGTGATCTGAACCCAGATCTTCTGACCCCAATCAGCATTTATTTCACTACATGATGCTATTTCCTTACTCATCCCCTTTTCCAGCTCATTAAAGGAATTGTCTTCAAGAGGCCTCTATTAAAAATGAAAATATGATGGCCAACAAAGGGCATACTGTAAAAACCCACAAACATACTAGGAAAGATTAGTTTATTAGATGTCTTAGCTGAAATCTATTAGGAAGATGGGCCTCTAGACAATGGAGCCAAAAGCTAGCTTAATTTTAACATGGGGGTCAGGGAAGGGAGATATATTAATGATGAAGAGTAATGAGTCCTCCCTAGATGGGCATCTGCAACAGGAGATTCTAGACGGAATTTCTCAACCCAATATAAGCCTTACTGGAAGAAACCCCTTGGATAATTTACCAGGATCCTTTCCCAGAATAAAGAAGGGGACTTTGTGGGTATTTTATTGTGTTTGTTTGTTTTAACATAACTGGTCCTAAATGCCCAGGGAGCAAGGCTTGGTGGCCTAACAGATTGGACATAGAGCTCTAGACCTTGCTCTGCCATTATTTAGGCATGTAATCTTGAAAACTTATTTAAACTGTTTTTTCTTCACTAAATGATAACATCGCTGTATTACCGAAAATGAGAAAATGTATTTAAAAAATTCAGTACTTTCTGATTTTATTCAGTGCACACTGCAGCAAAATATTCACAAGAAGAAAGTTGTCTGCAGATAAATTAATCAATAGGGACAACGTTCTGATCTCTAGGTTACTAACTAATACAAACATGGGGCTGAGTTACTAGAGTAAAGTAGTACAAATATGATTTAAAGGTCTCATATTATTTCCTTCCAAGCACCTTATATTCCAACCAAATCCATATACTTGCTTTTCCCTGCACACAATATCCCAATGCCCACTTTTGCACAGGTGGTTCAGTGCTCCATGCCTGGGCTTCACCATCTCACCTACAAATCCTGGAATCACTAACTTCCTTAAAAACACATCTGAGATACCAACAGCAATACTGTTTTAAGAATAACTATGTGCAGGGCAGAGCCAAGATGGTGGAGTAGAAAGACGCACATACTATAGCTCTTCCCCCATAGCCTATAAAATACCTGTAAAAAATGACTCTCAACAAATTCTAGAGCAGCAGAAGTCACAGAATGACAGAGTGAAAGTGATTTCCAGTCAAAGGTAACCTGGAAGGCTGACAGGAAATGTCTGTCCCACAGGAGGCTGAGTGGAGTGGGGCCCAGCCCTGGCCACGTCGGAGGAACAGGACGGAAACAGACCTCCAGGGCAGAATTCCCAGCAGGGAGGGTCTCAGATCCCTCAATCCACAAGCGCCAAAGAAAGTTTCAAAGGTCAGTGAGAGGGCTTTCCCAGCTGGGCAAGAGGGGAGCAAGGTACCCTACAGCATGGGCCCCAGGCAGCAGTAGCAGTGGGGCAGCAGCACAGAGTGGCAGTGGCCAAGTCAGGCAGGAGCTTCCATCATGGGAGCAGTTCAGCTTAAAGCTCCTGAGGGAACTGAGTAGCTGATCTGAATCTCAGCCCTGAGCATGGTCCTGGAGGGAGGAAGAGCACTAGGACTCTCCTCTTGACAAAGGATTCAGAAGTTAAAAAACTGGCTGGGAAAATTCCCCAAAAAGGGAAAAAAATAAGACCATAGAAGGTTACTTTCTTGGTGAACAGGTATTTCCTTCCACCCTTTCAGATGAGGAAGAACAAAGTATATTGTCAGAGGAAGTCAAGGCTTCTGCATCCAGTACTCCAAAATGAATATGCAATGGGCTCAAGCCATGGAAGAACTTGAAAAGTGAATCAACAACTTGCTAAAAGAGACCCAAAAAAATGTTGAAGAAAATAACACCTTTAAAAATAGGAAGAAGAGGTTCAAAAAGCCAATGAGTAGAAAAAGGCTTTAAAAAGCAGAATCAGCCAAATGGAAAGGAGATTCAAAAGCTCACTTTAAATTTGAGAGTAGAACTGAGGGAAGCTAATGACTATATGATAAAGAAATTATAAAACAAAACCAAAAGAACGAAAAAATAGAAGATAATGTGAAATATGTCATTGGAAAAAAAAAACTGACCTGGAAAATAGTTCCAGGAGAGACAATTTAAAAATTATGCGGCTACCTGAAAGCCATGATCAAAAGAAAAGCCTAGACATTATTTTTCATGAAATGATCAAGGAAAACTGCCCTGATATTCTAGAACCAGAGGGCAAAACAAATATTGAAAGAAATCTATCTTGCCCTACAAGAAAAGAGAGAAGATGGGGATAAGGGAAGGGTGGGGTGTGATAGAAGGGAGGGCATATTGAGGGAAGGGGTAATCAGAATGCAAGGTGTTATGGGGTGGGGGGGAAGGAAAATTGGAACTCAAAATTTTGTGGAAATAAATGCTGCAACCCAAAAATAAATAAATAAATAAATTTTTAAAAAGAATGACTATGCACAAAAAAGTAATTTTGTCTATTATAAATATCCAAATGGATTACAAAAGACATGTAAAGGAAGATGCTATCCATATCCAGAGAAAGAACTGATTTTGTGTGTGTGTGTGTGTGTGTGTGTGATATATGTAAATATTTATCTGATAGCCATCTCTAGGATGAGGAGGGAAGGAAAAAAGAGGAAAAAAAAGAAATTTACATTCTAACTTTATGATATATTTAAAAGGCATAGCAAGTAGTTATGATAAGACTTTCATGTGCAATCATCTTTTTTTTGATACTGTTATAGAAATGCTTGTTTTATTCCATAAATTAAAAAAACAACAACAACACAAAAAGCCTTTTCTGATCTTCCCAGGTGTTAATATTATCTACTCTCTCCTTCCCCTGCTGATTTATATTTACTCTATATATCTTACATACATGCGTGTGTGTATGTGCATGTGTATATATGCACTATTTTCCCCCAATAGTGTAATATAAGCTCCTGGATGGTAGGAAATGGTTTTCATCTTGTTTTTCTGTTTGTGACACCTAGCCCAGGACCTAGAATATGGCAAGTCCTCAGATTGCTATTTGAATTATTTGAACACACAGAGGGTGAGCTGCTGTAATATTTTTTGTCAGTTCAGGAATGGTGAGTCCTGACCTTAGTTATAAGGAAGAGTGTTTGACAGCATCATGGAATACGTTAGTTAAACACTAATTCTTTTAAGTAGAATCAACTTATTGGAGGAAACACTTGGAAGTTATATATAAATCCAGTATAGAATTCACTATGCAAAAGGACTAGTTAGATCTATTGAAAAGAACAGGAAAGTAGTGAGTCAGGAGGCTAGAATCGTGCTGGGGAGCTGTGTGACACTTTACCAATTACTTCATCTCCCTGGGTTTCAGTTTCCTCATTTGTAAAATGGAGGTGGGGTGGGGAGATTACACTTTGTTATTGCTTCTGAAACTGTTTTTACAGTACCCTGTGGTGCTGTGAAGAAAGGAAGTTTTCATGGGAGAGAGAAATACCCACAGCTAACTCTATCTGCCCACTTTGGTTATATGTGCTGGGCAGTAACTGAGGACCATGGGAAACCAATCAAAATCTAGAGTTAAATGAAAAAGGGCTTTTTATTGACCTAAAGCCAATCATTGAACTTATTTAATGATATAAGTTAACTGTGTTAGTGAACAGAAAGCAATTAAAATAATCAAGTGTTCATTTACACATATACACATATTTTTTACATATATAGATATATATCATATACACACATACATTTTGTTTTGGGCACCAAAACCAGTAATGGACAATTTGGTAAAACTAACAGGACTGCAGTGACAAGAAAGTCAAAGTACCAAACTGAAATACAGGGGAAAAGGCAAGGAGGAAGAGAGCCATCTTTAATTTGTCCTCATTTCCAGTGATAGAGAGTACAGATTATGTTATCAAAATTTCTTAAAGTTCTTCTGTAATTCTAGTAAAGTTACAGAAGAATTGATAAACAAAGCTCAGTGAATTTAAAAACAAAACAAGGTTCTTAAATTTTTTTTTTTAAAGCATTAAGGTGATTAACTGAAACAAGCCCCCAAAATGCTGGCTTATTTCAGTAACACAGAAAATGAAAACTGCTGTGAAGCTTTCCATCCAATATTGAGGCCTATTATAAAACACTTATTGAAAGCAATCATTTCCTTCTCACCGAGTAAGCTATTTGTATAATATGGCTGGAATAAAATTTATCAGTGAAGTTGTTTTTGTTTTTAAATTTGCCTTTTGTTATTTAGTTACTGCAAGGTTTGTGTCAAAGTTTAGTTTTAAGTAAAAAATTCCATCAGTATAAAAAAAATAGACTAACACTTTTAGAAGTTGTACTTAAACATGAAGATTCCAGCGACCAGTGGTACACAGTCAAGGAACTTCAAATAGGAAAGAGGCGTTACTGTATTGTGGAAACTTTGTGCTGACACCCAAACTGATTAGTTAGTAGAGGAAGAAGCCTAGCTCTTTATTCATCACTTGAACATAATCAATTCCTGCCATCTCTTACCTAAGTGGAAGAAAATGAGATTTTTCTCTTCCTTATTGTTCCCCCTGCTCCTGCAGACAGGCATACCTTGTTTTATTGTACTTTGCTTTATTGCATTTCACAGATATTGCATTTTTTACAAATTGGAAGTTTGTGGCAACTATATTGAGCAAGTCCATTTTCCCAACAGTATGTGCTCACATCATATCTCTGTGTTACATTTTGGTAATTCTCAGAATATTTCAAATTTTTTCATTATGATTATATCTGTTACAGTGATCTATGATCAGAGCCCTGTGATGTTACTATTTTCATTGTTTCCACGCCCATACAAGATGGCAAGCTTAACTGATCAATATTGTGTGTGTTCTGACTATTCCACCAATGAGTCATTCCCCCATCTCTCTCCTCCTGCAGAAACAACAATATTGAAATGTGGTCATTTAATAACCCTACAATGGCTTCTAAGTGTTCAAGTGAAAGGATGAATCCCACGTCCCTCGCTTCAAATAAAAAGCTAGAAATGATTTAGCTTAATGAGGAGAAATGTCAAAAGCAGAGATAGGCTAACAGTTAGGGCAGTCGGCAACCCCACCAACATCACGGCATGATTGTCCATCACAACTCACTGAAGTCCCAGATGATGGTTAGCATTTTTTAGCCATAAAGTACTTGTTAATTACGACATGTGTATTGTATTTTAGACATAATGCTACTGCACTTAATATACTTAACAATGACAGTATAATATACCTTTCACATTCACTGGGAAACCAAAAAAATGGTGTGACTCCCTTTACTGCAATGAATCAAACTCACTATATCTGCAAGGGACACCAGTCCTCATTTCATCATTCAATCATTCACTCTTTCATTCATTCATCCATTCATTCACTCATGCATGCATCTAACACTGCTAAAGGGTCTATCTCAGTCAATGCATCATGCTAGCTACCTAGAGAGCTACAAAGATGGTGCTTGAGATGCATTAACACTTCTACATTACACATTGTTTGATTTTGGATTTCCATCCATAATCAGCCTAAAATTCTATGAATCCTCTTCAACAAAATCCACATTAATGATTATGACCCACTGTCCTCACTCCTCCTAAAGCTTCATCTTTATCACAGTCTCTCACCCCTCTATTCCTGCTTGTTCTTTCAATAATTAAATGTCTGTTCTTCTCCCCTTCCATCACTACTGCTTTGGTCTCACGTCTTCTCTTTGCAACCTAGATCCTATGGTTGGTCAGCTTAACTATACACTGCCTTCGACTCTTGACTCCTGGGCCTCACTGAGTTACTGCTCTTTATGCCCTGCTGCCCTTCAACCTTGGGTCATCCTAAACATGGCCCTTCTCTGCTCCTACCCCTGAGCTGCTCAACAGCCACTGAAGGACCACGCTCAGACCCACTACAAATATACATTACCTAATCTCTACTGGATGCTCCCTGCTGCAAAGCATAACTTTTATTCTTCTCTGATTACCTTTACCAACAACCAAATCCTTTCTTTTCAAACTCCCAAAGCCTTTCCTATCCTTTCAGTAAATATCCTCGCCTCCTACTTTATTAAGAAAACAGAGGATCATCAGTTATGAGATCCTTCTTCTCACCACCATCTCCTCCCATCCTCAATTCCTTTATGACAGTATCTGAGTAATGGTTGGTTCTTCTCCTTTCTAAGAGCAACTCTTATACCACTGCATTCCTTTCCTGTCTTCTCCAGGACCATGTCATCAATCATCTTCAAACTCCCTTATCTAAGGGACCTTTCCCTGATTACTACAAAAAAGCTCAGACCTTCCTTGTCTTTTAAAAACCTTGAACGGATGTTGCTGTTCCATTAAGCTACCATCCTATTTCCCATTCCTAATTTTCACAGACAAACTCACCAAAAGAGTCATTCACACTATTGTCTCCATTTCCCTACCACCCACTTATTCCTTGTAATCTGGGTCCCAAGCCCATCACTCTACTCAAGCTGCTCTTCCAGAGTTACCAATAATTCCTCACTTCTTATGTGCGATGATCTTTTCTCAGTTATCCTTTCTGAGCACTTCTCAGTTTTGATACTGCTATCTCCTCTTAGGCATCTCTAGTACCTTGGCTTCTGTGACATTTCTCCCTCCTAGTTGTCTTTTTATCAGTCTGACATTTTCTTTACCCTAAAACAAACCCTTCTTTCAAACTTTCAAATGCTACCCTCTTTCCCACAAGAGAATAAAAGACCCTTCCAAAGGACTGGACTTCAAAAGGACTCACTAAACTTTTAGTGTTCACTCTCAGCACCTGGCACATACTAGGTGCAGATTAAGTACTTATTGATTAATTGCTTTCTCAGTCCCCTTTGCTAGATAATTATCCTTTCATGCCCTCTTATGGTAAGTGTTCTTCAGGACTTTGGCCCTCTTCAAATAGCTCTATATTCTTTCGTAGTGATTTCATCAGGTCCTATTAGCTGAAATCTTACTTTATAAGGATAACTCCCAAATCTATATTATAATGGACATATATAGCAGCAGTAAAGGAGTGCCATGGCTAGAGTACTAGGCCTGAAGTCAGAAAGCCTTGAGTACGAATTTGTACTCAGATGCTTAGAAATTGTGTCATCTTGAGCAAGTCACTTTACCGCCACTTCAGTCTCCTCAGCTGCAAAATGGCAATAATACCAGCACCTGTTTCCTAGGGCTGTTGTGTGGATCAGTGAGATAATATTTGTAAAGCGTTTGGCACATAGCAGGTGCTATATAAAAATGCTAGCTATTATTATTGGACTGCTGAAATTGGAGTCAGTAAGACCTGTTCAAATCCTTCCTTACCTGCTTACGAACTATGAGACCTTTGGCCAGTGACTTAATTTTTCAGCCTCAGTTTCCTCATCTGTAAAATGAACAGAATCGTGGCATCTCTCCCAAAGGGCCACTGTGAGGGTCAAACACCATAACTTGATAAACCTTAAAGTGCTACATCCATGCTACATGTTATCATTATTCATTAGTTTTACCTGGACCCTTCGCAGGTGGGCTACTCGCTCCTCTATTGCATTCTGCAAGGAAGAGGGCGCTTGCAAGATCTCCTGGTGATTGTCCATCAGAAACGTCACTAGCCTGGCAGCTAACAGCTCATCCAAGTCGACTTCATCCCTGGAGCATAGGATGCAACGTGAAAATGTCTGAACCATCTGGAAGGAAAAGGAAAAAAGGTCGTAAAGGAGAAAATCAGGAAGTATCACTTTTTTTTTTTTTTTTTTTTTAGGAAGTATCACTTTAAGGCTGAATCACTGGCGCCTAAGGTAGATGAAACAATCCAGAGGTTTTATGCCTACCTTACCAAATTCACAATAACTTACAATATATGTTCTACCAGAAGTTGTTGACTTCATATCCAGTGCTCTTTTTTATTCTTGTCCTTTGAAATGTTTTCATTTCTGTTGATGATTGCCATGTTCATAATTAAAATGAAAACTGTAAAAATATGAACAAAAAGGCATAGCCCTAAACACTATACACTTCTGGCCAGACATAGTCGAACCCATAGGGGATGCTCCTCATGTTCCAGCTTGCCTGAGATGAGCATTTCATTTGTCTCAAGAAGGAAAAAAGACAGTTCATAAAAGAGAGAGCCTATAAAAGGCAGTTCTTAAAAGCCCCCTCTCGTAAATTGTTTCACGCTGCCCGTTAACAAATATGAGAAATCACAACCATCATCATGTATTTATATAGCGGTTTTCCTTGAGTAGTTCAAGCTGCTTTAGAGACATTAGCAAAATGATAGAGTATCCTTATGACATTAGGAGAAAACTGCTTAGCCCGGCCTGAGTGCCCCAATAGTCACATTTCTGGGCACTCATTTTATTTTCAATAAGAGCATTGCAATATATTCTGGACTCTCACTTGGCAAACCCCTGCTTAATGTAACTGAGGGCAGTTTACTAAAAGCACATTGGATGATGAATGCTCTCTTCCAGCAGGGCCAGGAGATAAAATTACTATAATACTGAGTATCAACCTGTGCGATGGTTCTTGCAGAAAAATCTACTCTTCCTGAGCTGCTCTTTTCCTAAGATACTTTTGTCTCTACTAGATCCTTTGAGAAGGTACAGATGGTTGATTAAAGTTCTGCATGTATGTGAGTGTATATGTGTGTGTGCATGAGCGTACATGTGCGCATGTGTGCGTGGATGTGTGTGGGTGTCTGTGTGTGTGCATATATGTATGCGTGTGGGTGTAGATGCAAGAAAGAAGTTAGGAAAGGAAGCTTAGCACTGCTTAACACAGTGCCTGACATACAACAGGTGCATAAATATTTGTGGATCATATGGTTCATTATCCCATATGGGGATGATTCTTTGGAAGTTCTACATAAAAACAACACAACTATCCATACCATCCTAGGGGACTACTGAAATGTCCTCAGCAGTACTCCAGGTCTCTCCATACTACCTGTACTGTTACATTTCACCCTCCAAGAAGCACTTAGGTGGTGCAGCAGATGGAGAGCTGGGACTAGAGGCAGGAAGACTCATCTCTCTGAGTTAAAATCTAGCCGTGACCCAGGGCAAGTCACTTCACCCTGTTTGCCTCAGTCTCCTTATTGGTAAAATGAAGGGTTTGAACTAGATGGTCTCTGAGTTCCCTTGTATCTCTAATTCAATTATTCTCTGTGCTGAGGGGGACGGACGGACGGAAGGAAGGAAGGAAGGAAGGAAGGAAGGGAGAAACGGAGGGAGGGAAGGAGGGAGGGAAGAGGGGAGGGAAGGGGGATGGGGGGAGGGAGGAGAAACAAAAGAAAGGTTTTTCCAAATGAGCAGAGAGCACAGAAACAATGCACTCGTCCAAGGCAGCCTGATCTGTGACTTAGAGCTATGTCCAATGCATAATTCTCCTAGACAGACTACTTGAGCTAAGGAGGAATGAGGGACCAGAATGGAAAAAACCATGACTCAAAACAGTGAAGAGAAATGTAGGAAGAGAAAAACAAGTAAGTCACTCTCAGAATGATGTGGACTCAGCTCTTTCCTCCAGATCTCAGGAGAGTTAAGAAGAATAGAAAAGATAATGAAATTGAAGTGGGTTGAAGGGGATAGGAAGAAAACCTCCATAGCCAGCCATGCAGATGGGTGGAAAAATAAGTGAGAAGAGGTTCCCAGACATTGTCTAAGGTCACAAGCCCAACGGTTTTTCACAAGGGAGATGAGAGAGAAGGGAAGAGATCTGTCATGGAGGGGACCAGGAGGAATACTGTCATGGGAACTGGTGGGAAGAACACTTGATATGAAATTTGAGGAACTGGGTTTGAATCCCAGCTCTTTCACATACTTGTGTGACACTGGGCATATCACTTAAGGTGTACATCACTGGGCCCAAGTATCTACATCTATAAAATAAGGTCTTCTTATTATTCAGTCATTTCCGTCATGCCTGTCTCTTCATGATCCCATTTGGGGTTTTCTTGGTAAATACGCTGGAGTGCCTTAACATTTCCTTCTCCAGCTCAGATGAGGAAACTGAGGCAAACGCTGTTAAAGGACTTGCCCAAGGTCACATAGCTGGTAAATGTCTGAGGTCAGATTTGGACTCAGGAAGCTGAATCTTCCTGACTCCGGGCCTGGCACTCCACCACCTAGCTATAAAATGTAAAATGAGGGGACTGTATCAATTATGAAATAGATGAACAAATAAAAGTAATAAAATGAAATAATTAGATTCAATGATCTCTAAAATCTAAAATGATTTCTTCATAATTTGCCCCAGAATAGAAAAAGGAAAGGAAAGTTTACAAACAGTAGCCAAGATCCGACTGAACAGGTAGTGTCCAAGCATCTCTTAGCAAAAATAGGAAAAGCGGTTTTCTTTCCTATTTCTACAACCCTTTGTTCAATGCTGCTAGGGTTTTTGTGTTTCTCAGATTGCTGAAAGAAGACAGTTATTTCTGAAGGAGAAGCAGGACAAGACAGTATATTTGCAGGGGAATTGAATGTCTTTAAAAATCTCATTTGTATGCCTGTGACAGACATAAAGTTGTCTAGTGTGAAGCCATAACTCCGTATGATACAACTTCCTATCTGACACATTGCAAATCATGTCTTATCTTAAGAGATGTTTGTGTGTAGGAGAAAGACAACAGGGAGAGATAGCTGGGTCTGCTTCTGTCTCCTTGATGTAAGTAAAGGAAAATTAAAAGTGATAAAATGTCTTTTTTTTGTGAGAGTGGGGAGTGATAGTGTCTCTGGTAGACCAGTCTAGTCCTGTATTCTCTATCTTTCCCCTTCCATCCAGACTCTATGCCACATCTCTCAAATCCATTATACCTGGTAAGAGATAGGGCACTATCTCCCCATGCAACCCCTTTCCATTGATCTAGGGAAGGGAGAGAATTTTTCATACATAAACTCATGTACCCTTTCCATGAAAACCCTTCAGGATATTTATGTACAAAGTAAGAAGTGGTTCTGCTAAGTATGAAGCAGCTACTAACACTGATATGCTAAATCTACTTCTAGAGTCCCCCACCTCTTAATTAAGTCCCTTACAAATGGAAAACAGCAATCACCGAATTCACTTCTGCTTAACAGTGGAGTAAATGGAGGAGGAGGAAAGGGAGATGCTCTAGGTGAGCCAGTTTTGTCCGTGTAGCTTCATTTCCTTGTTTAAGTCATTTGCACATAATTAAAAATCCTAATTGTTAGGCCTGAGAGACCAACATACCAGAGTTCGGGTGCCAAGGCCATCACTGAGCGGAGGCATCTCCTTGTTTAAGCAGATCTTCGCCATCATCCTAATCAACAGTTGTAACTTTCTCCGATTTTCAGGAGGCAGGAGGAGACAGCAAATCTGAAATGCTTCAATAGCAATTTTCTCTTCCTGTAACAAACCTGGTTTTAAAAAATAATAATTCTTAAACACCTGAGACCCACTTGGCTCTGCTACTTTTACATGTGTATGAGATACAGTATACTGTTTAAAACATGCGCTGCTGCTTAGCTGAATTTCTAATGTCTTCTGAAGCTCAACATGGCAGACATCCTGCCACCTGATGTACTCCTATACCCAGAGTATCGGTAGTAACATTTGATATATCCTCACCTTTTATGTTCTGCATCCAATAACACCTCTTTTTGGACTGAAATCCATGAGTTTATTTATGTAGGGAATTACCTATAAGGAAACCTCTTCCACTAAAGCAGATGGGCAACTCTTTAGTAACATGCAGTCTTCCAGAGTCTCCTGGTGGTACACAGTCAGTCAATAAACATTTATTGACTACCTACCATGTGCCAAGCACTACTAAGTGCTAAGAACACAAAGAAAAGCGGAAAACAGTCCCTCCTCTCAAGCAGTTCACAGTGTAATGGGGGAGACAATATGAAAATATATACCAACAAGATAAAATACAAGATAAATGGGATATAATCAATAATGCCAAAGAGGGCATTAGCATTAGGGGAAACCTGAAAAGAACTTCTTGTAGAAGGTAGGATTTTAGCTGGGACTTGAAGGAAGCCTGAGAAGCCAGGAGGCATAGATGATTGCTCCTGGCAACAGGAGCAATTAGAGAAGATATTCAGGGTCTAGAGATGGTTTTTCTTATTCTAGAAACAAAGAGGCCAGTTTTACTAGATCACAGAGTATGCGGTAGGGTGTAAGGTATAAGAAGACTGGAAAGAGAGTGGAGGAAGAGGTTAATAAGGGCTTTGAATGTCAAACATAGAACTTTATATTTGACCCTGGAAGTGAAAGGAAGCAAGTGAAGTTTTTGATCTTAGAAAAACATGGATAGACTTGCATGAAATATGAAAGGCAAAATGGGCAGAACAAAGAGAACATTGTATACAATAACAGCAATTAACTTAGAGCAAAGAAGCCATTTTGACTATTATAAATACCCAAATTAGCGACAAAGGACACATGAAGGAAGATGCTCCCTGCATCCAGAGAAAGAAGTGATAAACAGAAGTATGTATAAAATGATTTTATTTATTTGTGTTTGATAGAAGTCCTCTCTAGGGTTGAGAATGGAAAGGGGGGAAAAAAAGAAAAGAGAAGAAATGTACATGATAATGTTTTATTATATATTTAAAAGAAATAGCAAGTTGTCCATAATAAATTTGCAGTTTCGTGTGCAATCATCTTTTTTATTATATTATGTTATGGAAATACTTGTTTTATTCCACAAATTAAAAAATAAGTAAATGGGGGGGAAAAGAAACTAAGTGATTTGTTCATAGTAGCTTGGCAAATGTTTATCAGATAGGACTTGAACTCAGGTCTTCTTGACGCTAAAGCTGACCCCTCCATCCACGATTGCTCCACTGTCTCCCTATCAACTTCTTTAATTTCTTTATAACTAACACCTCTCAAATACAGTTTCATTTTTATTTGTGAAACCATTTTTTCCAACACTGTGTATATTAATTTAATTATAAGATACCCCAGTGCCTCTTTAAATCAGGTATAAAGTCCTCCATTAGACTACAGTTTTCTGAGAGCAAGAATTTTTCCCCCACCTTAGTAAGTGCTTAAGAAAAGCTAGTTCATTGACTATACTAGACTTCTAATGCCTTACTCTAGTCTAACACACCTGCCGCCAGATACACCTACAACTACAGCCTTTGTTTTAAGAAAACATCCATGCAGAATAACTTAGTTATTAGTCACTAGTCTTGCTGTTGAAAGTAATGGAAACCTGATAAATTTTGTAAACCTCATAGTACCAGCCTTCACATCTTTCCTAACATTCAACTTCCCCTTCTTTGCGCACCTTAGTATCTACAGTAACTGTGGGAACCTCTCCTCTCTCCCTGTGACAAAGGTCCTGCTGTATATTGCTGCTACCAGAGCAAAGAAGCTGTCTGACCTCAGTGACTCTGAGCTGCAGACTCACTTCCCATCAGGTTGTTGTTCATTTTTCTGTTCCCCTTCCTTTTCCCTCTCAGACTTCCTATCGAGTACAAGATGCAGAGCAGAAGTCACTTCAGTTAATGCAAAAATTAACTTTATATAGAAATACAAAATGTGAAACGTATAGTTAGACAGCAGATTGTCTGAAAAAAGACCCAGGGACTTTAGTGAACTGCAGGCTTTCTATGAGTCATTAGTGTGATGTGACAGACAAACCACTAAATTAAGGATATGGTAAGAAAGCTCCCAGGAATAGAAAGGTGAAAGCTCCACTCAGTTCTGTACTGGGAAGACCACATTTAGAGTACTGTGTTCAACTACAGATGACACGTTAGGAGTAACACTGATAAGCTGGAGTTCAGAAGAGGGTAAGTAGGGTCAGCTGAAGGAACTGAGGATGCTAAGTTTGGGGAAGAGTCAGGCAAGACAGGAGAGTTGCGTTTGAGTATTTTAGAAACTATCATTTGGAAAAGGGATTAGATTTGTTTGTTTTAATCTTAGTGGACAAAAGCGGGAAAGATGAGATGTAACAAGTAAGTTTGGTTTAGACATCAGAAAACACTTCCCCAAGTGGAAGTGGAGGTTTTGCTAAATAGTGAGCTCCCTGTCATTGGAGGGATTCAGTGCAGAGGCTGGATGACCCCTTGTTGGAGAAGTAGTAGAGATTCATGACAGGGGAGAGACTTGACTGCATGGGGTTGCTTTCCAACTCTCAAATTCTATGTTCCTGTGTCTGATTAAACATGTGGGATGGGAAAGTGGGAGAGAAGGAAAAATTAAACTTCTTAACCAGGGTGATTTTCAGGAGCCTAGAATGATGCCACAGATCTGGGAAAGAGGGGCAAAAGAAGTCTGTAGGAGTATTCAAATACTCAATTCCCCAGGCATATTGAAACGTTTCATGACATAGACTCAGAGCTAATGTTGGTCAGGTTGGAAGCTAAGAAACCAACCTGAGATAAGAGAACTGATAAAGAGAGCATGGAGGAGGCGCTAGGTGAGAGTATTTTTGTTTTCTACAGAAAATGTGGAGCATAAGACTAGGGAGGTTTCTATAAGAAAAACTTTCCACAAGGCAAAATTGCTTCTTAATTCTGCCCCTTCCCATCCTCCTGCGAAGAGAGAATAAACATCGTTATTACTATGACAACAAAATACGGGACTTTTATGGCATTTTAGAGATTGCAAAGCACTTTACAAATATCACATTTGATCTGCACAACAACCCTAAAAAGTAGGTACTATTAGTATCCCCATGTATAGAGAAGGAAAAACTGAGGCAAACAGAGGAGCGACTTGCTCAGCATCCGAGGCAGGATTCGAACTCAGGTCAATATGACTTCAAATCCTGTACTCTATCTGTTGTACCATCTAGTGTCCTTAAAGTAATGAGGTGCAGTCAGTCAGTATAAGATCAGGTTCTATCTCCCACAATGCATCTGATTCACAGATGTGTAAGTTCCTCCTAGTTTCATTTTAGGGCAGACGGTGCCCAGGGAGGCAGAGGGTGATGTGGTACATCAATCAATAAACATTTATTACCAAACTATTACACAATTCCAGGTACTGTGTAAAGTTTTGGAGTATGGGGGGAAGAGGCAAAATGTAGTCCCTAACCTCAAGGAGTTTACAATCTTATGGGGGAGGTAACGTAAATAAATACGTACAAAGCTAAATAAAAGATAAATTGGTTGGTTGCAGTCCTTTGTTCTTGAAAAGGACCAAAATGACTTCCCGATGCTAGAGTCAAGTTTCCATGTGTTCAAGTGTGGCTGATCAGACCAATATGCGCTCAGAAGACTCTACCACAGGTCAAGCACAAATAGTCTGTGTGATCATTTGGGAAGGATTAGGTGTGTTCAGGAAGGACTAGTACCCTTGTGTGAAGGCTGCCAAACCCTTTTCAGGGCTGCTTTCCACTTTGGTGGCTACCTGTCCCACCCAGCTCTCACCTGTGGCACAAAGAAGCTGTAGCATGAGCAGCAGCTACATTCTGGTAAACCATTTTGGCAGATTGACTAAACCAGGTGAAGGATAATCAAGAGTTCTCAAACCCATGGGTGAGTTGGGTGGGGGTTAGAGGGTGTCTACTTCAAGCATGTGAAGATTTCCAAGGTAGAATGGGCGGATGAAAACGATTTGTTCCAACAGCCATGAAGGCAGCTGAAGCAGGCTGTGGAGCACTTAGAATTTGGTTAGACATCGAAAAGGTAAAGAGAAAATAATTAACAGAAGGAAGACAATAGAATTGAGAGGCTTCCAGTAAAAGATGTAATTTTAGTTGGGATTTAAATGAGCCAGGGAGGTCAATAGTTAGATCCAAGGAGGGAGGGAGAACATTCCAGGCATGGGGGTCAGCCAGAGACGATGCTGGGAGCTGAGAGATGCCAGGTCGTGTTCATGGAACAGGCAAGAAGGCAGGTTCACTGGATTAAAGAGTACACAGTAGGGAGTAAGGTGTTAAAAAACTGGAAACATAGGAAGGGGCTAGGTTATGAAAGGCCTTAAATGCCAAACCATATTTTGTGTTTGATTCTGGAGACAATTCCAGTCTGGCAACTGGAATTTATGAAGTAGGGAAGTGACATAATTAGACCTGCACTTTAGGAAAATCACTCTTAGTGGTTAAATGGAGGATGAATTGGAGTAAGGAGGGACTTGAGGCAGGCACACCCACTCTCTGCAAGTTACTGAAATAGTCCAGGCATGAGGTAATGAAGGCCTACACTGGTGTGCTGGTTAATCATTTGTATTACTGTGAAAAAAGTGAAAATCTGGTGAAAGAGGTTCTAAATATCCAAGATCTTTTCAACTCTACTTGCACTTAATAAATGTCAGAGGAGACAAGGGGGAGTATTTGAGAGATGTTGAAAAGGTGAAATCAATAGGTCCTGGCTTTATATATATATGGGGTGAGTGATAGTGAGGAGTTCAGGACAACAGCTAGGTTCTGAGCCTGAGTGCTGCCCTCCACAGTAACAGGAAAAGTAAAACGGGATTAGGGTTAAGGAGGAAAGATAATGAGTTCAGTTTTGGACATAGTGGATTTAAGATGTCTATCAGACATTTAGTTCGAGATAACCGAAAAGCTGCTGGAAATGTTAGACTGGAGCTCAACAAAGAGACTGCAGAAAGACAAGTGGATTTTAGAATCATCACCAACATTGGCAATTAAATTCACGGAAGGTTTTGAGATCACCAAGCGAACTAGTGTAAATGGAGAAGAGAAATGGGCTGAGGACAGAAGTGGGCCTGAGGGACAAGTATGGTTGGAGGGCATGATGTGGAGGAGAAGTCAGCAAAGGAGTGGTCAGAAAGATAGGAGGAGAACCAGCAGAGAGATGTCTTGAAAATCTAAGGAGGAGAGAGTATCAGAGACAACAGTTAAGTGTCAAAGACTACAGAGAGGTCAAGGAGGATGAGGACCGAGAAAAGGCCACTGGATCTGGCAGCTAGGAGATCCTTAGTAACTTTGGAGACGGAAGTTTTAGTGAGATGATAAAAGCAGAAGCCAAACTGTAAGGGGTTAAGAAGAGAATGGGAGGAGAGAGAGTGAAGGCATCTACCGTAGGTGGCCTTCTCAAGGGGTAAGACCGTTTCATCACGTGAAATAGGGGTAAAGGATGAGATAGTGGCAGAAGGCACCTTGTGAAAAGAGATGAAGAAGAGGAGAGGGGACTTCATGGCAAATGCCTTCAGATTTTTCTGTAAAATATAAGGCAAGGTTCTCAACTGAGAGAGTGGAGGGAGGAGGAGGCATGGGAGAATGGAAGAGGGATGAAAAGGTTTGGAAGAGCCATACTAGAGAACGGGATAGTGAGTTGATAAGGAAGATGTAACAGGATTGCCTACCAGCAATCAGGGATCATTTGAGGTTGCGTAACATAAATTTGTAGTGCACGTAGTTAGAACAGTTATGTGATTTTTTCCATCTTTGTTTAGCAGCAAGTGGGTATGAGAGAGATGGCAAATGGTGGAAGTGATCCAAGGCTGAGGCATGCCTGGATGTAATCAGTGATATTATAAAATGTTATTATAAATCAGTGATATTATAAACCCATTATATATACATATATATGTATATATGGATTCAAGAGAGGTGGAGAGTGTAGAATTGAATTAGTTCACCAAGGCATCAAGATGGGGAAAAGAGGAGAGTGACTGGTATAAGGGAGATGGCGTGGGAGAGAACTGACAGGTCAATTAAATAATTACTACAGCCAAGGGAGTGGATAAGGCAAATTTCACTAAACTAGTTTGTCAGGAATGGAGGGGGTAGAAAGGAAGGATTTTTTTGGAGATAAGCCTACCAGTTTAAACATTTATATTAATGTGAAAAATATGGGGAAAGAGGTTCCAAATATTCAAAACCTTTTCAATTCTACTTGCACTTAATAAGCTCTCTTGACTGAATCTGATTTAGCTTGCTGTTGGTATTTTTTATGCTAAGTGACTTGGTAACAATTATGTATTTTCAATTAAAAGAATCAAAGCTGTCTATGATATATGGCTCTGGCAGTTGTGATGATGATGAAAGTGGAGAAAATAAGAGAGAGCCAGGAGAGCTGCCTGACCACTCAATCCTCACAGATCCCAGTGGTGTCCCATAGTCTGGCCCTTGGCTTTAAAGGTTTAGCAATAGAGCATCATCAGCTCTCTCAAAATCGAGCAGATTATTCATTCACACAAAGAGATTAATTTAGATAGTATCAATGTGTAAGTAAGACACAGGACTAGCAAGCAGTACAAAATGTTCATGTAAGAAGGTCAGGAAAGCCAATATGAAAAATGCTAACAGTACCAGAAGGTCCCTGAGCAAGCAATCAAAGCCAATGGAATTGGGAGGGTCACTACCATCAGGTTACGAATGAAGTCTTCTCCACTACACATACCCACATATCCAGCCTTACTCTCTCACAAAGGTGACCTTAGAGGTCATCTGGTCCAACCCCTTTATTTTACAGATGAGGAAACTGAGGATCAGAGAGCTGAGTTTTTTGTCCAAGGTCACACACACGTAGTTAGTAGCAAAGATATGAACCCTGGTCTCATAACTCTCAAGAATGATACTCAAAGCACAATTTTTATTCAGCTCTACCACTGTATCTCCAAAAATCTAGTATCTATTCCCCACCAGACATTTCTGGATGTCATAAAGGTATTTCAAACTCAAAAGGTACAAAATGGATCTAATCTCCCCCACCCAACCTACCCCTCCTCCAAACCTCCCCATGTCTGATGAGGGTATCCCATGACATTGTAGCCATTCACCTCCTAGGTAGGGAATGTACTGCCTCCTCAGATCTGCCTCTTGGACTTCTTTTTGCCCAGTTACTGCCTCTTCAGTCAGGCCTTCCTTGATTCCCACCCCACCTCAGTTAATGGTGTCATTTTACATAGATTCTCTATCTATCTATGTCTATCTGTCTATCTATCTGTCTGTCTGTCTGTTTATGGATTTACATGGAATTGAATTATAGGGATCTAGCAATCAATGATGAGTATTCCTATCATCTAATCAAGGATAAACTATTAAATTTTTCATTATTGGCTCTTTTCTAGATCATGCAAACCACCACCACCCTTCTCTTAGGACATTACTTCATGATGGATGGGTTACAAATAATTAGATCACAGCTTATCTTAACTTCACTTACATTTTAATCTCCATAACCAAAGATTTGCAAGACAGCCTGGTCAGTAATACACTGACAAACCATCTCCTAGGCTGGTAATACTTATGTAGCTGGCTCACTTTATCCCTTCTATCTTGGTTTTTATTTAGTTTCAAATTTTAGTTGTTTTCCTTTTCTGGTTGGTTTCCCATATTCTATGGGTTCCCCCAATTTGAAGCTACAGCAGAAAGTTGCTGCTTTTTCTTTGCTTCTGAAGAGTTCCAATGACACCATGGGTGACATCTTGACTTGAGAGTAAACTGGATTTAAGTGAGCCAGAGTTGCACAAAGTCATCAGCCTCACTCTCTGTTCCAGAGCCGTCAAAGTCTAGTGGCAGGACCAAAAGTCAAGATAACTGGCAATGGCCCCTGGTGTCTTTGATGTCTGACCAAATACTAAGAGTTTCACAGCATCTACTTCAGCTACCAAACTGTTCTCATCCACTCATTTTAGCGGGGGGAGTGTTCACATGTTTGGGACAGACAGCTCCCTAACTCACCAACAGGTTTGAGGCCTGTCAGTCATCAACAAATACAAAAAAAAGTATGGCATAGTGGAAAGAGTCAGGAGAGATCTGGACTCAAATACTACTTCTGACTTGTGTGTCACCAGCAGCAAGTCAGGTCACCTCTCTAATCCTCAATTTCCTTACCTGTGAAATGGAGGAAATAATATTTAGTACAATTCATCCCACAGAGGTATTATAGAGATAAAAGATAATGCCTTTAAGACACTTAGCAGCATTATATAAATGTAAGGTACTTTTATATGATGATTAACCATAATGACCACTGTATTTTATGTGTCATGGTCCATTTGCAAGACAAACGAGAAGCTGAAAATAAAACCTTGGAGCAGCAAAGCCCAGTCACTAAAATCATATTGTAAAAGAGACCTGAACATCAATAAAAAGTTGTATGGAATGATGAGCCAGGAGCATTTTCTGAAATGAGACTAGTCTCTGAAACTATGACATAAAAATGGGTATGAAGTCTGGGAAAGAGAAAATGAAACAACAGGAAACTACTCAAAAATAAGTAAGAGAAAGCGACAAAGGCTTTAAAACTATATGATTTCAGCATCAGTCATTTCTCTGAAGAAGAAAATTGGATGCCACAGATCAAGGAGAGAAGGTGGTTCAAAAGGAGACGGCTCCTTCTGTCTGCTCTCTGGTCCTCCTATCCCATCATTACACAGATCCACGGCTTGTACCTTGTCTTCCCAAAAATGGGGAACAAATTTGTTAGAGACCAACAGCTACCTTTATGGAAAGCAATGGTTTGTAGCAAATGCATGGAATTAATTACATATCATGGAGAGCTGGGAGGGTGGGGTAAGGATGGAGGAGTTCTGCAGCCAACAACAGCATCTGAATCGCTCTGAGTCTGTCAGAAGCTGGGCAGAAGAAGCTCTATCACTGAAGCAAAGGAAAGCCAAAAGGATTTTTGATGGAGAATTTGATGCTTTTTCTTTAAGGATGAGAAAAGAATAAAGAGATACTCTAACAGCAGGCTTGGCTAGGACATGACAGCTCTCCCAAATGGTGAACAGGATAATCCTGGAATCAAAGTCATTTACATGAGAACATATTAGAGTGAGCAAAACACCATTTTGCACTCCAAAGCTCAGAGCAAAGATGAAAGCAGCAAAGAGAACAGTATTGCCACAATTACAATGAAAACTAGGTATTTTAAAATACATAAGCAAGGAACAGTTATTTTCTTACTTATAGGGGGAATGGGGAAGATGTGGTAGGGTGAGGAGTCCTAAATGAAGGGAAGGCAAGGAATGAATACTGTTGCTTTCTCTAGTTCTTTTCTAAAATAATAATGAAGAGTAGATTTCATAGCTGGAGCCTCTCAAAGGAATCTGGGAGCTCTAACAATATATAAAGAATGTGGAGCTGAGGAAAGCAGGTGAATAAATCCTTCTCTTATGAAGGCATTTTTGAAGGATAAATCCTGAGTGGCATCAGCCTTTCCAGGATGACTAATTCATAATTCTTCACTTACAAAATGCTTTTATCTTCTTTATATTCTTTAAGGCACTTTTCACACATGTTGACTCACCATGGACCACCCTGAGATATAGGTAGAAATAAAAACTTTCCACAATTATTGAAGGCATTGGGAAAACTCTTCTCTGGTCAAAATTGGAAACTAAGTGTCTATCTTCTGTTGGGAAATGGCTAAACAAACTATGGTACATAAATGAAATAGAATATTATTGTGCCAAAAGAAATGATGAAATAGACAACTGCAGAAGAAAATGAGAAAACCTCTATGAACTAATGTAGTATGATCCAGACAAAACTAAAAAAATAATTTATACAACATTATAGGGGGAAAAGATTTGGAAGGATTTAAGAACTCTGTTCACCATAATGATAAACCATAAATTCAAAAGCATGAAGACAACACATAACACTCACCTCCTGACTGAGGTGATAATCTTAAAATGCTGAAAAAGACATATTTTTGGACATTGCTAATGTAGAAATTTATTTTATCAGGATATGCAGATGTATAGTGAATGATTTATTTTTTGTTTTATTTTAAATTTGACTAATGGGGGAGGGAGGAATAAGAGGGAAGAACAGATTAATATAAAAACCTCATTTCAAAAAACTTTTTCCATTTCCTTCCACTTTTTTTACCTCTCCTTTTCCAACTGTAGGTTAGGGGCACTAACCAAACCTTAGCAAGGGGAAGAAAGACAGTAACAATAGATTTCCATATAGTTTACAGGCCTAAAATCTCTCTGATTTTAAAATGTAAAATCACATTATGCATGACAGCTTACAAATAAAGTTACTATATTTGGCATATTCAATTGTTAAATAATAATTTATTTAGACAAATTATGAACATGCTAACTAAATTTACTAATAATTGTTAAATTTTCGTTACAAAAAAAGAGCTACAAACTGAACTCAAGGATCATAGATTTGGAACCAGAAGAAACCTTAGAAGTCATAGAATCGAATTGTCTCATTTTATACCTGAGGAAACCAAGACTCAATGAGGTAAAATACTGAGTATTTCCTAGGAGGGATTCAAACCAAAGTCTTCCTTACTCTCTATACTTCATCCATTACACTGTGCAGTCTCAAATTCTATCATTTCGGGAGTAAAATCTTAAAATCAAATATCTAAATAAGTGAAATATATAAATAAACGAACACTTTGGTGAACTGGGTATTTTCCACAATGATGCTAATAATAATAAAATAGAACTTAATAAAGAACTACTTTTCAGTAGAAAAAAACAACAACCATTCAACATATTTTTTGCAACATGAAACTTGATCCAATAAGTCAGTTTCAGTTACTGAGCTTTTCATTAACGACTCCTGTCAAAGCTTTATTTTTATATTCACAAACTTCTGGAAACTATCAATTTAATGGATTAATATAAATTTACCCTCCACACGTTATCCACTTCTTGACTTAATTTATTTCCAAATACAGACTGAGTTCTTTGACCTTTGCAGATGAGGGAGGAAAGTGAAGCAAGAAGCTAAGACTCAGAGGCTTTGCAATGGGGCTAAGCTACGAAAGTGTAGAGCATATTTGTCCACTCTTATCCAGTACCATTTTCAAGTCATTTTTCAATAGGAAGTTTGAAACATGGCCCTTGTTTCATCATCCACCCAAAGGCTACAGCAATGACAACATCGGTTTACTTTTCTGTTTCGGGATCTTGGCCATGGCTTGGGATGTGCAGCAGTGGGAATTGGCTGACAACGGAACTCCCATTTCTTAATGAAGTCTTCCTCTAGTCTCTTCTGCAGTCGTAAGCAGATTCTCAATAGTGGGATTTTATCTGCTTTGTTTGGTAAAGAATGCCTGACAAAAGCAGACAGAATCAATAAATGGTGAAGAAATCAACTTTAAAATCTTCTGAGTTTAGCTTCTGAACTACAGGGAGGAGAAAGCAGTAAGCAGTATTAACTCATTTGATCCTCCCGACAACCTTGTGAAGTAGGATTTATTACTGCCCCCATTTTATGGTTGAGGAAACTGAGGCAAACAAGTTAAGTGACTGGTCCAGGGGTGCACAACTAAGAAGGGTCTGAGGTCAGATTTGAACTCAGGTCATCGTCATTGCCATCATCATCATACCTAATATTTATATAGGGATTACTATGTACCAGACACTGTGCTAAGTGCTTTACAAATATCTCATTTCATCCTCACAACAGCCCTGTGAGGTAGGTGGATTACTATCCCATTTTACAGATGAAGAAACTGAGGCAAACAGAGATTAAGTGACTTGCCCAATGTCACACAGCTAGTAAGTGTCTGAGAACAGATTTGAACTCAGGTCTTCCTGACTTTGGACCCAGTGGTCTAGCCACTATGCCACTAAAGTAGTAGAGTTCTCTATCCTGCATGCATGTCACTGTTACTACTCCTTGAAGGACTCCTTTGTTTATATCACCTTCTCTCAAAGAACATTACTACTCCAGACTATCAAGTTATTTTACTACAGTTTCAGTGTCACCATTTCACTGCATGGTATTGTGTTCTTTTTGACTTAATTCTTTAGCAGAGACAGTCAATCCACATTTATTAAGTACCTACTATGTGCCAGGCATGGTGCTGAGTGCTGAGGGTGCTACAATACAAGTAGCTTTTAGATGTGCTAGGCCTTCCAGAAGCAAAGGGAGACAGGAACTTGGTTTGAAGGCCAAAGACTTGGATTTGAGTGAAAGCTGGATTTACTAGATGTGACCTTGGCCAGCACTTTACTTATTTGAGCTTCAATGTCCTAATCTGTAAAATGTAGTTAATATTTATACAAGATTATGAGGATTAAAACTGCGGAGTGAAGAATGGTGCTCTGGATTTGAGCTTTGGGACCTTGGGAAAACCACGTAACTTTTCTAGGTCCCAGGTTCCTCTGTTGTAAAAGGGTAGCAAAATATTTATTTAAATTACATACCTCTTGGAAGTATTGGATAGATAAAATGAGATTAATATCAATAACATCCAAAGAAAAGCCTGATGTGCCATACAAATGCCAGGCAATTTTTATTATGACTACAGTTATGATTAAGATTGAGGAGCAGTCGGGGGGAAGAGTGCTGCCCCTGGAGTCAGGAAGACCTGAGTTCAAATTCTTCCTCTAATTTTTACCAGCTGTTTGACCCTCTCAATACACAAAGTAAAGCTACTGCTCTCTAAGACCATTACATTACAGATATGTAGAGATTTCACAGATCTCTATAGGTAGAAGACATTTTCTTATCAGGGAGCTTCCCTCCACACAGAAGGCCTAGAGTAGGAAGAAAAACAATGAAAGAGGACTATTCCTTTTCTTGGGAAAATGGCAGTGTCAAAATGATGAGAAGGAAGCTCTCAGAAAAACCTGGAAAAACTTCCATGGGCTGATGCAAAGAGAAATGCACTGTGTACAAGGTAACAGCCATATTGTAAGATGAGCAGCCGAGAATGACTTAGCTGTTCTCAGATATACAACAATGCAAGACAAATCTGAAGGACCTACAAAAAATGCTATCCATCCCCAGAGAAAGACCTGATGATGTCTGAATACAAACTGAAGTATACTTTCTTTAACTTTATTTTTCTTGAGTTTGTATTTCTTGTCTATGTTTTTTCGTAACATGACTATTATGAATATGTTTCACATGACTATACATGTATAACCTATATTGAATTTCTTGCCTTGTCACTGGAGGGGTGGGTGAGAAAGGAGGAAGGGAGAGAATTTGGAACTCAAAGGTTTAAAAATGAATGTTAAAAATTGTTTTCATATGTAACTGGGGAAAATAAAATATAAAAGCTAAAAAAAAGAAATGAAATGAAATAGCAGTGACCCTGGAATGGCAGTGTACAACTGTACTGTATAATTTTCATATATGTGTATGCATATGTATTCATACACATATATGTAGACATATGTATATGCATATGTATATGGAATTGAGGTAACTGAGTGAATCACATTGACTCCATCTTGTGACTCAATTTGGAGCTAGCTCAGTTCCCTTCTTATTCAGTTATGGGTCTAGTTCAATGTTCTTCTTGTGGGAAAACTTTATTCAATTCTGAGACTTATGAGAAAACCTCACTGAGAAAACCTAACCCTGCACGGCTGGGAAAATAAACCACTTCTACTTGCTTCTCAGAGACTCTTAATTAAGGACCTAGGTTATGCTGACCAGAAATCTGATTGGATCCAAAGATTGATAGAAAGAGTTTCTTCACCGTTATACATCTCAAGCAACCCATCTGTCTTATCTGAAAACTGGCCCAATACTGATAAATGAGTTGTTGTTTCCATGTTCCTTTGAAAAAAATAGGGATAGTTAGGTGGAGTGAAGAACCTCTTTTTCTGATTTCTGGGAGCTGTACCTGTTTGCTCTCCTGCTCCCAACTTGGAAAGTCTTCACTCTTTCCTTCAATTGGAAATCAATTACTAAATTTTGTATCCTAGTTAATTGCTTTCTTTTAATCAATTGATCTAATTTGGTTGCTTTTAATACATAAAAATCTGCTTTCCTATGTATTTGGAGTCCAGCCCTAAGCTGAGAAATGGGTCTGGTCCTGATTTGTTAGATGCATTGCTTAAGAAACTGAAATGCTTAGTAGCTCAAACCTTCAGTCAATTCATCTTTCATTTGACACAGTATGTGTACATATATATGTACGTATATAACTATATTTACAACTTACTGCTTGCCTTCAGTGCAAGGGAGTTGCAAAAATTGGTTAGTATTGCTATCTTACATTTTTAAAAATTCTTATTGTATATTTTGGGGACTTTTTTTAAAAAGGCTATAAGGAGGAGGTTCTTAACCTTCTTTTTGTATATCATGGCACCATTGGGCAGCCTGTGGAAGCCTGTAGACTCCTTCTCAGAATATCTTTCAAAAAATAAAATATATAGGATGACAAAGGAAACCAAATATATTGAAATATAGTTATCAATTTTTTTTAAAAAACATCATAGATTTAAAAACCACCTTCTACAAAGCATGAAGCATACAACTTATCTTAAATACTTTACCCTGATCCTAAAAAAAAATTATTATGCAAATTTTGTTGCCTTTTGTTTTCCAGAAGCAAAATACATTCAATACCCAGGCTTCATATCTTCTTGACTATAGCAGATTCTCTAATCAGGAAGAGAAACTGAGACCCAGAGAAGTCAAAGAATTACTGTATTATGTAGCTTTCTGGAGTTGGAAGGAATTCTTAGAGATGGGAATTTCTGTAGGGTCATAGATCTGGCAGAACCAAATCTTCTGACTTAGGGAAGAAGGATGTGATGGAAACTGGTGGATCTGGACTCAAGTCCTGAATACAAATCCTGGTTGTGCCACTGATGATTTGGAGGACTTTGGTCAATTTATTTAACCACTGTTGTCAGCTTCCTTATCTATCAAATGAGGAGACAAGAGGCCTTAAGATTCTGTCAGTTCTACATCCTATGAACTTATCTTCTTTTGACCAATGAAATAAGAACACTTTAGTTGTATTCAAAGGAAAAGGTAAAAAAGAAAATGTAACCAAATAAACGATATAATCTACCAGGGTAATCTTCTTCTGGGGGAAAGAATTCTACAATTAGTTGGATTAAAAAAGGAAGCATTATAACACAATGCTCCAGTGACTACCTAAGACAAGAATAAAACCAAAAGAAATGGAAGGGTATAACTTTCTTGTCAAAGCTTATGCATCAGAACAGGAAAATGCTTTTGTTCAATCTGTACCAACCCTCTAGAATATTATCAGATTTAAAATGTCAAATTCTAATGAACTAGATCAAATGTCTTTTTTTTTTTAACAAGTAAATCTGGAGCCAATTATCATTCAAGTGCCAATTATCATCCTATAAATACTGGCAATGATTCAAAGAATTTAAGGGTTGCATGCATCCAGATGAAATGAGGCTGGAAATGAGTGAGAGAGATTGTTTAGCTATGATGGGGCAAGAGTAACATCAAAGAAGAGAGAGCATGGCTGCTTGCTGGAGAAAGGCCAGTGAAAAGGTAGGACTCAATACTTATTTTGTTTCTGTCTTCTCCTCTAGGGAAAATGATTTCTGGTTTGGGAAGAGGTGGAACGCAAATGATTAACAGTGAATAGAAACCAAAGATAAGTGATGAGGTCAAGCAGCATCTAATTGCCCTCTTTGAGTAGAAGTTATTGATGAATTACACCCTAGAGTCTGAAGGAAGTGGTAGATGTAAGCAATGAGCTGAAGAGGGTGATCTTAGAAAGACCTTGGAAAACCATCTGAGCAACACAGCAAGGCAAACATTGTCCTGATTTTCCAAAAACATGAAGAGGATGAGGGCCTGCAAACCATCACTGAGAGCTATAGAAGAGGAGTTTGAATTTTATTCCTAGTCAAATTATAGAATACATGATTAAGGAAGAGAAGCAGTGTTCACCAAAAACCTCACCAAAAACAAAGTATTCACATTTCATTTTTTTTCTTTTTATAACAGTTAAATAGACTGGTAGATGAGGGAACTGCTTTATGGTTGGGCACAATCAGATTTTAGCAAAGCATTTGATAAAAGTCTCTCATACTGTGCTCTCAGATAAGATGAAGAAATATAATCTACAACTATGAAAGACTTGGCTACTCTGATCAATACAAAGACAATTTCAAAGAATCTATGATGAAAAAAAGCTATCCACCTCCAGAGAGATGAACACTGAGTGCAAACTGAAGCAACATAATTTTTTCATTTCCTTTATTTTTCTTGCTTTAAAAAAAATGTGGCTAATAAGGAAATAAATGCTTTGCATGATTTCATATGTACAATTGATATCATACTGCTTGCCTTCTCAGTGGGCGGGAAAGGGGTGGGAGGGAGGGAAAGAATTTAGAACTCAAAATTTAAAAAGAAAAGAATGTTAAATAAATAAATAATGTATTTTAAAGTGATGCAAAAAACTTATGATCTAAAAACAAATGGATCCAAAAATAATTGACGGGGCTCCAAGTCATAGCATCACACCTCAGATCAGAGGATTATAGAGGTTCTTAACCTGAGGTCTGGGAAATTATCCCCAACAACCTATATACTATTAGACCATTCCCTCTTTGGTTGGCTCTAACAAGGTCATTGCAGCAACTTGGGGAGGGGCTCTTAATTTTATGAAGCACAAAACATTGAGCCTAAGAAAAGAGTGCCTTCTCCTAAGCTATGTTGGACATGGGCAGAATGGTGAGATGGGGACAGAGAAATGAGGAAAAGTCAACTCCGAGTTTCAGACTGACATCCCACCAATATAGAGTCTAGTAGTCGCCCTATCCTTCCATATATCTCCTACTCTTTTCTATAATTATTTCTCCATCTTCTCAAACTACATCTAATTATGGACAAATGGCTTATCATGTTGGAGTGGGTCTAAAGAATGAGAGGGACTACCACCTGACCTCCATGTCACATAAATTTCTTGAACCCTGTTCTCCTGAAGACCATGGGATCACAGATTTACAACTGAAAGGAACCTTAGAGGCCAGGAAATCCAATCTCCTCATTTCACAGATAAGACAAGTGCCCCAGGGTGGCTTGCTGAAGATTCCATAGATAAGTAGCATAGCCAAAATCTGAACACAGATTCTCTGACTAAATACAATACAACAGAATGGAATGGAATAAGCTCTTATTAAGTGTCTGCTATGTTCCTGGTGCTGTGTTAATATTTCATTTGATTAAATTACTTATTTGGCCCTCATACTTATTCCAAGAACCGCAGATGAAGCTCTGAAGAACTACACAGGGTAACAGAGTCCTAAATTGCTGACTTCTATGCTAAACATTATCCCTCCTCTTCCTGTGATGAGCCTTGCACAAATGGATCTCTCCTCTGTGTTCCACTATCATTCCCTATCTCTTCTAGAGCACCTGTCCCATTCTGCCTTGTAGTAATTATCTCTTTATTTGTCTTGTCTCCTACTAAACTCAAACTTCACTGAGGACAGGAGTCATGTCTTAAGTCATTTTTTGTATCACCCACCCCTCTCCTCTCAAGGCACTTAGGAAAGTAGCAGCCCACACAAGGAAACTGAGGAGATTAGAACAGCTAGTGAGTAATTGTGGGAATAGGGTCAACCACCCTGGCCTCATCTTGTGACTCAATTCTGTAGCTAGTTTAATGTCTCTTCAGTTATGGATCTAGTCCAATTTCTGTCCCGTGGGAAAACTTCATTCAATTGTGGGAATTAGGGAAAAAACCTTATTGTATTATTTGGACCCTAGCCCTGTGTGACTGGGAAACTGTATGGCTTAGAGATCTTAACTAATGACCTCAGTTATGTCAACCAGAAACCCAATCAGACCCAAAGACTGATGCAAGGAGTTTGCTTCCAATTACATATCTCAAGCAACTCATATGTCTTACCTGAAAACTGGCCCCATACTGATCAATTAGTTATCATTTTCTTATTCCTCATGATTGTTTACAGACACTGGGGGAAAGTGGGACATCTCTTTTTCTGATTTTAGGGTTTCAGTCCCTAACCTTCCGTCCAATTGGAAATGAGATGACCTAATGTTATACCGTTTCCTTTCAGTTAATTATCCTTATTTGATCAATTATATTTAATTATAAAAATTTGTCTCCTCCTGTATTCAAGGTCCAGCCCTATGCAGAGGAGGTGTGATCCCAGTTTGTTGGGGAATTGGCATGCACCGAGGAGTAAATCAATATGTTCGGAACATTGAAACTTTTTTTCCTTAGTCATTTCATCTTTTACCCACTCCCCCAAATACTATAATATAAAAAACACTGAAAATGCTTATTTTATTCATGGGTTGTTTTACATCAAATGTGGGAAACAACGGAACCATTTCTAATTGTAGCTAACTGAGACATTCACATGCTACCAGGCTATCTTCACAGATGTGTGGGGCAGTTCAAGTTCTCACAACTTGGACACCCAACTTTCACTAAAAGAACAGTTTATGGAAATGAAGGACTATAAAAATTTAAAGGCAGTAGGGGGTTATTCCTAGATTTATGTGGTTTTATTTAAAAGAGTAAAACATTTTAAAAGTACTCAAAGGAATCCCATTTCATACCTCAAAAACCTCACCAGTCACTAAATATTCCCAGGATTATTACCTTTGGCATCAAGGCCGACTACACTATGAACACCAAGTAAAATGTCCTTCACTCAACTAAAAACTCAGTTTGAATTAAAAAAAACTACGATAATCTTCAGCAAAGTGGATGGAGCAATTCTTTTCTTTTTAAAATACTATTTTTAACTTATTTTTAAAATCATTAAAAAAAAATTCATTCCAAATTCTCTGCCTCTCTCCAGTTCCTCTCCACTGAGAAGGCAAGCAATATATCAATTATATATGTAAAGTCATGTAAAACATATTTCCATATTAGCCATATTGCACAAAGACAGAAAGAGAAAGAAACAGACACAAGGACACAGAGAGAACAGACAAATGAATTGGGCATGCAACAACAATAAAAACTAGAAAAAAATAAAAAATTCCTAATTAAACATGAAAATGGAAATTCAAAAAATCAAGAGATTAATAAAAATTTGAAAGTCAAAACAACTGAACTAATAAATAAAACCAGAAGTTGGTTTTATAAGAAAACCAATAAAATAGATAATTCATTAGTTAATTTGATTTTAAAAAAAAGAAAGAAAACCAAATTATCAGTATCAAAAATTAAAAAGGTGAACACACCACCAATGCAGATGAAATGAAAGCAATTATTGGGAGCCATTTTGCCCAATTATATGCCAATAAAACCGACAATCTAAGTGAAATAAATGAGTATTTACAAAAAGATAAATTACCCAAATTAGTAGAAGGGGAAATAGAATACTTAAATAACATTTAGAAAAAGAAATTTAACAAGCTATAAAAGAGTTCTCTAAGAAAAAAATTCCCAGGACCAGATGAATTTACAAGGGAATTCTACCAAAGATTTCAAGCAAAATTAATTCCAATCCTGTATAAACTGTCTGAAAAAAAACAATTAAAGGAGTCCTACCAAATTCCTTTAATGCCACAAATATAGTTTTGATATCTAAATCATGGAAAGTAATAACAGAGAAAAAAAATTACAGGTCAATTTCCCTAATGCATACTGACAAAAAAAAATTTAAATAAAATACTATCAAGAAGATTACATCAATATATCACAAAGGACATATACCATGACCAAGTAAGGTTTATACCAGGAATACAGGGCTGGTTAGATATTAGTAAAACAAACAAACAAACAAAAGCTATTGGCATAATTGATCATATAAAAAACAAAATCAACAAAAATCATATGATTATTTCAATAGATGCAAAAAAGTTTTTGACAAAACACAACACTCATTCCTATTAAAAACCCTAGAAAGCATAAGAATAAATGGAGTCTTTCTTAAAATGACAAATGCTATCTATCTAAAACCAAGAGCAAACATTTTCTGTAAGAGAGAAAAACTAGAATCCTTCTCAATGAGATCAGGAACAAAGTAGTAAGAATATTCATCATCAACACTATCATTTAAAATTTAATTTAAAATTCTAGCTATGAGGCTAAGAATAATAAATTGAAGAAATAAGAAGGGCCAACAAGTAGTCCTTTTTAAAGACTTTTACGTGGATGTTCAAGGGTAAACTACATAACTCTAAATTTGCCTATCATAAAAAGATTAAGGATTGAATTGATAACTACTAAGATTTCAAATCTTAGATTCAGATCTTCAGCTTTAATTTTCTCTATAAAGACTCCAAACCAGATGGTTACATAAATTATAACTTCCTCTAACCATACTGATAAATCATGATATTTCATTTTGCTTTCTATGAAGCTTCTTTAAGGGACTTCTTCCTGGCCTTTTCAAAATAACATGGGACAAATAAGTCATAATAAGAGAAATGCAAATCAAAACAAATCATTTCTTTTTGTGAATTAAATTAACCAATGGTTTAACTGCTTTATTGGTTTTCTCACCTCACATCCTTCAAACTGGCAAAAATGATCAAAAAATGACAATAGTCAGTATTGCAGGGGCTACGGAAAGATGGGAACTCTAATTCTTTGTTGGTAAAACTGAAATTATACAACCATTTTGGAAAGAAATTTGAGACTATGCAAATAAAGTGACTAAAATGTCTACAATCTTTGAACCAGGAACTTAATTAAAGTATAAAATACTCCAAGGAAGCCAGCAGTAAGAAAAAAGTTCCCATACACTCCAAAATACTCATGGCAGCACTTTTTGTGACAGTTAAGAAGTGGAAGCAAAGTGAATGCATATTACAGAATAGCAAAATAAATTGTGGTGTATGAATGTAATGGAATATTACTGTGCCATAAGAAATGAGGTGTGTCATGAATACAGAGAAGCATGGAAAGATCTATATGAAATAATTCACAGTGAAGCAAGTAGAGCCAAGAACACAATATACACAAAGATTATAACAATTAACAATGGAAGGAACAAAAACACACCAAAAAACCCCAAAGTACATGCAACAAAGTTATGAAGATCAAGTGTAATTCAAATATAGAATATGAGAAGACATCTCTAACCTTCTCTGTCGCAGAGGTGGGAGGTGCATAGTTGTTTTCAGACTTTTTCAATGTATCGCCCAGTTTTGCTACCTTTTCTTCCCCTCTCCAAAAATACTATTTGTCAGACGGGTTGGTAGAGGGAGAAGGAGGGATGCATGGAATATCAGAGTGATGCAAGAAACAGAAAATAGTAATACAACCTTATTTTTTTTAAAAATGGAACAAACTGCATTATGATGATTTGTTCTGTTTCTCCGCATACACACAACTTTTCCCACCACTTTCTGAAGGCAGAGCTAATACCAAAAAATAGAAGATGCTTGGGGTGCAGGTAGCGAGGTTGGTATCATGGTAGCAGGGGAATTAGAAATAGGACAGTTTGTTTCAACATAAGAAAAAGCTTTCAAACAATAAATGAGTTGCCTCCTAAAATAGCAAATTTCCCATCATTGGAAGTATTTAAGAAGAAGCTGTATGACTACTTATTACACAAATTATATATATATGACTGATGACCGGGATAGGAGTTGCATTCAGTGGTGCCTAAGGGTCCCTTCTTTCTCTAAGTTTCTATTTTAAAACACTGAGCACAACACAGAAAGATAGTAAAATCCAGGTAGCATAAACAAACAATTGTTTCTGGATTCTTTCCTTCAGTATTGACTTGTTTTGAAAACACAAATCCACTCCCTGGTGCATGCCTTATAATTAGTATTTGTTATTGCTTAATATTATGCATTCTGACAATATTCTAGGCTCCAAATTACCACGTGAAAATATCAGCTTTCTCATTCACAGAACAATAATTTGTATTCATAAAGCTGACAATTTTCTTGTTTCTTAGGTACCATAAGCAATAGCCATTAATAGTACGACTCCAGGCAGAGATTATGTCTCTTGTTAAAACATCAAGAACGTTTAAGACCAGGGATATGCTAATTCTCTCATTTTTATATTACATCATGTGATTTAGACTTTTAGTCAAACTCCTTATTGTCCTTAGATCTGATGACTAAATACAACATCCAAATGACGGACTGAGAACCTACAACCAAAATGTGAACGTTATTCACCCTACCACGTGACTTCTTGGATGGGGATTATTTGTCAGGAAGATAAATATGCAAGATTGAAATGCTGCTGTCAATGTAAAAATCTATTTCTTTCATAAAACAAAAGTTTGATCTCCTGGATAAAAATAAAGCTCCCACACTTGGGTATTAATAAAGTCATATCCTATGTAGTAGATTTAATAAAAGACCGTAAATGCCAAACTCACTTGCTACTTCAGCAGTGATGTTAGACTTTCTCATAAGATGACACTCCATTTTTCATAAAATTTAAAAAACCAATAGGCCTTTTGCCTGGAGTCTCAGACATGTCTTAAGCATCTGAAGTGTCTTTCTGCCTTAGAGTAGTCTTATAGAAGAGCTCAAACTGAATCAAACACCCTTCACTGGACAATAGATTTTAATTCCCTGAAATGCTGTCAGCAGCAGCAGATAGAAGCTTTAAGATAATGTGAAAAGAAATGGTTCCGTACCTGCAGTACAGTCAGGTACTGCATTATATCATTATGTTACAACTTACCCAGTACACTGACAAAGGCATCAAAAAGCTGAAATGTGAGCAGAGGTTCTTTCAAGTGACCATAGTAATCTGCAATAGTTTTAAAGACATCTTTTTCAAACCCTGAATACATAGGCTGCTTCAAGTCTGAACAAGTAGGCCCTGTTAAAGAAAAAAAAAATTTCATTAGCACCATTAAGCTAGGTAAATATTTTTAGGAAAAGATCAAACATGCTTTATAAAGAAAACTAATGTTATAAACATAAATGGTTACAACAAAGAACATAGAGTCTCAATGTTGGCTAGCTACATATTTTACCCTCAGAGAATCAGGAAGAGAACTCAGAGATCATCTGATTTTACAGATGAGACCAAAGCACAGAAAGGGGAAGAGAATTACCAAAGGCTACACAATAGGTTAGCAGCAGACTGTTATGGATAACAATTTATATTATTTAAAAAAGCAAGAAAAATTAGACTACAGCTTAATCTATTTTAAATGAATACCTCTATTTTCTTTGTGCCTTTCTGAAATACCTTTTTAAAAAATAAAAGGTATCTGTAGCTTTCAGATTTTTTTCAAATTTTTTCTCAAATTTTTTCTTGGCCATGATACAGTTTTGATGAGATAAGAAAGAAAACACAATTCCTAGAGAAAGTGAAAAATCATTTCACTGGATGCAGTTTTTTTAAAGCATATCCTATTTTGATATAAACCACATGAAAAAGACAACTATTCCTACGTTTTCTATGCCATGAAATCACACGGTGCAGTAAGGTTATCTACTCCCTTGTATCTGGACAAATGATTAAATTCTGTTTTTTAAAACATCCAGAAAAGGAGATTTTACAATTTGCTTCAGTTAACTTGTTCCATCTTCACAAAGTCTTCCTCATAACATGGCTTTTCAAAGACTAGGCCAGAGAGTAAATAATCTGTAGAACTCTGGCAGATTCCTACCCTTAAGGAAAAGTCTTTGGATAGCACTGCCCATAAACTGAGTTTGTTTTTGAAGACCCAAGTAATCACAGATAGGCACATCACTAGTTGGCTGGCCATTTAGTGATGAAAAGAATTTCTGTCGATAGTAAATAAAAAAAAAACCAAAAAAACAAAGATGAATGAAAAATGGCATTAGTCTGGTATAACCCTTTTACTTCTGCAGTGATAGGGGCAGAATAGCATGAAAGGGGACAGAAAGTGGGATAAACCACAATGTTTACATCGTCAACAAGATTCAGTTTGTCTATTGGTGACATGCTGCGCATGGAATCAGGAAGATTTATTTCTATGAATTCAAATTCAGCTTCAGACACATTTACTAGCTGTGTGACCCTGGACAAGTCACTCAACCATGTTTGCCTGAGTTTCTTCATCTGTAAAATAAGCTGAAGAAGAAAATGGCAAACCTCCAATATCTTTGCCACAGATCCCCAAATGGGGTCATGAAGATTCAGACACAACTTGAATACTAACTATGCAACAACAAAAAAACTAAATGAAAATCTTTGTACAAGGGCCAATAAGTAGACATGCTATTCAAGGAGCTAAATCATATCAGTCTTGACATTCTTGATATTATAAAATAAATCAAAATGAAAGAATAGAGTTGCTGAGAAACAGGGTGAACCATAAGTACTCCTTGAAGAGGCAAAGAAATAAGTTGGCAGGAGTGGGTTTTGTCATATAGTTAAAAGTTATAAGAACTATTACTCCATGGGACATTTGTTCATCACATATTATAGCAATAATATAATTACTTACAAAAAGACCAGTATGAAAAATTAATGTTGCTCACTCACCAACATCAGTTGCTGAGGACAAAATAGCAGAGAAATGTTATCAAGAACTTGACTTGGTAAAACACTACAAATCAAATCAGTCAGGTCTTGATTAATATAAATAATTAATCCCAAGAAGTGTCACATGTATACAAATTCATACTGTCTGAAATTATAATTGTATAAAATATCGTCATTGGTTCCCGTCCCAGAAAAGCATAAAGTTTAAATCTGAATAATGTGATCCCTTAATGAGATCCAGTGTTTTCACTAATTGGGATCTCTACTCTGATACTTGTTGACTTCATCGCAAAGATGGAAAATGTAAGTATGATAAGAAAAAATTGAGAAAGTATGGCTTAGAAGAAAGAAATGAGAGAAGCCAAACACTTGTAAATTATGCAGAAGGCCAATGCCTCTTTATCATGAATACTTCTTTCAAAAAAAGAAAAAAGAATTGCTTGGTCATGGAAAACAATAAACAGAAGTATAAAAAACCCCCAAAGTACCTACATTTTAACAAACGAGAAAAAGATATTATACTGATGTGGAAGTTATTCCTGAATTTGTTATCTGATTACAGTCAAACCATCAATTTGTGAGAGTAAAGATCAGAACTTGTATTTAAAAAAAGAAAAAGGAAGAATAATGAGGGGAAAAGATATGGCATACAATTAGAAAGATTTGACCTTGAACTACTTAATATTATCAAAAATTTAAAATGGGAAATGGATACCAGAAATATTAACAACTATTATAATTTAAATGGGAAGTTAAACCAACACAAGTTAATTGTTCCAACAAGCAAATAAAAAGAGCCCATCTCTAAAACATTAGGAAGAAATGTCTAATAAAGTAGAACAAAAAGCAGTAAAGTATAAAAGCTATTTTTAAGAAAGCTTGACAAAATAATCAACCAAGTAAAATCATCCTAAGGACATCTGAGGATGAAAATAGGAAAAAAAATAAGAAAAGGATTATGAACAAAAGAATGGAAAAGATCTGTTAAAAAAAACAAAAATTCAAAATTCTTTCTCCATTAAAGATAGTTATCAAAGAAGGTCCACACCTGGACCCTAACATCACAATCCCTGAGATATTATCAAAGAGATAGAAGTAGCACTAAAGAAAATGAAGGCAAGAACCACCCGATTGTATTGTCTACTGAGGGTAATACAATTGTGAGGGCCAATATTATGAAAATAAGAATGGCCTCAACACACTGGGTGGACCCTCCATAACAAACTTTTGGGGAGAGGAGGACAAGAGGGGCACAGGCTGGGCTGGCAGGCATGACAGGTTGTGATCTACACTGGAGGAAACTCCAAAATTGGAGAAATTACATATACATTTGAATAACTTCGACTAGTAGCAGCAAGAAGTTCTCCCAGTAATTAAAACAGCCATGACTCCTTTGACCTTAGCTTCATCCATTAAAAAAAAAAGAGAGAAGATTGGACTATGTAAGCTTGGAGGTCCCTTCCAGCTCTAAGAGTATAATGATTCTATGAAGGGAAAAAATAATTGCTAATATACAGAAGACCTAAAAAAAAATTGGAAAGGAAAGAGCAAACAAAGCTCATGAGGCAACTGGCAAGATAACCCATCTATCTAATCAGTTGTTCTTTTGAAGGATTTCATGGGGACCTGGGTTTGTAGGTGAAATGACTTTGAAAGAGGTCAAAGAACATTTTTCTGGCCAAATGGAATCCTGGTAAGCTTCCTGATTCTGTGAAATGGATTCAAAAGCCCTATTTAAGGTCTTTTCCTACTGTAGTGACTTTGATGACTATGTACGATGGAAAACTTAACAAATATTTACTTAGGAAATGCTGTCTATAAAGCACTGAGGGGTGCAGGACAAACATAGATGGCTTCTAGGTCTCCAGAAGCTTACAACCTGACATAATTATACTTAATACATTTAATGGTCATTGTTTAATCACCCATCAACTTTTTTTTTTTCCATCGATAGATAATTCCAGTTCTTTTAAGGCTTTTTAAGAGGTCTCATTTCTGAGCCTTTAGTCATCCTTTAATGGCTTTCTAGGTTTATCTAGTTTGATGGAGAATTACATTGATAACTATTTTTAAATGACTTGTTTCCTTTTAAATCCCACTTATTTTATTCATATAACAATATTCATTATTTTGAGAATGGGTATATAGGTTTCACCAAACTGCCAAAGGAATCCATGACACAATGATTAAGAACCCCAAACCATAGGATCACATAAGGAAGGGAAAAGGAGGAGAATAAACATTTATACAGCACTTGGTGTCTGGCACTGAGTTAAGTGCTTTTTACAAATATTATCTCATTTGATAATATTCCACCTTCTCAGTTTAGCATTGAAGTTCTTTCATCCTTATACTATATATAATATATAAATATTATAGCTCCTCCTTTACCATCCAACATTGGGTACCACTACTCTCCGCTCAAACATTTTATTCCATCTGAGCCAGTCTCTTCTCCATCCCTTGAATATGCCATGCTCATTCTTTAATGCAACGAACATCTATTTAGTATCTGCTACATGTTAAAGTAAGGCACAAGAGACAGAAAAAAAGAAAGACCCCCTGCATTCTGAACCCTTACAGCAAACCTGTTCTTTCTATTCAATTTCAACCAAAGTCAACCTTACCCAAAAAACTTCCCCCACTACTTAAGTTCATAAAAAACTCCATTTGGGCACTGCATTCTAATGTCATCTTGTATCATTCTCTACTTTTCTCATACATCTAAGTCTTGCCTCACCAATGAAACTATAAGCTCTATGAGGATAGAGACTGTCTTTTTGGCTCTCTGTAACCCCCAGAATCCCTAGCATGGCCCAAAGCAGGAATAAAATATTTATTGAACCAGCACTCATTAAAATCCAGAGAACATGATCCTGAGACAACATGACATAGGAGAATGGTTTTTTGTGGGGAGAAGGTGGAAGAGAAGAAAACCAGAATATGAAAAGGGTTGGAAAGCAGGTGAGCTGGTAAAGAAAAGAAATGACAGAAAGAGTCCTGTGTAGCCAGGGTATAACAAAATCATAAAATGGAACAGCATGGAATCTGTTCCATGGAATCTCAGAATCTGTTCCAACTTCTTAATTTTACAAATGGGGCAAAAGGAGCTGAATAGTCAAGTGTTGTGTCAAGAGTAGAGCTGAAGTTTGAACACATCTTCTTATATTCAGTCCATGGTGCCAATGAGTGACAAAAACAGATGAGAAGAAACTGGGAATAGAAATATTTCATAGTTCTACCTTGGCCCTCTGTGCCAAGAGAGAAAAAGGTGTTAAACAGTGTCAAAAAGGAGAAAATGTAGCATTCTTGGCAGTACAGGTCAGTATATTGTTTTCAAATATCACTTTAGCAGCAACTTGTATGCAATGATGTATATGCGAATTACAAATAATTCTCAGTTTAGAGCCCTGAAAAAGCATAACTCTCTTCTTCCTTTCCTTTTCTTAACATTATTTTGTGTTTTACAGTTCTCTCTTACTCTTCTTTTTCTCTCAACTTCCATATCCAATAAATAAATTCAGTCTTCTCCCCAAATCTCTCTTGAATTCATCCCTGGCCATCACTAGTACTACGACCACCCTAGTATAGGTCCAAATAACCTCCTTCCCGGACTACTTCAATGCCTCCTGAAAGGCCTTTTCCCCTAAGTTCTCTCAACCATCTTTCATATGCTTTGAAAAGGAATGACCTTTCCCCTCTCAGACCACACAATGAACTGTGATTGAACTTTGCTCATATACTACTCAGATGCACACATTATTTTTAATTTAATTATAAATTTGGGTGAGTTATATGAGCTATTTTGTCTGTTACCCAGAAATCAGTGTAACAGTGCTCTGCCCTGCGTGAATAAGAACTTAATAAATCCAGAAATTTTCATTTTAAAATTAAAAAGGCGGCATTTATTTTTAAATGTTCCATAACTCAGACCATTGAGTCAGAATAACTTCGTTATTAATAAGCCAATTAGAAAAGACATTACTTCCAAATTACAGAGTCCATGACTTTTCCTGTGTGGCTCCTTCCTCCACCAGTGCAGACGGTGACCCTTTCAAGCCTTAGTAAACCATGTAGTGAGGTGCTGAGGCCAAAAGAAATATTTACCACCTGGTGGCCAAATAACCCTCAGGTGATGACCCTCTCCAAATCTGTTAGGGCCCTTCCTCAGAGGACTGATATACTGTTCATTAATGAGTCTGCACTCAAAGCCTTTCCGGAGTAGTAGGACCTACTAGAGCCTCCACTCTGCTGGCACTGAGAGCTTAGGGCTCCTTCTGCACCATGATCCATTGGTGGATAAAGACTGAGGAGAAAAAGCAAGATATTACATACCAGAATGAAGTCTAACAGAAAAAGAACAACAATAATGAAATGTAAGTCAGCCTGGGGCAGCTAGGAGGCACCATGGATAGAGCCTCAGGGCTGAAGTCAGTAAGACTCTACTTCCTGAGTTTAAATCTGTCTTCCAATACTTCCTAGCTATGTGACCCTGGCCAAGTCACTTAACCCTGTTTGTCTTCGTTTCCTTATTGGTAAAATGAGCTGGAGACAGAAACAGTGAACCACTCCAGTCTTTTTGCCAACAAAATCTCAAAAATGTGGTCACAAAGAGTTAGACATGATTGAAAAACCTTAGAACAACAAAAAGTCAGTAAAATTTATTGAATTTATTTATTAAATATTTTATTAAAAATTATTTTAAAAAATAAAATATTAATAAATAAAACATTTATTAAATGCCTAATATGTGTCCAACATGTTGCTAAGGGGTAGGAATACAGAGAAAAGTAAAAGATAGTCCCTCTTCTCAAGAAGCTCACTTGCGGGGAGATAATGTAGTGCTGGTATAGGTCTAGGTATTGCTAAAACCAAGGACAAAAACTACAAGACATGATATTTCACTTTTTAAAATAACTCCCCAAGCCAAAGAAGTAATTGTGTATGATTCAGTTACACTAAAGGGCAGTTTCATCTATTTGTTTTGTCTCTCCCTATCACACTTAGTTCAGGATTCCCTGCACATTAAGGGTTCAAAAAGTCCAAATTGGCTATGAAACATACAATAATTTGATAGGAGATGGTGAATGGGAGAGGAAAAGAGAAGAAAGATGATGATGACAACTCTATTATCAATCAATAATATTTATTATGACCTTACTATGCATCAGGCATTGTGTTAAGTGCTCTCAAAAAGAAATTTGCTAGATAGAAGTCACATTTTTCTATTTGGACCAATAGCACTGGTTAAACTGGTAGAACCAATGGTAAAAGTATACTTACAATTTGCTAAGCATTTCATAGCTGACAGTACCCAGTGAGGAAGTTCTTCTGCAGGAAAACGAGTAAAAATATGACTTTAGTGAATCCCAAATAATTAAAGAAATTATATACATGGCAAGAACCCAATGTTTATATACTTTATGCTTACAAACTGTTTTATATAATGTATTAATTCAGTATGAGTATATAAGAAATATGAAAATAGTTAATCAATCCTTTTCACAAGAGGAAAGTACATTTGTACAAATTGATGGATTATTATTTTGGAAAGCAAATTATCCCAAGTTTCTTCAGTCATTCTACCTTCCAAGTTTTTTTTGCAAAGTACGCATTGTACAGTTAGTTCTAGCAGTTTCAGCAGCTCATAAAATGAGGAAAAACAAAGGAGTTGACAATTTAGCATCAAGTAGGTCCCTTACATGGATTACTTAAACCACCTAATTAATGCTAAAATCCACAAATTCAGCATGTATTCCTTAACTATTTCTATTTTCATGTTATTTTTTTGGGGGGGTGGGGGAGAGGATAGGGGAAGGACTATGTAGGATAGATAAAAAATTGAACTTTTTTGAATCCAAGAAGTCCTAGGCTTAAATTCTGCTTCTGTCACAGACTGGTTGGGTGAGTCTGGGCAAATCATTTAAGCTCTAAATACTCCAGGCCAGGGGTGGAGAACCTATGGCCTTGAGGCTACGTGTGGCCCTCTAGGTCCTCAAGTGTAACCCTCTGACTGAAGTGTAACCCTCTGACTGAATTCAAACTTCACAGAACAAATCTCCTTAATAAAAGGATTTGTTCTGTAAAACTTGGACTCAGTCAAAAGACTAGAAGGCCACATGTGGCTTTGAGGCTGCAGGTTCCCCACCCCAGCTTAGGCCATCAGTTCTCACAGTGTGGTCTTGGAGACCCTTTCAGGGGTCTGAGAGGTCAAAAATATTTTCATAATAAGATTAAGATGTTTTCATTTTTAATATGGTAAGTATCAATGGATATAACTGATATAAACAACAGCTTTTGGTGGGAGGGTAGGGGTGGGTCCTCAATCATTTTTAAGTGTCTAAAGAGGTCCTGAGACCAAAATGTTTGAGAACTATGGTTCTAGTCCTCCCTAACTAGAGTAAGTTGACTTTGTAGAAGGAATTTCCTGACCTTAGAGTTCCCCACACCACTGAAACCACAGAGCCAGGCTTTTATTTAGTATCCCTTCATTTAACCCAAGCAGTCTCTATCTGTACACGGAGCTGTGATGTTACTATTAGCTACACAGCATAAGGGATCAAGCACGCTGGACAGAGCAAGACCTGAGTTCAAATACAGTATCAGACACCTACTATGTGACCCTGGGAAGTCACTTAACCCCAGTCTGCCTCTGTTTACTCATCTGTAAAATGAGATAATAGTAGCACCTACCTCCCAGGGCTTTTGTGAGGATCAAATGAATTTATATGAAGTGTTTAGCCAAGTGCCTGGCACATAGACAGCATTATACACACGTCAGCTATGACAACTATTATGCTGTTATAATTACAGAAACCTTAACGCTACTAAAAATAAAGCATGACTATAAAAATTCAGATCACTCTTGGTACATTGATAAGACTTTCTTTCCTCCTTCTCTCTCCCCTTTCAGAACCTCATGAGAGCAAAATAGACCCTCACGATTCCCTTATCCATAGCCCTTCCCGTTTTAGGGATCTGGGCTTCTTTCTGCCAGAGCAATAAAGACATCGGAAAGAAGTTTCATCAAGTTAGTATACATGGCAGGTTCCCTTTCAATGACTTGTGACTTAACTATTCAGTGGCTAATACTTGTAGAGCATCCTCAATGCCGTTCTGAAGCACTTACTTTCTGAAAGGAAGGATGAGTGGTTCTCTCACTTAGAAATGATACGTTTTATCAAGTTACATTAAAATACTGGTCCTTTGTTTTTTATTTTGCAATGGGAAGAATGGGATGGTGAGGGAAGATAGAGATAGAATAGTAAAAGAAATGGGGGTGGGGTGGGGGGAAGAGTGTTTCTCATTGAGACATTTCTTTGAAAAATGTAAAGGACAAAAGGAAGACCTGAAATGCCTGACAAGCTTTCAAAGCTATAAACTGAGCTGATGAAAAGTTTTAAAAGTAAAGCGAACTGTATATAAATAACAAAGACCTGCAATTTTGTGTACAATCTATTCTACTATGAAAAAGCAGATGGTCGTTCTTTTGGCGTTCAGAAAATTCAAAACAAAAAAAGAAAGAAAGAAAATTCATAAATTAGAAAATTAATAGCCCCCTTCCTTTTTATCTTCTTTGTTTTCTTGATTTGGGGAGGTGGGCAAGTGGGAGGATAAAGGAAAAGAAGGAAGAAAGGAAGGAAAGAGGGAAGGAAGGAGAGAGGGAAAGAAGGGACATCTAGACATCTTTTTTTAAAATGCAGAGAACTTTTGGAGAGTCAGAAAATAAAGCACAATCAGTATGGCTTTGAAAGCAACAGGATGAACTCATTATATACTTAAAGAGAAAATTAATTGCACATAAAAGGGATCTACATTTTTGTGTACAATACTCTTTTTCTGTTCCATTATTTAGGTACTAATGCCCAAAATTTCATTTGGTGTTTAGTAAGTTCAGAATAAAAATAAATTTTAAAAACCATAAATCCTTTGGAGGAAGACATGGAAAAGAGTTGTGGAGAACGTTTCAAATTTCACACCTGGTATGTAGCGCAAAAATACCTAAATTCACATTCCTATTAGTTGGACCATTTTTTTATGAAGACACTAATCAATTTTTTTACATTCTTTTTTCCCCAGTAGTCTCCTGTTGCAGAAAGGAGATGCTGGGAACAAAAGGTTCCGGAGAGGTACTCTGCATTCCTAATAGAAAGTAAAACCTATACAGTTTCACACTGTCCCATTACTGCCATGGAACTGTCCTCAATCCAGCTCTATCAGCTGTCCAGAAGCTCCTATTCTGAATTTAACAGTGTTCAACAAAACCCCAATAAGTATTATGCAATCCCATTCAATGTTAATGGAGGGTTTGGACTAAAAGACAATCCAGAAAGGGGCCACACCAACTCCAGCTTGTCCTCAAGGATGAGTTCGTCCCTGGTCCAGCGGAAAGAAGGTAAAAGAATCCTAGATACATACTAGGGCTCAAGTATACTTTAAGGAAGGTCCAGGGCACCTTCCATGGCCTTAGAAGGAATCTGACAACCTGAGAATGGACCTGAACTCACTGAGAGGTTGAGGACAACCTTGACACAACAAGCCTAGGCCAGATTTGGCCTATTTTCAAAAACAAAAGCTTTGGTGTGGGAAGAAGTTGGTTGGACCTTTTGTTACTCTTCTCTAGGGTATTTTGTGGATTTAAAGAACTAGGAGAAAGATTTGGAAGAACAAAGGGAAAAGAAGTGAGAGTGAGAGAGACAGACAGACAGACAGACAGACAGAGAGAGATAGACAGAGAGAGTTATTACAGTTAGCAGGAATTTTTAATTAGGAAAATAAAAAGTAAATTACAGAAGGCTCTTCCTTTATATAGAATAATAATAGCTAACACATGTATATAAATGTTGGCTAGTGTTATGCCATAATATAATATACACCAGATGTTATTATATATGGTATTATTACATTATTTAGGGTTTTATGCATTGCAAGGCATTTTAGACAGATTATCTTTACTGAATCTTGCAATAACCTTTTGAGGTACTTGATGTTATTAGAGAAGAGGCACCTGAGACTGGGAGACAGGTGGTACAGTAGATAGAGTTCCAGGCCTGAATCAGGAAGACCTGAATTCAAATCTGGCTTCAAACACTTACTGGGCAAGTCATTCAACCCTGTTTGCCTCAGTTTTCGCATTTGTAAAATGAGCTGGAGAAGAAAAGGGCAAACCACTTCTGGATCTTTGCCAAGAGAACCCCAAAAGGGGTCACAAAGAGTCAGCCACGATGAAAATGCCTGAACAAGGGTCCAAGGCAGGATTCTAATGCAGGTCTTCCGAACTCCAAGCCTAATGCTCCACCCTCTGTGCCACGCAGTAAGACAAATATACTGAATAACAGATTGAAAGCTATCAAAGTGGACACAGTATCATGCTACCAAAAAAGTCATTCTAGAACAAAGTATCAACATGTGCTCACTTGATTTATCCGTGAGGATGACAACTCCCTGCTTACTGACACTGTATACATTGTGGATGATAAACTTTGAGTTGACAAGCTTGGTATCCAAAACTTCCTCCAGGGAGTCCAGTTCAAGGATTTTCTGTAAACTGTTAAAAAATAATAATGTATAATTGCTTAATTCTTTTTAAAAACATGAAAAACATCTCAAAATCTGACATCATGAGATAATCAATCTCGATAATACATTCCTTGTAAATTTATTAGTTTCGTGGTTTCATGGGGAAAGCAGGGCAGGGACAGATAGGGTGGAGACTAACTTATAAGATATTCTTTAGTTATTAATACACTCATGCTTCACTACTATGGTAATATAAATCCCTGAACGCCAAAGATATCATTTTATAAGTAACACTATAAAAACTATAGATGAGCCAGTTCAGTTAGTGATTAGAAATTACCGTAAGTATATTTTTTTTTGTGGGAGAGGAAAACGCTGCTCTACTCATAATATTAACTTTCATAACCTATAGTATTTCATCTAAGAAGGAGACGAGATTTTCTATTCCCTGCCTCATTAAGCTAAACACTTAACTGTTATTGGCAAGTGTACGGAATTCTCTGGGCTTAGAAAAGCTCCCCGATCTTAACCATCATGCAAAAAAAAAAAAAATTTGGTATATGAATGGAAAATGGAAAACTCCCAAGCTTCAGTGAAATCTTTTCTCTATGCATCATAGCAGCAAAATAGAGCAAACAAAAGTTGAAACTAAAGCTTAATAGTAAACACGCCTAATGAGTATAAACAATATGGATTTAATTTTCCAACTGCAGAAAATAAACCATGGGTAAATCTGTGTAGCAATTAGAGTAGAGGAATGCTCCTGAATGTTTTAATCAATAGTCACATTTAGAAAGAGCCAAAGAGACTTACTGTGATAATGTCATAGACTTCCAGATCTCCTCCACATTGGCCTCTGTCAGCTGTCTCTGGTAGACAAGGCGGCAGGCAGGCACTTCTCCAATTGCAATACTGTGACGTTTGTACCACGATTCAGAATTCTACTCACCCCCACATCATCATCCCCCCAAAAGAAAAAAGTTAATATAAAACATTTCAGTATAAAAATGGAATTATTTTTCTGCAAATTATGTTCTGTGACTAGGCTGAAGTCGAAACTTGATTTTAAAGGAATAACTTTAAGTAAGCGCTAACCACCCTGACAATCCACTTGTAAGAGCAGGGGGTGGTGTTGGTAGTTACAGTAACATATAGGTTGTCTAGGTATTTGGAATCCAATAGCTCCCATGAACCTTATCAGGGAGCACTAAATATTGAGAATGTTTGACTATACATGGCATTCTTTTCTCTGACTTAGGCAATGATTTAGAATCATGTAGGATAAAGAAAGAGAAAACCTGTCCAAATTAATGAAATTGTAGTATTTTTTAATAAAGAAATATATTTGTCATTTTTTTCAGGAATTATGCATGTGATAAGCTAAGATAGAAACAGGTGCCTGCTTTTAATTAAATGGGAGGTGATCCCAGGCTTAACTGCCTTTCTAGAGTAACTGATACAATGAACAATGAAAGACAGAGGGAGCGAAAACTCCAGAAAGGTAGACTGTCCAAATTACCACCAAATCTAAAGTAGAAGAATCAAAATAAAAATTACTTAAATACTTGTGATTGGCAAAAAGAAAAAAGAACTTCAATGCTATGATATCTGTCTTAAGAAAGGGGCTGTTAACTCTTGTTCGGACCTGATACCAATCCTACTCATGGCACTGTAACTAATTTTCCCTCCTTTTCATCAATTAAAGTAAATTCATGAAGTTCTGCTTTTTCTCTTACTTTGTCAGAAACTCTGCTTTAATGTTCATAGAATATACTGAAGAACTCTACTCATGGTTGGAGAGTGGGGATGGTGTGGATGAGAAATTTATAATGTGTGTTCTAGAAAATGACTCATCACTGCACTTGTTCAGTCATATCAACTGTGTTTGAATCTTTATGACCCCCATTTGGGGTTTTCTTGGCAGAGATACTGGAGTGGTTTACCATTTCCTTCTCCAGCTCATTTTATAGATGAGAAAACTCAGGAAAACAGGGTTAAGTGACTTGCCCAGGGTCACACAGCTTGTACATGTCTGAGGCCAGATTTGAACTCAGAAGTACTAGGGCAGAATTAGAACTCAAGTATTCCTGATTCCAGGGCCAACATCCTATCTATCTACTATGCCACCTATCAGTATCAATCAAAAATCTCTTCAGGCAACAGCCTCCTTCACATTCCTCATCAGCCTTGGTTCATTCTAAGCTGTAACAAGCATAACATTGCTATCTATTATAATATCATCCTTCAAAAGCTAAAAGAACCAGTGGTCTCTAGTCTAAATTTGTTCTCACCAACAAGGATATACCAGGTACTAGAATGAAAATGATGGAAACCTTGGGGAGAAGTGATCATTGTATCTTCAAAATATGTGATCCACAAGAGGAAAGCTATAAATAATTTAAAATATACCCTTGATCTATGGAAAGAATATCTTTAGGAAGTCCCTCAAAACACTGGATAGACACCCTACAGTAGATTTAGGATAAGATATGAACAGGTTGTAATTTGTTAAAGGGAACATTCACAAATATTAGATGACAGATCCAGTGAGATATCTAAATTGCACAAATTGTGTGAGTGATCAAATATGTACACAGATATAATCCAAATTAGAACTGGATAAATACTTATGAATATGCTATGAGATCAAAGAAGGAAGTGATCATTTCCAGCTGGAAGAAGATAAAAGAGGGCTTCATGGAGGAGGTGGCATTTGAGATGGGCCTCGAAGGATGGGTAGGATAATGCCATGTGGAGCTGAAAGTGAGGGAATAGTCTGAGTCATGAGAATAGTTTCAGCAAAGGGACAGAGGCATACAAATGCCAGGCTGATTGAAGGGCCAAATTTGACTGGGGTTTTCAAAGTCCTCTACATAGATTGACCTAACTTTCAGATTTTCCTGTCTCACCCTTCTCTAACACAAACTCTCCACTCTATCAACATCATAATCCCCAAGCCAAATTTGTTTGTATCATTCTTTCTTCAACCCTCTGCTGATCTAAATGTTTATTCTTCTTCAAAAGATCCAGCTTAAATCTTATGTCTCTTTCACGCAAATCCCCCTATATACTTCCACTGAAAAGGATCTCTCTCTCCCCTGAAATCCTATACTATCTATTATGTGTATCATTCAATACTTTAAAAGTAGTTAGAAAGAAATTAAATTTTTTATGTACATATATTTTATTTTCCCAAATAGATTAGATTATAAGCTCCTTGAGAGCAGGAAATGTATCGTTTATATTTGTATCTCCTCAACACAATGCTATGCTCCATAAACAACTGTTCAAAAAATGAATAAATTCTAAGTCATAAACAGAAAAAGAGCTAAAAAGGAGGATAAGCAATAGAACTGAGCTAATAAATATGATTTTTTTCTCAAACCATACAAGCTAGTCAACCTACAACAACAAAGATATATTAGCTTTCCTAATATTTCTCCATTATCTTCCTAAGTATTTTTAATGTCTATTATCCAGATTCAATAGAAAGTTAATTGATTTTATAAAAATTAAACAAAATATTTAAAAACACAGCTGTGTTATAATATAAGCCTGATTTAAAAATAGGGTTGTATGTGAGATATAGACAGATATATAGATCTATCTAGATCTATCTATATACATACACGCACATGTATGTATTCATTCTTACGTCAGCATTGAACTTAGAACTTAGAACAAGAACAAGAACAAGAAAATTAGAATCCTACCTTAGACTTTTAGTAGCACTGTGACCCTGGGCAACTTAAGCCTTCTCAGCCTCAGTTTCCTCATTTGTAAATGGGCATAACAGCATCTACCTCCCAGGGTTATTGTGAGAATCACATGAGATATTATATATAAAGGACTTTATAGCACAATATAAGTTTGCTATTATTATTTTTTTTAAACTCACTATGCTCCATTTTTCAGTTCTAAATTATCTTAATCTCAATAGCCTCCCACCAAAGAAATTTAACAGTAGAGAAAAGAGAATGTGGAGTATGGGTACTTCACACTGGCTAAGAGCCTAGGTAATTTCTACAACTGGCAAGACTTACTGCTGTTCATTGGATTTTTCCATTCCACAAATTCCCTCTCCTAATCTGTCACTCTCCACTGGTAACTGAGAAACTAAAGACAGTGATGAGAAAAAAGAGAAAAGGAAAAAGAATAAAGGATGCTATAGATCAGAAAACCAAAAATGATAACTGGTAAGAATCAATGGAGTATAAATGGAGAGTTCCATCCTGTATCAAAAAGAAAAAAAAAGCCACAAAATTTCCACTATATTTTTCTGTCAATATTAGAACATGCATTAGAAAGCTCCTCATAGCAGGCCCTTCTACTGTTGGCAGGGACTTAGTTCTAGAATGTATTTAGATGAATGATATAGCATCAATACAGTGATAGGTGGGAGACATGGGACTGGTCAGGTGATTCAATACTGTTTTCCACCTTCTATCATTCCCCAGTTTTCTATAATTGTACTTACCATAACAATAGGCCTCACAGGTATGTTTTCTTGGGTAGTGCCTGGTGGTTGATCACTCCAGTCTGGGAATTTGATAACACTCACTTGGTAGGGTGATTTCTTTGGGTATGGTTTCAAGGGTGAAGAAGGAGGAAACCTAAATTGAGAGAGAAAATTCTCTCACATGTTCAGTTATTAGAAGAAAAAGACATTTTCACAAAGACCCTATCAACTGTTCCTCAAGGGAATTTACAAGGAAATTGCATACTTCAGTTGATAAATTATATTTCTCAGCCAATTAACAATATGCATATGTCCAAGTAGGCGATCAATTAACATCATGGAATAGAAGGTCCTTGCATCATATACCCTAACAGAGGGGAAAAAATACAAAATATTGAACTCTTCCAAGAAAACACTTTCTTACCCAATCTGAATTTCAAATTTTAAAATGTTTTCAGTAGGATGACAAGCAGCCATGTTGTAGTAGATAGAGTTGGCCTTCAAGTCCTGAAGCTTCACATCTGACTCATACTGGCTGTGCTCAATAAATAACTAACTGTTCAAAGCCCTGAGCAAGTCAGTTAATCATTTAGTGCTTTAAACAAATGTCCAAGGCTATAAGGGGTGGGAAAGGAGTAAACTTACTTTGACAGAGGGAATTCATTCCAAGAATTCTCTACCTATAAAATCTGGTTCTTGTCTTTTTCCCTAACAGATATAGCGCCAATGCAATATTCACAGCACCCACGGCAGCCATGAATATCCCAGAGCAATTCTGAATCGCAAAATACAACAGACTCTTCATGGAAGACAGAACCAAAACATTTATTCTGACACCAGAAAGCCAAATCCATCATAGTAACCAAGAATCTATACACAAGAGCAATGCAGGGGGCACTACCATCCCCAAGTCTTCCCTGTTAGGCTTCCCACAAACTAGCTCCCTTAAACAAAAATAACAAGCAAACTCTCCCACTCACACTAGTTGCTGCCTTTTCCAGCTCTGATGGCTCTCTAATTAACTTCCACTCAGCTTCTAGCTCCACCTCTTTCTGTTCCACTTGACTTGACTCATGTGACTCAAGCTTCCATGTTACTTAAGTAGATCACATGTACCTATTAATGCATGGGAAACATCTTCCCATTAAGAAGCAAATTTAAAAAAAAATAAAAAAGAAGCAAATTTACATTAACAATAAGCAAAAATGCATTATCAATACAAGACATGGAAAAAGAAAGCATATCTCTGACCCAACTGGAAATCCTCATTAGCTCATAACTTCTAAGGTAATCTAAAATTGGTAACAGTTGTTGAATACAAAAAGACAACCTAAAGCAATGAAGAATCATCAAGCATTTTCTCAGAACCTGACTTTCTGATTTGGAAGAAGCCTCAGAAGATGTCTTAGTCCAGCTAGGACCCATCTAAGTATTCTACATATATGATGTTCAACAAGTGGTCATTCTCTCTGAGGGCACAGATAACACACACACACACACACACACACACACACACACAAAACCATGCATTTAGTTTGGAAGATGTTTTTGTACTTGCATTTTAAGAGATGTGTCTGATATGCTTAGAATTTATAACAGTTCAAAATAAGAAAACTACATTGTAAATATTCATTTTAGTTTTTAAAATTTTTTTAATTAGCATTTATTTTCTCTCCCTCACATCTCACCCAATGAAAAAGCTATTCCCCAATTAATGGGTACCTCCATCTACTTACTAGCTATTGTTCTACTCATTTTGTACATATGGTTCTTCTATTTCCTCTTTCTTTCATCTGAAAGATTCATTTTGAAGGAGAAAACTGCTGGTCCCATTCTCTATCTCCCCCAGCTCCATCACCCCCTGCCTACTACCTTGATCGTTATCTATATCCTACTCCACGCTTGTAAGAGGGAACATTACTTCTTGGAAAAAAGGCAATGTGATACAGTATAAAAAGCAAAGATATGGGAGGACAAAGAAGTAAAAAGTGGGTATTATTTTTAAAAATGCCTCTCAAAGAATTGCAATAGATTTGGACAAGGATGAGATATAGAAAGGGGTATGAGCAATGAAATGGCATTTTTCACCTGTGTCTGAGGAGAACACCTAGTATTTGGATCACTTGAAAAATCAGTCTTGAATTAATAGGAAACAAATGAAAATTTTCCTTGATATCTCTCAAGTTGAAAATTTAAGATGAAAGATTAATAAATGAAACTCTGGACAATCAAGTTTCTAGGACAAGTGTTAGAGATAGCATCTAACAACATAAATTAAAATTCTGTTGGATCTGTCAAAGTTATTCTACTCTGCGATCTATTGCATGATAGTTTCATCACATCAGACTAAAATCTAGCACAAAAATGTATTAACACTTCACTGTAGCACTGACAGGCAAAGTACAGTTAGAAAAACACTAAAAGGTGTGCCTTGAAACAATGAAGTCAGAAGATGATGTTTCCATAAAGCGCAACAAAAATAATGAAACTTAACAGTTCTTAAGGGAGGTGTAATGCCAATGCAATACCCACAGAAGACACTATGGATATGCATGTGTATTTCCAGGGTAAATTCACAAAATATAAACTCTTTTCCTCAAAGACAAAGCCAAAATATTTATTCAAATACCAGAAAACCAAATCCATCATAGTAACAAGGAAATCTATACACATTATCAATGCAGGGAGCATGGCCATACCCAAGCCTTCCCTCCATTTAGCCTCTCCACAAACAAGCTCCCCAGGCAAAATCACTCCCTCTCTCACTCACACTAGCTACTCTGCTGTGTCTGCTCTCTCTCAGCTCTGCCTGACTCTCTCTTCCTGCTTCCCCCTTTCGGCAAGTTCCTCCCATTGTGGGCTCCATGTGACTCAAGCTGTGAGCTGGGTCAAAGCTCAAAGCAGGTCAGGTGGGCCTATTAAGGGGCAGGGAAGATCTTCAAATTCCCTTAACATTACAAGAGGCCGGGAAAAACTCTAACAATTCCTGAAGCAATTTATTTTAGCTCACACATGGGAGGAGACACGGTTGGTTATGTGGAACATTAGGAGTATCCAAAGTAAGACAAGCGCCTCAATTATTCTTCTTGGCTGCATTACTAATGATTACAACCATTTGTAATAGAAAGAAAAATTATATGTATATATAAAAAGTATGAAGCAAAACCCTCCCCTTGGCATAAGGCATCAGACTGAGCCTGCAAAACTGACTCCCCATAAATGTTTAAGCCACCATTTTATCTCAATTAAGGTCCACTTATTCTGAATACAGACTTCCTCTCTTGTGATTTTGAGGCCTCTCTGCTGTTACTGTTTCAAATATGAGGTACTTCTCTGGTTCTTAATAATGAACAAAATCTATGAAATGCTTATATTTAAATGTTTATTCAAATATCTATAAAAGCGCTTATTTTAGATGTGCACAATATTTGTCCTTACTTACTGAAACATCTGTTTTTTAAATTTAAAACAAAGTGTTTCTATATTAAATATTCATTGAAATGTTTACTGATCATCTTTATCCAGAAGTGATCTTGCAGTATTTGAACTGCAGTATTTATTTATCCAACTCACATGATTATTTGTGTCTTATCTATTCATTCTGTCTTGTCCATTCTATCTCATCTACCCCCAAATTATAGGTCCTTGAGAACACAGACCAAGACTTAATCCTCATCATATTCTCTATTGTATTCAGTGTCTTGTATAATATTTGCTAATGGAAAAGAGTATGAAAATCCTGAGTATTTTTAACAGTATACAAAACCCCAAATATGACTGCTGTGAGCGGTACAAAGGATCATAAGACATAGTTCCTTGAGGCTTTCTGTTGTTTTTAATGATATTTGTCATGTCTGACTTTTGTTGACCCCTTTTGGAATTCTCTTGACAAAGATACCAGAGTAGTTTGTCCCTTCCTTCTTCAACTCATGTTATGGATAAGGAAACTGAGGTAAATAGGGTTAAGTGACTTGCCCAGGGTCACACAGTCAGATTTGAACTCAGGAAGATGAGTCTGAAACTATCCACTGTACCACCTAGCTGCCCTTCCTCTGTTTAGCTATCAGCAATTTTTGGTGATAAAAGGTATGAACAATAAAGACAGGAATGCAGAATGTGAGAATATTCTTGTCTTCATATTTGTTTATGGAGTTTTAGGGGGGGAAGGGAGGAGAAAAATATCTCATTGCTCTTGCCTTACACAGCTCCTTGGATATTTCCTTGGATGAAGTCCCTGAAAAGGTTTGAAGATAAACAGATAAACAACCAGAGATTTCACAGAAGTTAAAGGACAGACTTCTGATCCCAATGGTGCCTACTAGATGGCTTCTGCTTCCTGGCTGGCTGGATGCTGCTGTCATAGGCCTGGGACTTTGGTCCTTTCCTCCTAAGAAAGAGGCTTACTAATCCAAAAACTCTGAAGACCAGCAGATGGTAGCAGAGAGCAACTCAGAAAACCACACAGATTAAAAACCAAGAAAAAGAGAGAAAAGAAAGAAAGAAGGAAGTAAGGGAGGAAGGAAGGAAGGAAATGAATGGATGAAAAAGCATTTATGAAGCACTTACTATGGCAGACACTGCATCAGGTGTTGGGAGTACAAGTATGAGCAAGTCAGTTCCATCCTCAAATTTACATTTTAATGGGGGTGGGGAAGACATAATATATAGGAGTGAAGACCAAGCAAGAGTGCCTTATTTAGACAGAAAAGTTAACAAGGACAGTGACAGGAGTCAACAGGAGAATTGACTGACATGTGCCTTTCAGGAATGGTAGCTAGTGATGATTTATAGGAAAAACTCAAATCTCAGCAGATCTAATATACAGCAGAGAGAAATAGAGAATAGCGAATGATGTATCAACAGAGAATACAAGTGGCTCTGCAGTGTGAGGAGTCTGAGGAGCCATGGCAAATGTTAGCCCTAGCCATATACACTCCAGAGTACATGACTGGACAATTGTTTGTATCTCTCCCTGGCCATAGGTGTGTACTTCTTCTGTTGGTATGGAAATCTGTGGGAAAGTACACCTCTGGATAGGGGATTTCTGGAATCTCTTTGTATCATTTTTTTTATTTGCTAAGTTATTTGTTTAAATACTTTGAACTGTTGCTCTTTTCTAGTTGCCTAAAGAAAGGGTAGACACTGATGGGGACTTGTAAGTTATTTATTTGAATGGGTGGGGACCCTCAGAGCACCTCAAACTTGGAAAGCTTTCTGAAGGACCAAAGAAAGGAGTGGGGTGGGCCTGGGTGCTACACATACATATGGATATCTAATCAGCATGTACAGGTAAATGTTTAACAATCAGCTTTCTCCCCTCCTCCGAAAAAGACTTTAAGAAAAAACAAAAAAAGCTTAATCAACTCAATATTTTTGTCCATCACTTTTTCTAAACCTAGACAATAAACAAAACAATAAATTAAGCCCTGATTTGTACCATTTGCCAATTTCCAAGGTTTGAATGCTCATGTTGAGAATTTAATGATCCACTCTTGGAAACTGGCTCTAACATATCCCTGTATCTAATAATATACAGTATTCTAATTAATCAGTGTCAAATGAGCAGAATAGAGAGTGCCTGCTATAGAATTTTGAAAGGATGAGAAATAGCTGTGAAATGAAGTAGTCAGGGAAGATTTAAGGTAGAAGGTAAGCCCTAAGGTGGATTTAGCTGGGAATAAGAGTATGGAGACATTCCATGACAGATTAAAAAAACCCGTTGTAAAGGCAAGGAAGCAGGAACCATAAAAGGATCAGTGTGGCGGAGGATGAGACCATGACAAAAACAAAGTTGGAGAAGGTCAGATCGTGAGTTACAACACAACTTTAAACTGAGAAGTCACTGAATATTCTGCTTAAAGAAGAGTTAACTTTAAAAAGAGTAATCTCTTTGAATTGACTAGAGGGAAGAGACTGAAAGTAGGGAAACCAGTTAGAAGATTACAATATTCCCGTGTGAGGTGAGAACTCAGCTAGAATGTTAACTGACTGAATTAGAGATGGAAATAGACTTTATCTAAACCTCAGCTGGGTTGGAACCTTCCAGTTCTCATTTAAGGCCCCAGGCTATTCAGTCATTTTTCTCTCTGGGTCCCATTGGTGTATACTTCTGCACAAGGAAGATTATTTCCTTGGTAAATTAAAGGAGGCTCCTACTCTGCCTCCTTACTACCCCAGCCCTTCTTCTGATTTCAGGGGTTTTTACCAAATGTGTGGGTTTTTTGTTTCTTTGTTTGTCCTTAACAGGGATAGAAGGACTTCTGCACATAGTCACTAGGATGATACTCCTGTCTTCCATATTCAAATTTTTAATGCTGCTCATTGCATGACCTTTCATGTTTCCAAAGTGCCTACCAGTGTGCTTCGCTTTCGGCTCCACGATGAAAAGATATCCTCTGTCCCAGGAATAGAAAGAAACAGCCATGAATGCAAGGGGTTCTCACCACTTAAGAGAAACAGCTGATAATGAAGTCCGCCAATTTTGAAAGTGATTAACTAGAGAAGAGCTCCCTCTAGTGGGCTGCTTTTAGTTTTACATATTACATTATAAACTTCCTTGAATCTAATTAGAATCATTGAATTTTAGAATTGGAAGTGACGTTATAGAATTAATTTGACCTCCTCATTTTGAAGACAAGGGAATAAAGCCAAGAGAGGTCAAATGACATATGTAAAGTCATAGAGCTAGCTATCACTATGGCTGAGACTAGAACCTAGGTCTCCTCATTCTAGGTTCATCATCATAGGTAGCATTTACATAGTGCTTTAAGGTTTGCAAGGTGCTCTGTCTGCCTGTTACCTCATTTGATTATCACACAGGGATATGCAATAAGTACGATTCTTATAATATCTCTTTTACAAATGAGGAAACTAATGACTTATCCAGGGTGACACAATTAGTAAGAGGTTGAGGCAAAATTTGAACTCAGGTCTTAACAACTCCAGCTCTAGTGGGCCACCTAGCTACTCATTTATTTGTAAAGCACCTATTATGATACCAAAGACAATCCACTCAAAAATAACCTCTGCTCCAGTATCTTTGCAAGTCAACTGGTGGAGTGGAGGTAGGTGGACAAGATGCATATAAATGTATAAAGTAAAAATGCAGTAATTTTAGAAGACAGAATACTACCTAGTAACAGAAATAGGAAAGGCTTCCTCCTACATTATAGGATGTATCATAACGGCTGAACCTTGAAGAAAGCTAAGGATTTCAAAGAGCTGAGCTGAAAGGCAATGCATTCCAGGCATGGGACAGAGAATCTGAGCCAAATCACTGGATCACTTAAGTGGGAGATGGAATGCCATATTCAGGGAACAACCAAGAGCCATGTTTGACCCGTGGATGAAAAGAGGATAATGCATTCAACACATTTAAATATCGACTTTGTGCAATGCACTGAATCAAATTATACTTAACTATGGCAAGGCAGTAGGGAGATAGGAATGAAAAATTGACAGTGGCCTTAGTATTCTTACGGGCCATCACAATACAATCAATTAATGAGAATTCATTCACCCATTTTATTCAATAACCATTTATTAAGTATCATACTATGCAATGCACTAGACACTGCAAGAAGAAACAAAGAGAGCATTCACCAGTATCCAAGTTATTTTTGCAAGGAAAATAAGCTTTAAAGCTTCACAAATATTGTGCCCAAATAACGAAAACCTGACCTGCAAGCTTTTCATGGTATATAAACATTAACAGAGGTAATGTGGTGATATGAACAAAGCTCATCTCAAAGCCAGAAAGACTTGGTTCAAGTCCCACTTCTAACACACAAAAGTTATGACTCTGGGCAAGTCACATATCTTTTCAGTATTCCAGGAAACTCTCTAAAACTTTAGGTTGCAAAAACAGTCATGACTTG
>CM053769.1:645808012-645839062 GCA_028658325.1 Potorous gilbertii | reverse complement strand
CTCCCTCCCTCCCTCCCTCCCTCCCTCCTTCCCTCTAAATACTGAAAAGTTACATAAACTGTTGAGAAATAGTAAAACTATACTATTGGGGATTAGAAAAAAGTTAACAAAAACATAAACAAGAAAGAAGTTAAAGATCTGAATAGAACATTAGAGAAATAAGAGATGATAAATCTCTAACAGTTACTGAACAGGAAGAGAAAAGAGTTTGTATTTTTCTCAGCCAAACATAACACCTCTTCAAAAACTAACCATGTATTGAGGCATTAAAATTTCACAAAGATGCAGAAATGCTAAATGCATCCTTTAGTGACAAAATTATATTGAAGGAGATTTGAAGAGAGAATTAAAAATTAATTGCAGACTAACTTAATCCCAAATAATTAGTGGGACAAAAAACAATAAAACATTTTATAAAAAAGTATGACAACAATGAGAGAAGATACTAAAACTTATGGGATACAGCTAAAGCAGAGGAAAAGAACAAATCAATGAATTGGTCATGCAACTAAAAACAACTAGAAACAGCAAATCAAAAATCTCCTAATTAACAGCATAGCAGAAAATCTGAAAATTAAAAAAAAAGATTTATAAAATAAAAAAAACCAATCAAAGGATACATAAAATAAGGAGCTGGGTTTTTAACTAGTAAAATAGACAAAAGTTAGTTCTTATTTTTTAAAGAGAAGAAAACCAAACAGCTCATATAAAAAATGAAATTAAGGAAAACTCAAAACAAAAGGAAAATTATAAGAAATTATTTTACCCAATTACATTCCCACAAGACTGTTAACTTAGATGAAACAGAGGAATACTTATAAAAATAGAAAATATTCAGATTAACAGAACAAGAAACAGATTATTTAAATCATCCCATATCAGAAAAAGAAATTCGGCTGTAAATAAACTCCCCAGGGAGATGTGGGAGGAGAGAGAGACTTGGGACTAGATGGATTTACAAGTAAATACTACTAATGGGCAATTAATTCCAATATTATATAAACAGTTACAAAAATAAGAAAAGAGATCCTTTGAAATTCTTATTACAATACAAGTAAGGTCTTCTTATCTAAATGAGGAAGCAACAAAGCAGAGAATGAAAACTATAGACCAATATCCCCAAAGCACATATATAAAAAAAGAATTTTTAATAAAACATTAGCAAATAGTCTATTCCAACACAATAAAAAATTTAAATAAAATACTAGCACATAGTCTATCTCAACATAATTGAAAATATTACATGCTATTACTAAGTTGTGTTTGTGCCAGAATTGCAGGGTTAATTCAATATAAAGAAATTTAAACATAATAGAACATATTATTTTCAAAGTCATTTTATTATATCAATAAATGCTAAAATTTTGGAGACTATAACCCTGTTTCTACTAAAACAACATAAATCTTAAGAATAAATAGACTTTTCTTTAACATGGCAAGTAAAAGCAAAAGCACACATTATATACAATAGAGAAAAGGTTAAAGCCTTTCTAATAAGACTAAGGGTAAAACAAGTATACCTTACCATTAGAACTATTCCAAATAGTACTGGAAAAGCCAACCAAAGCAATAATACAGACAAAAATCAAGGAAATAAACATAGGCAAGAAGGAAACACATAAATACTGAGAATTCATACAGCAAGACACACAAGAAAAATATACAAATCTACACAAAATACTTTGCAGAAATAAAGAGAGATCTAAATAATTGAAGAAATATTCATTGCTCACGGGAAGGCAGTGCCAATACAATAAAAATGACAACACTACATAAGTTAAGTTGCTTATTCAATGCAATACCAATCTACCAAAGGATTACTTTAAAGATCTAGAATAAATAATAACAAAATTCATCTGGAAGAACAAAAAAGTCAGGAATCTCAAGGGAATAAACAAAATAAATGAGAAATAAGGAAGCCAAGAAACACCAGATCTCAAACAATACTATAAAGCAGTAATCATCAAAATGACTGAGTACTGGATAAAAAATGGAAAGGTCAATCAGTGAAACAGGTTAGAATTTCAAAAGAGAAGCAAGTGAACACAATAGCTGAGAACAAATTCACATTTCAAAACAAGAGTTATAGTAGAACTGATGTATATATATGTAGGAATTTTATTTATGTATTTATGTATATATGCATGTCTATATGTAATATATATGAATACCATCTGGATCTACTATTTAATAAATACACAGAGCCCAGTTACTGGGGGTAACTGACTAATTCAACAAAAATTTGTAGGAAAAACTGAAGAGCAGCCAGGCAGAAATTAGATATAGACCAACATCTTATAATACAGTAGAACCTCAGTTTACAAGTAAACTGGTTTATGTATGCTTCATTGGATGAGGAAAAAATTTTTTGCAAAATTTGACTTGCAGGATGAACAAAAATTCACAATACAAACATCAAAATTTTGTTGAAAACCATCACTCAAATAAGGTTGTAGCAATGAGAACCACAAATATTTTTAATGATAATGCAATGTCACATTTCTGGGACATTCCGGGAAAACATCAAAAACAAATGTCATTAGATGGATTCCTAGTTAGAAGTGAACATAAAGAAAAAAATCAGTGAGTCAAACATGAAAGTGATTCTAAAAAACAAAAAATAAATCTTACTTTTAGTGAAAGGAACATAAGAGAACATACCCAACATTGAAAACCCTGATGTTTTCATAGGAGATTCTCCTTCCAAGCAATAACCTTTCTTCCCTCTCCTTCTTCTTTTCCCCCTCATCTCCCTCATGCCAGCCACAACTCTTCTCAAAGGATAAGTGCAGGCTACTTTATTATATTTTCAGTTTATATTGTGTACTAATCATTGCTATTGTATTTCAGGCGCATTAGGGGCAAAAAACTTACTTAACATTATAAATAATTATTTTTATATGAATATTTTTGGGGATGTGGTACCAATCATCCAACTTTACATTATTTCCTATGGGAAAATTCACTTTGCAATATGAACAAATTGTACGATGAACAGAATCTCGGAATGAATTAAATTTGAAAACCGAGGTTCTACTGTATATACCAAGATAAGCTCAAAACAGACCCAGGACTTAAACACAGAGATTATATCTTATTGATTATAGTTTTAAAACATTGATAGAGCCCAGTTATTAGAAGTATCTACTTGCAGAACATTTCTTCAGCTTTTATAAAAATCACATGTGTGATAAAGTATATGATGTAACATGAGGCTGCATTAATAGAAATTCAATATTTGGACAGTGAGATGGTAGAGTTATGGTATGCACTCTCCTCAGGTCAGCCCACATCGAATCCATTAAGTTCTAGATACCATATTTTAAGAAGAATGGTGAAAATTTAAGGAACTCCAACAGAGAAAGATTAGAATGATAAGTGTCCCCTTAAATCACATACATGAGGACCTGTCCAAAAAAAAAAAACCCCATAAAAAAACTTAGGAACAATCCCATGGCTGAAGCAAGGAGAAAGTTACTCAGTAGACAAAAGGATGCATGGGGCTCAAATGGTATCATCTAACCTTAGATTTTTAAATTCAACTCAAATAATCTATGACTCAGAATCTATAGGTCTTAACTAAGTATCTTTCCAAGTACTTATACAGATTGAAAGCCATCTTTTATAAACAAATATTAACTCAATCAACCTCTATGACTTAACTCTCCCTTTGGCTGAATATATAAGACAGGTTTCTAAGTTTTCACCACAGAATGTCAGCTGTCTCTCATGTATCTACTTTCTAAGGCATATGGACCCCATTTTAATAACAAGTACAGAATATTGGCACTTGCTGAAGAATTCAACCATCAATTGACTGTGATCCAGCATCCCTCAGAAGCTTGACTGGTACTTGAAATCTGAGAGAGACTGCGGAACAGCCAAGTTAACATTCCTCTATGAACTGTTCTTAACCTGGAGTCTGGGAACTTTTTCAAAGTGTTTAGATAACTACCTCAGAATTGGATTCCTTTGTAATCCAGTGTATTTAATTTTATTTATTCATTATTCTAAGAAGGGATCAAAGTGATTCATAATACCAAAAATGTTAGAAACCTCAGCTGTCCTTTCTTTAGACTAAATTAGATGATTTAAAAGGTATCTTTTCAGCCTGGACATTTGAGCTCTGGAATGAGGAAACCCGAACCAATTCTGACTGGCAACTGTTCTGTAACTGGTAGTCTTGGGGCAGGGGTGGGGAACCTGCAGTCTCAGGGCCACAGGTAGCCCTCTAGGTCCTCAAGTGAAGCCCTTTGACTGAACCCAAAGTTCACAGAAGAAATCTCCTTAATAAAAGGATTTTTTCTATAAAACTTGGACTCAGTCAAAAAGCCACACCCAAGGACACAGAAGACCACATGGGGCCTCGAGGCCACAGGTTCCCCACTCCTGTGACTTTGATCATGAAGCACTTGAGAAATTAAGTGACATAAATTATGGTTGCACACAGGCAGTATTTGTCAGAGACTGAACTAGTGCCTTGGTCTTCCTGACCCTGAAGTTAGCTGTCTCTATCCACCATGTTACTCTGCCTCTAGAAAGTTGTTGTCATTCAGTCATTTCGGTTGTGTCCACTCTATGTGATCCCGTTGAGGGATTTTTGTGGTAGAGATATTGGAGAGGTTTGCCATGTCCTTCTCCAGCTCATTTTACAGATGAGGAAACTGAGGCAAACAGGGTGAAGTGACTTGCCCAGAGTCACACAGCTAGGCAGTGTCTGAGGTCAAATTTGAACTCAGGAACATGAGTTTAGAAAATTACAGATACAGACATTTTAGCATCTCAGCTTCTCTACAACAATGCCTTTCCTGATTTAAGGATTAATCTCATGCTGTCAAGTTTTATAGAGGTAAGGTATTAGAAGTATCTATTTGCAGAACATCTCTCTAGCTTTTGTTAAATCACAGTTGAAGGCACTTTCTTGGATATCTGCAAAATAAACTCCAAATGGAATTCAGTGCTAGGAAAAACTTTCTCCATGACCTATATGCTTTCTTTTATCAGGTGACCTGAGCTACATAAATAACCCTGTATATTTCTCTTTTGCTAGAAACTGAACTAAATTCAGTGGCACACTTGGTAGATCTATTTCTCCTGTTCCCCCAACCTACCTTGGTTTTATGCTTAATTGACCTGTTATAAGTATATATACTATGTGATAAGTATATATACTATTTGTTCATTATCTCAAATACTTTCTGGGAAAAAGCAGAATACAATAAAAGGAAGAAAAAAAAGTGCTATGTACATGGCCAGAAACTTTCATATTGAGAGACAGTGTCTAATAGATGGAGAGCTGGCTAGTAGTTAGGAAGACCTGAGTTTAAGTCCATCCTCTGACCCATTCTGCTTTGTGACCCTTTCAATCCAAAAAATAAAATACATAGAAATTAAATAAAAATATTTTAAAATATTATATTAGCTATGATCATGATGGAATACCACTACGCTATTAGAAATGATGTTTGACAATCTTAGAAAAACACAGATAAATTTACAGAATAATGAAGAGCAAATAAGCAGAACCTAGAGAACACTGTATACAATAACAACAATATTGGATTTTTTTTAAGTATTCCATGTTATTTTGGGATACATGAGACATGACTGATGCATGACTCAAAAACATCTTAACATATTTCATGGATGATGAAAACAAAGACCATCCCATGAGTATGCATATCTCGGTATTTTTCACACAATCCTAGTATAAGATCAAGCTGTCAAAAACAAGAATCCCTTCTGAAAACAAAATTTAAAGTAAATTTTAAAAAAAAGTAAATTTTAAAGTAAAGTCATTGTCAAATTTGTTTATGCATTCTGCATCACCGATCACAGGTAAAAGTCAACATTATTTTAAGAACAATTTTGAAAAACTAAGGCATTTTGACTATTATAAATACATAAATTGAATTATAAAGGACCTATGAAAGAAGACACTAGCTAATCTGCATCCAGAGAAAGAACTGATATATATTTGTACTTACAGCATGATTTTACATAAGTATATTGTGTCTAATTACATTGTGTCTAATGGTAGTCATTTCTAGGGTGTGGGGGAAAGAGGGGAAGAGGGAAGAAAAAGAAATCTACATGATAATTTTATTATATATTTAAAAGGAACAACAAGTTGTACATAATAGATTTGCTGTTTCACATGCAATCATCTTTTTTTCTATTCTACTATGTTATGGAAAAGGTTGTTTTATTTCTTAAAGTCAGAATAAAATAAATTTTTAGAAAATTTAAAAGATTTGTATATAATAAAATAGGAATACAAAGGAAACTGATTAATGAACTAATATTGAAGTAGAGTTATCAAACTAATAAAAGAAAAAGAAATTCACGAATTAAGAATCCCTCCCCCTTCCCACCACTGCAAAGCAGATGCTAATCAGCATTGATAGAGTTAATTTCCTCATTCAAGAGTCTCTTACACAAATGGAACTACAGGTCTGGACTCCACATTATCTCCTCCTCTCATCCCCAAGGACTTTGGATCTGAAGGAAACTAAAGTGAAAGAATTATTAAATCACACTAGCACGAGTAAAGGACACCCCAATTGATAAACGGTCAAAGGATATGAACAGGCAGTTTTCAGAGGAAAAAAATCAAAGCTATCTATAGTCATAAGAAAAAGTGCTCGAAATCACTATTGATTAGAGAGATGAAAATCAAAACAACTCTGAGGCACCACACCACACCTGTCAGATTGGCTAACATGACAAAACAGGAAGATGATAAATGTTGGAGAAGATGTGGGAGAGTTGGGACACTACTCATTATTGGCGGAGCTGTGAGCTGATCCAACAATTCTGGAGAACAACTTGGAGCTACGCACAAAGGGTTACAAATATACGCATACCCTTTCAGCCAGCAATATTGCTTCTAGGGCTATATCCCAAAGAGATCATAAAAATGGGAAAGGGTCCCACATGTACAAAAATATTTATAGCAGCTCTTTTTGTGGTGGCCAAGAACTGGAAATCAAGGGAATGCCCAACAACTGGGGAATGACTGAACAAGTTTTGGTATATGAATGTAATGGAATACTATTGTGCTATAAGAAATGATGAAGAGGAAGATTTCAGAAAAACTTGGAAAGACTTATATGAATGAATTTACGCTGAGTGGAATGAGCAGAACCAGGAGAACATCGTACACCGTAACAGCCTCAGTGTTTGAGGACTGTTCTTGATAGACTTAGCCCTCCCCAGCAATGCAAGGACCTAAAACATTCCCAAAGGACTTGAGGTAAAATGCCACCCACATTCAGAGAAAGAATTATGGAGTCAAAATGCAGAATGAAAGACTATTTTTCTCTTGTAATGTTTTGTTTTGGCTTGATTTTTCTCATTGTTTCTCCCATTCATTTTAATTCTTCTATGCAACATGACTAATGTGAAAATGCATTTAATAAGAACATAAAGTATAGAACCCATATAAGATTGCACTCTGTCTCAGGGAGAGAGTGGGGTGGGAGGGGGAGAAAATTTAAAACTTACGGAAGTGATTGTTGAAAATTGAAAACAAATAAATTAATTTTTTTTTAATTTTTTAAAAAGAAGGACAATTAGGTGGAACAGTGGATGGATCAGGAAGACCTGAGTTCAAATCCAACCTCAGACCATTTACTAGCTGTGTGACCCTGGGCAAGTCACTTCACTCCTGTTTGCCTCCATTTCCTCATCTTAAAATGGGGATAATAACTGTACCCAACTCCCAGGGTTCTTCTGAGGATCTGGGAGAGAATAACTGCTGGCACAGTGCTGCCTTGGACAGTGCCTGGCTCTCTTGTTGTTGTTATAAGAGGTCATGTATATTTATTTGTTTCCTTTTTAGTTTTACCTATTTATTTTACTCTTTTCTGGCCTCTGGATCCATGGAGGAATTTTTAATTTGTCCACTACACAGATGGGCTAAAACTAATACTCTGCATGGTGGAGGAGGAGTTCCTAAGAAATGAAGGAACAAAGAAAGAGAGTATAAGTAAAATAGGAATCAGCCTAAGCTAGATTCTACAGAGAGGTTTTGAATTTGTTTTTCAAAATAATTTTTAGAAAGAAAAACACTCCCACTGAGTATGGTATTTGAATAAATGAACAAGAGCTGGTTCCTAGCCCAAGCTTCTCCACCAACTAGATATTTGAATATGAAGAGGCACACAAAAGAGAAACCAGACAGCAGCCAGAAAAGCCATTGTTTAAATTGAATTAAAAAGAGGGGCTTGGACCCCAGATGAAGGACAGGGAGAGAAAAGCAAAGACAATAGATAACGACTATTCTCTCTCTCTCTCTCTCTCAAAAATGAAAAAGAAACAAAACGTCACAGACTGCCAATCCTGACTCCAAAGAAACATGTCTGTAATACTTCAGATCACACCTGCCCATAGATATATCATCATCTTTTGTTTGCAAAGAGGAGAGTGCTGATGGTGGACCTGTATGGGTGGGTGGGGGAACCGCGGGGCAGAATAAAGGGTTCCTTTAACAGTTCAAGGCATGACCTTCAGTCCTTTCCACACCAGGTCCATGCATATCCATCCACTCATTTGTCATTCATTGCCCTCCCCCTACTCTGTTCTCTGACATATCACATGCACTGCTTGCTGATTTTGATTAAAATGAAGCTGCTCATCCCCACTTGCCACAAACCAGTCTGACTGGATTGCTTGGAAGCAAAAGCAACAGTCTCTATACATGATGTATCAATGTGTCTTTGATTTAGCCCTAATCACTGTCAATCCAGTCGGTTCACTGTGCAGGAGGAGCTGTTTGTCACCCCTAAACACCCACAATGATGAAATCATGGGTCCTGCTTCTATAGCCAAGCCAGTTTCCTCCCATCCCATGAAACATGTTCATTTTATTACAGGAGCATACAATGAGAGTTAGAAGGGACTTTAGGGTCATTAAGTCCAACCTTTATACTTTACAGATGAAGTTACTGATCCAATTGAGGTTTAGTAATTTTCCAAGAGTAACACAGCTAAGTTCAAAGGCAGCATTTAGACCTAGGTCTTCAAGACTCCAGGTCTAGGACTTGGGCCCATGACATCCCACTGCCCTTCATTTCTCAGCAATTCCCTCCTGCACTTTTCTTCCCCTGAAATGTTTTGCATCCGGTCAGACCAACCTCAGGGTCTAGTTCAAGTAAGCCCCGCCTACTGCTACTGACAAGCTCTCCTGATCAATTGGGCTTGTAGACAGAACCTAGAACCTAGAATCCACATTGTTTACACCCATTTATTTGACTCAGACGAGGTTGCTTTGCATTGTTACTTAAGTATTTCATATTTTTTTCTCCCCTCCAATATTCTCTCTCTTGGAGGACAGAGATTAAGATTTATGCCTCTTTTGTATTCCCTTCCCTGGTTAGGTACCTATAGTTAGATATTCAATAAATACTTAAAATGAGAGGACATAGCTGGTTAGAGCTTTCAGCAGTCTTGGTTTGCATATAAAGAAACTGAGACCCAAAGAATCAAGTGACCTGCCTGACAAGAGGCAGAAATGAGACTAGAAAGTCTCTCTCGTTCACTCCAGGTCTACAGGTTCACTGAGCTCCCAGAACCGACTGCTAAAACAAAGGACGGCCACTAGAGGGAGATCAGAACCTATTAATACTATAAAGGGGGGTTTCTAAAACAAAGTCACTTTAATTTACAGCAGAGAGCGAGGGTGCCTATTCCAAAACCAGGAATGCATGCTTCCCACACTGAGGTAGCCCTTCTCCCATCACCCCTCTCCATCAGTGGATCACATACAAAAATGCAACTTAATGTAGTTTTCTTTTCCTTAGAGAGGACATAAAACCTTGAACTCATCTGCTTCTTAAATTAAGGGCAAGGGTTTAAAAAAATCTTTATTCAATAAGTACAACAAATATTAAAGCCATTCGGCAGCTCCACATTATTGCTAGTACTTAGAGGGGGGCAGAGACAGTACTTTCTCCCCTGGAAAATCCAGTAAAACTTAATTTTCACCCTCTAAGCTTCTTTGATAACCCACCCCTACCTCAGACTCTGTTCATTTATCCACTCCATCCTCTAAGTCTTCTTGGTCAGCTTCTGCTCTTTTTAACAACCCAACATTTCAAGAGCTTCGCTGTGAGAAAGAATGTCTTATATAAGGATAGCAGAAACCTAGCTTGCCCTACAGTTATGGATAGTCACGTGCACCAAGGTTGGAAAAGACAGGTAGCAGCCAGGTTTGGCTAAGCAGAGGTGCCTCTTTTTGACTCCAGAGGCAACAGGGAGTGACTGGAAGCTACAGAGTAAAGGGCAGGAAACAGTCAGACTTGCTCTTTAGAAATCTCTGGCAGCTGGAGGGAGGATGAGTCAGAGAGGAGAGAGACTTGAGGCAAAGAGGCCAGTGAGGAGGGCAAAATGGTAATTCAGGCAGAAAGTAATCAGGGCTTGTTCCAGTGTGGTGCCTGAGTCAAGAAATGAGGACAGGTGTGTTATTTTGTAGGGAGAAGTGACAAGATTTTGAAAGTGGAGAGAGGATTCTGGAATGAAAGCAGAGTGTGTCAGAAAATTTTAAGCTCTCCAGATTTCTCCCCATAAGAAAGATAAAACAGTGCCTCAGGAAGAACATAGAGCAGTAAAAATCAATACGAGTTGGGGCAGAACAGTGGTCCTCCTTCACAGAAGATCTAAAGAAAAATCCCAGGACTGACTTTTGGTCCCTGATAAGAGTAAACACCTCCAGGATAGTTCCCTTGAAACAGCAAGCAGAAAGCCCTGGGGCTAGCTGGGTAGAGTGGTAGCTTCAGCTCCAGGCACGGGAACTTTCACCTCCTACACAGCTAAGAAGTTAAGCATCTGAGTCAGGGGAGATAGAGGGAACTACTGGGGATAGGGAACACCAGAGCTAGCTGAGCTGTCAACACGTAGCCCTGGGGTGATAAGGAACCAACATTTGCTGGGTATGTGAAGAAATGGTGGGGTGGGGTTAAGGATGGCTGTAGGCATTTAAAGGACAGAGGGTTCTTGGTTTCAGTTCCAGGTTAGAGAGAACTGAAGGAGGATCAGAGACCAGAGGCACCACCCCTATACCCCAGGACTACAGATGATTACAAAAAATAAACTGCTACAAAAAAGGAAGGAAGAAAGAGAGAGGGAGAGAGAGGGAGAGAGAGAGAGAGGAAGAGAGAGTGAGAGAGAGAGAGAGAGAGAGGAAGGAAGGAAGCAAGGAAGGAAGGAAGAATCCAATAGAAAGTTTCCATGGGAATAGAGAAGACTGGGGTTTGTTTTCAGAGTAAGATACTGAAGAAAAAAATAAAGCCTCTCCTACACCAAAGAGTAATATCAAATGGTCACCTGCCCAAAAAGAATTAATAGGAGAACTTTAACAAGACTTTAAAAATACACTGAGGAAAAATTTTTTAAAATAAGAACAATCCAAGAAAGACAAGAAGATTATGAAAAAAGCAAGTCAACCAACTAGAAATGGAAATTCAGAATCTTAAGGAAGAAAATGACTTCTTGAAAATTAGAATTGGGCAAGGGGAAGCCAGCAAAGTTATGAGACCAAAAAATAATAAAAAAAATATAAAGATGAAAAATTAGAAGAGAATGTGAAACATCTCAAAGAAAAGCAACTAACCTAGAGAACAGACCAAGAATAGAAAACATAAGAATAATCAGACTACCTGAAAGTCACAATAAAAAATACATATATTGATATAATATTACAAGAAATAATTAAAGAAAATTGTCCTGAAGCAGCATTAGAACAAGAGGAGAAAGTAGAAATAGAAAAAAAAATCCACCAATCACCACCTGAAAGAGATCCTATGAGGAACCTCAGCTCTCCCTTCTTTAGACTAAATTAGATGATTTAAAAGGTATGTTTTTCAGCCTGGACATTTGAGCTCTGGAATGAGGAAACCTGAACCAATTCTGACTGGCAACTGTTCTGTAACTGGTAGTCTTGGGGCAGGGGTGGGGAACCTGCAGCCTCAAGGCCAGAGGTAGCCCTCTAGGTTCTCAAGTGAAGCCCTTTGACTGAACCCAAAATTCACAGAAGAAATCTCCTTAATAAAAGGATTTTTTCTATAAAACTTGGACTCAGTCAAAAAGCCACACCCAAGGACACAGAAGACCACATGGGGCCTCGAGGCCACAGGTTCCCCACTCCTGTGACTTTGATCATGAAGCACTTGAGAAATTAAGTGACATAAATTATGGTTGCACACAGGCAGTATTTGTCAGAGACTGAATCAGTGTCTTGGTCTTCCTGACCCTGAAGTTAGCTGTCTCTATCCAATATGTTACTCTGCCTCTAGAAAGTTGTTATCATTCAGTCATTTCAGTTGTGCTCAACTCTTTGCGACCCCATGAGGGACTTTTGTGGCAGAGATACTGGAGAGGGTTGCCATTTCCTTCTCCAGCTTATTTTACAGACAAGGAAACTGAGGCAAACAGGGTAAAGTGACTTGCCCAGAGTCACACAGCTAGGCAGTACCTGAGGCTAGATTTGAAATCAGGAAGAAGAGTCTAGAAAATTACAGATACAGACTTTGTAGCATCTCAGCTTCTCTACAACAATGCCTTTCCTAATTTAAGGTTTGATCTCACATTGTCAAGTTTTATAGAGGTGAGAGAGTGAGGTAATAGGTTAAAGGAGGCTATATAAGGATGTTTAGATTATTGGGAATGGGAGGATAAGGAAGGGATCCTTGGAGGGAGGGTAGGGTAAGTAATAGGAGGGCAGGGTAGTAGGTAAAAGTAAAGGAGAGTCAGGAGAGATAGGAAATAAGAGATACAAACATACTAGGGAAAAAACGGGTAACAATCACGATCTCAGACAAAGTTAAAGCTAAAATAGATTTGATCAGACGAGAAAAACAGGGAAACTACACTGTGTGTCAATCACATTAATCAATATGGTTTTTAGACTATTTAAAATAACTAAACTAGGGGTGGGGAACCTGTGACCTCAGGGCCACATGTGGTCTCCTAGGTCCTTGGGTGCTACCTTTTGACTGAGTCCAAGTTCTATAGAACAAATCCTTTTATTAAGGGGATTTGTTCTGTGAAGTTTGGTTTCAGTCAAAGGGCAGCACTTGAGGACCTAGAGGTCCATATGTGGCCTTGAGACTACAGGTTCCCTAGCCCTGAACTACACAGTAAAAGGCTGGAATATTGCTGTGGTCCACAAAATGTTGAGTTGAAATAGAATACTGCATAATTATAATCTTCAAGCGTGGCCTAAAGAACAGGGGAGAAAATGCACCCCCTTTCCTTTTTTGTGTGTCAAGGGATAAGAGGCTTTGGTTGTGGAATGCTGCATAAATTGTCAAAACTCAGTTGATGTGTTGGCTGGTTTTGTCAAACTGTCTTTTTCTTTCTCAATTTGTACAAAGAATGACTCCCTGAGTAGAGAAGTGTGGAGGGATATTCATGTGGAAATGAAAAAGATATAAAAATGAAAGATGCAAATAAATTTCGAAGGGATTCCTTGTATCCTTGGGACTCATGCCAAAAAAAAGAGCATTATGTTAAACTGATTAATGATGGATATGACCACAAAGTTTCAAAAGATGCAACTGGCATCTTCTGTTACAAATATAAGATTCTACATTCTCCAAAATGTGCTAGCAACCAGAAACTCCAGAATTTTTTAGTCCTAACAAATAAGAGTAACAACTTGTCAGTAACGACAATGTCACTTTCATGGGGGTGGGGGGAGGGAGTTCAATTGAATAGATTTCCAAGCATTTGTGATGAAAATATCATAGCTGAAGAGGAAATACAAACTACAAGAATCCAGAAAAGCCTAAAGAAGGTAAATTTATTTTACAGTAAATGATAGGAGCCATGTAATACTGCCATGCTAACACGCTAGAAAGGAGAACTTGAATGTCTTCAAATAGTACTGAAGGAGTTAAATAAGAAAAACAGAGGCCCTGGAAGTGTATTGATTCTGTTTTGAGAATTTTAAAGAGGAAAGGAGGGTTAAAGAAAGAAGAAGGAGATAGAATTTGCTGTTTCTTACAATTGGAGTGTTTAAGCACAGAAGTGTTCAAACACACAGGAAGGAACAGGAGGAACTGACTAAAAAATGACCGAGATGCAAAAGATCACATCATAAACAAAACAGAGGAAGAAAGTAGATACCTTTCACTATTATAGAAATGGAGAAAGTTCTTGACCAAAGGAATAGAGATCCACAGGAAACATGGGGGGAAAACCTTTACAGCAAAATCCTATAAAAAAGGTCTGATACATAAAATAACCAGGAAACTGATACAAATTTTAACAAGTGCCATTTCCTAATAGTCAAATGACTGAAGGATGTGAACTGGTAGTTTTCAAAAGAAATGCAAACTCTCAACAACCACATGGAAAACATGTTCCAAATCATTAGTAAGAGAAATGAAAATTATAACTGCGGTTCCACTTCAGACTCATCAGACTGGCACAAAGACCAAAAAGTAAAGTGACGATCGTTGTAGGAAGGGCATGTCCATGGGAGGACAAACATACTGGTAGAGCTGTAAACTGACCCAACCCTTGGGAAAAACAATTTGAAATATACCCCTGAAGTCCCTAAGCTATGCATTCCCTTTCACCCAGTGTTTACGTACTGCAGACTGCAAAGAAATCAAAGACAGAAGGAAAGGACCCACATATACAAAAATATTTCAAGAAGCACATTTTGCTCTTTTAAATGACTTTAGATAAAGTAGGCATTCATCAGTTGAGGAACAGCAGAGCAAATTATTTTGTCATGCATTATTATTTGCTCAAAAGAAAAGACAGAAGGAACGGATTTAGAGAAACTTGAAAGACCTGAATTTACAAATACTAAATGAATTGGGCTTTACCAGAAAAACAATTTATACAATCGCTGCAATAACAGAAAGGAAAACAATCTGTAAATACTTAACAATACTTATTAAGGCAATGACTTACCCAGAGTCACACAGCTAGGAAGTGTCTGAGGCCACATTTGAACTCAGGAAGAATGAGTCCTCCTGATTCAAGACCTGACACTATCCTTTGTGCCACCTAGCTACCCATTCTCCTACATGTCCTTCTAGGTCTAAATCTTTGATTCTACATTAAGCAAAAGAATGTCTCCCAAAGTCAGAGTCCAGGTGAAGTAACTAACAGGTTTATTCTGCTCACAGTAGCATGTGTCTAATAGCAAGATAGTAGCTTCTATAGCTATACTTGAAGAAGCTGGTATGAAATTGCCCATATTCTTCATTATCTCTATTTTCCCCTGGCAGCAGGATCTAACACTCTCAGCCATCACAGTCTAACACGTAGACATATTTACCTCTTTTCTTCAACATTGTAAGGCTTAGCGTTTTTTCCCTTTAAACCTTAAACCTTCCAAAAGTCTTAGTGCAGTTTCAAGCTACTAACCCATAAAAGTACACTAAGACTTTTTGGATACCCTGTATGTCCTTCCACCTGCTTCCCTATCTCATTACTCTACAAACAGTCAAGAATGCCAGAGGAAAGTGAAGAGGATTGAGGAGAAAAAAAGACTCCATTTTCCCTGGCTTATTTAGCACCTGCTAATGTTCATATTATAAAAATGACCACATAATTTGTCTAATTTGCATCAAGACAGGAGACTGTGAGAAGAGGGTGAGGGCAGATTTGCATTGTCAAGGCTAAATAGGAACAAATGAAATATTGGCAAAATTCCTGGATATGGGCCCTGTACAAAATTTTCACAAAGGCCAAATTAACCACCAGCTGATATCAGAGCTCTGCATTGCTCAAAGGGGTTCAGGACAACCTTTGTCTATCTGTTTTTTCAGATGAGGGATGTACAACAAGCAAAAAAAAAAAAAAAGGAAGTTGGAGTGTTTGTTTTCTCTATGAGCAGAAAAAACAGTACATTTCACGAATGCTGCAGAGGTGGGATATAAAAGGTCATGAATCTCAAGGGAAATCATGAAAAAAGGATAGGGATAAAGAGGGGAAAAGGGAGGGCAGTAGTACCAAATCTCAAACTGTACTACAAAGTAGTCATTATCAAAACCAATGGATTCTGGTTTAAAAAACAGAAAAGTTGATCAATGGAATAGATTAGGTAAACAAAATCTAGGAATGATTGGATATAGTAGCAATGTATTCAGTAAATTCAAGGATATGAACTACTGAGCAAAGGAGTTTTTCCTCTTCAGTAAAACTCTCTGGGAAAACTGGAAAGCAACAGAAAGACATTAGATTTATGCTAATATAATAATATTTTACACTATATACCACAGTATATGTGGTACATGGAATATAGGATGCATGGCCTTAATATAAAAGGTCATATCATTTTTTTTAAATTTGGAGAGATAATTCTATCGCTGTGAGAAGAATTCTTTCTGAAACAAGGAACACAGATGACCATGAAAGATAAGGTAACCAATTTCAGTTAGATTAAAATTGAAGAGCTTTTGCACAAGAAAACAAATGAAATTAGAAGAGAAGCAATTGAGGAAAAAAATTCTTCATGGAATGAAAGTCTAATATCCAAGATATTTAAGAAGTTGTTCTAAATATATAAGAATATTTAACCTAACAGATAAGTGGTCAAAGGACAGGAATAGCTAGTCCTCAAAACCAGAAATACAGATTAACAACCACATGAAAAAATGTTCCAAATAACTAATAATTCCAGAAATGAAAATGGAAACAACTCTGAGGAGAGAACAAAAGAACCCACAGGCAGAGTACTTCTTGTAAATGTTTAACAATCAGATATGGATAGATAGACAGACAGATTACATAGATATACACACACAACACACATTTAAGTTTAGTTTGTTATTAGCATTTCCTCCATCACTTTAAGTCTAGACAATCAACAAAATAATAAATCAAGCTCTAATGTGCAGCATTTGCCTATTTCTGAGGTGTAAATATTCACGATGAATATTTAACAACCAGGTCCTGTGAGCCCATGCAAGCATCATATTGCTTTTTGTAACAGCAAAGACCTGGAGACAAAATAGGTGCCCACTGACTGGGGAACAGCTGACCAAATCACAGTATGTGAATGTGAGTCAGTGTCATATCATGGAAACAGTGCTGGATTTGAAGTAAGATATTTGGAATTCAAATCTCAACTTTCCCATCTACTACCTGTGTCACCTTGGTTAAGTCACAAAGTTCTTTGAGCCTTAATTTTCTCATATTTAAATAGGGGGACTGGACTATATGGATGACCTCTAAGGTCCCTTCCATGTATAAAATACGTATTTTCATTCATGGCCAGTATGTTGATTTCTTTTGCTGAACTACACTATCACAAGGGAGAACTAAAGAAGGAGAGGGGCAAGTAATAGATAAGCAAAAAAACTATTTTAAAAAGTGAAGAGGAAAAAGAACAGTTTCAAATTTTATTTATTATATTAATAAATAAAATTATATACATATATTTCAAACAAATTGTACCTAACGCCAGTTCCATTTTTAATAAAATTCTTTCTTGTTTTTTTGTATATGCAATGTTTGTGTTTATTAATGATTAAGTTCACATAAAGAAGAAGATGTAATTAAATGTAACATATGTGATGCAGTAGTTAGAATGCTGGGCTTAGCCTCAGACACTTACTAAGTATGGGACCCTGGGCAAGTCATTGAACCCGTTTGTCTCAGTTTTCTTAGCCATATAGTAGGGAGCATGAGGGTCCTTACCTTCCAGGGTTGTGAGGAGGGTGAAATGAGGTAATAATTATGAAGTGTTTAACACAAAGTAAGAATTCTACAAAGGTTAGCTACTACAAACTTATGTGTGTGTGTATATATATGTATGTATATATACACATATATAATGTATATATACACACACGCACACACATTATGTACATATGCACAAATTTATATACATATTGCACATTATATATACACACATAAATATATAGATTTCTTTAAAACAAACCATACCTAATAGCAGTTCACAATTTCCAATAAAATCTTCTTCCTTGTTGTTCTTTGTATATGCAAAGTTTGTGTTTACTGATAAGTTCACATAAAAAAGAATATGTAATTCTAAAAAAAAAAAGAATGCAATACAACAATACGAGAGAAGGATCCCAGAGTCACACATAGAATTCACTGCACCCTCAAATAGAGCCATGCTGTCAAAGATGAGAAAAGAATAAGAAAAGAAGGATGGACATTCTTGTTGCAGAAATTATAAGAGAATGTAAACTTTTCAAGGCTACTTCATTTTTGCCTTTGTATTCTCAGTATTTCGTATAATTCTTGGCACATAAATAGATAAATGAATGAATGAATAAATACATGGATAAACAGATGATTGAATAGATATTAGATGATAGATAGATAGATAGATAGATGAGCAGTTCATTCCCATCATCCAATCCCTACAACCACTTTTCACACACTACTAGTAGGATGAGCAGGCACAGAATTGGGCTTGAAAGGAGACAAGGTACCTGTAAAGTTGTCGATTGTCCTCAAAATCTTCCTGACCCCACCTTCCTTTGATGTCTTCAATAACATGATTCTTCAGGAACTTTTTTAGCAGCTGTACTGTTTGCTTACGAGTTACTTCTGGACCAAAGTTCTGGCTATGCCTAAGTAAATTGTGTAACCAATCCACAGCTTCTGCGGCTGTAAAGCAACGTTCATAACTTTTGAAATGACTTCGATGTTTCCGTAATGGCATCTTATCACGAAAAAGCTCAATTGTTTCATTCCACTGTAGAAAAACATGGAAAGAGACAAACATTAGCCATCTATATTATTTTTTCCTAATGCTTGCTGTCTTCTTTACATTCTATGGTAGAGATACAAAGGCATCCAATAATTCTGGACAGTAGTGTGGAATTATGTTAAGAAGGTGACAATAGGAGGTAGAGATGATAGAGTAGTAAGCAGGACCACAAAGACCATGAAAAAAGCACCAGATTGAGTCCTGACTGGGAAATCCAGGGGGAAAAAATCAGTACACCATTTTCTAGAACAGATCAGAACAGAACCGAACAGGGAGACAGAGAGGTCCATACATACTGGGGCCAGGTGGGTTCTAGACAGGGGACTGTCATAAGGAGTACTCAAACACAGCAACGAAAAGACAGTCAAGGATTTCATAGGGCAAGAAGAGATACTAGACCTACTCAAGGGCGCCAAACATTATGCTCAGCAAAATAATACATGCCAAACAATTGAAAATTGAGGGGATGTCCATCAATTGGGGAATGGCCAAACAAATTGTGGTATAGGAATGGAATGGAATACTACTGTTTCATAAGAAATAATGAGCAGGTAGATTTCAGAAAAACCTAGAAAGATTTGCATGAACTGGTGCTGAGTGAAGTGTGCAGAACCAGGAGAACATTGCACGTAGAAACAGCAACATCGTGCAAAGACCAACTTTGTTAGACTTAGCTCTTCTAAGCAATGCAATGATTTAAGACAATTCCAAAAGACTCATGACAGAAAATGATGTCCACATCCAGAGAAAGAACCGTGGAGTCTGAATGCAGATTAAGCATACTAGTTTCTCTTTTTGTTTTGTTTTTTCTTTCTTGTTATTTTTTCCTTTTGTTCTGATTCTTGTTTCATAATATGACTAATGTGAAAATATGTTTAATATGATCATACAGGTATAGCCTATATCAGATTGCATGCCATCTTGGAGAAGTGGGAGGGAGGGAGGAGGGAAATTAAGAACTCAAAATCCTATAAAAGTGAATATTGAAAACTAAAAATTAATTAATAATATAATGATGGTTCTATCACTCACTGAAGTTCAGGATCAAAGATCTAGAGTAGACTAAGGAGGGGTCCTATGCCTAGCAATAGCATTCCAGGGTAAGGAATAGTCACAAATCTTAGGCTTAACAATGAGTTAGGAGCAAGTTCAGAAGCTAGCATCAATTATATAGCTCTGACTCTAGGTGTGGAGTAGGGTCTCATTTCCAAACCCCAGCCCGATCTGGACCTTATAGGTTTATAAGTAAGGATGACTTATCCAGAAAAACTGAGTATAATCCTACAGGAGAAGGAAAAAAAGTGGATATTTAATGCATTGAAAAACTTCCAAGCATTCTTGATGAAAAGAGCAGAGATGTGCAAAAACTTTGAAATACAAACACAAAAATCAAGAGAAACATTAAAATGGTAAATATAAGTCAGCAATCATAAGGGACTAAAAATGGATTATCTGCTTACTTCATAATATAGGAAAATGGTATATGCACCCCTCACATCATCAGGGTTCATAAGGCATCTCAATTAGACAGAAGTCCTGAAAGTGGTTATTATGTTTTGATGATCCTAAAAGAAGAATGGAAAAGGAGAAGGAAACAAATTGGAGCAGGGCAGGGGTTGGTGGAGATAGAGAAAGGAAGGGAGAGAAAGGATAGGAAAAATTATGTTGTAATCTGGATGCACAAGTAATAGTGTATATACAATAAAGAAGAAGGGGTAGGGAGAATGGTTAACAGTTGAATGTCAATTTCATATGAATTGATCAAAGAAGGGAAGAATACACAAACATACACACACACAGAGTTGGGTACAGAAATACATTTCATTCAGAGGGAAAGGGGAAAGGGGAGGTGGGGGAAGATAGAGGGAAGATTAAGGGAAGAATCAGTCCTAAACAAAACAAACTTTAAGGAAATAGATGTTTTTTATAGCAGTTTCTATTAGGGTGATAAAAGTTGGAAAATGAGGGGTGCCCATCAATTGGGGAATGGCTAAAGAAACTAATATATATAAAGATGATAGAATTGTGCTGCAAGAAATGATGAAGGGAAAGATTTCAGAGAAACCTGGGAAGACCTTCATGAATTGATACAGAGTGAGCTGAACAGAATCGGAAAACAACACATGCAATAACAACAACATTGCAAAGAAAAACAACTCTGAAAGACTTAGGAACTCTGATCAAGTTAATGACTAGCCATGATCCTAGAGGACTCATCATGAAATATGGTACCTAACTCCTGATAGAGAGCTGAGAGAGTACTTACTGACTGAGACTTTTTTGGACATGGTCAATGTGAGAAATTTGTTTTGCTTAACTGTACAAGTTTGAAATATGACTTTTACTTTTATTTTCTCAGTTCAGGGGATGGGGAGGTGGGAGAGGGAGGATGAATTTTTCTTGATTAGAAAATAAATATTTTCTAATAATAAGTAGATAAAATATGCAGAATAAGATACATTTTAGATAGTCAATGAGGGAATTTTTTATTAACTTCATATTTGTGGATTTTTTTAAGTTTTGTTTTATTTCTCAGTGGAGGTGGGGTAAAAAAAGAAAAATGCTCATTAATTAAAAAAAAAAAAACAAATCCAAAATGATCCTAAGAATGATTTCTTGATTCACTCTCTTGTAAAAGGATAAAGTAGGAAGAATACATTAATTCTAAAACATCTAGCCATGCTACCAATATGAAACTACTTTTCATCTCTTGGATGTTATCTTCTTGTTCAGGAAGCTGAACATAGTGTTAATTATAAACTGTCATATATACTATATAGAAAACACTCACTACTGTTCAACTCTTCATAAGATCTGCTGTCTTTACCTGTATCAACATGTAAGCCAATCCTATGTCTGCTTTGGGGTCTTAAAAAGACACACACAAGTCACTAAATGCTAAAAGGAACAGACCTCTATCTGACAATAGATAAAAATAATAGATAATAGACGAAAAGGAGGCTCACAGTCTAAACTGAGACATCCAGAGGGCAAGGAAAGGGGGACAAGGATACATCTGGATTTTGTAACCAGGAGGACACAGATGCTAACAGATTCCCTAGGGAAGTAAGATATATCCACAGATCACTCAGCTCAGTGGAAGAGTGCTTGCCTTGAGCAAGATGCTTGAAAGGTAATGTGTTTTAATAGACAGGGCACAGGACAAAGAGCTAGAAGGACCTGGGAACAAATCTTGCTTCTAACACTTAAGTGACCCATGATAACCCCTCAAAGCCTTCATTTGCTCATCTGTAAAATGATGGGGTTGGATTTGATGGCCTCTAAGATCCAACTCCAAATCTATGTTCCTATGACTTTCAAGCCATAGCAGAGGGAGAATCATGAACCCCTGGAAGGGTAGCCTCCAAAACTTTCTCCTCATTCCTCCCAGTTAGGCCGTGGCTTATTGGAGATCCATCCTATACAGCAAGGGGGTTTCCCAGAGAAGGAAGAAAAAGGGGGAAGGGTGGTACACAGGAAGGAAGAGGAATCATGGTTAAAACACAGCCTTTCATATGAAAACAGTAGGTACACACACTTTTTATATTGCCCACATATCAAGCATTACAGATTATAATCAGAAAAAAAAGGCCCTATTAAATTCAAAATAAACTCAGCCTAACAGTTTCAAAGGCCTCCATGATGGTCAACATGATTGGTTGGTAGAATGAGCGGAAAAGAAGCATTAAAGCCAATTCCAGGATTATAAGCATATGGTACTAGAACAAGGGTGGTGCTGGAACAAAAGAACTGAATTCCAGAATCACAAAACTTCAAGATTGGAAGGGAATTCAATAGCCCTGTAGTTCAGATAGTACTTGACCATGAATCCCCTCTACAACATCCCAGAAATCCATTAACTCCAGAGGGTGCCCATCTACTTTTGACAGAAAAACCCATTAACTCCAGAGGGAGCCCATTCCAATTTTGGATTGCACTGGCAAGAAGTTTTACCATAAATGAGCATTTGCTTCTCGGCAAGTTATTACTTGTTCTGGCCATCCATTCTCAGTGAGCCCTTGTTTCTTCACAACAATCCTCCTACTCTTCCTGGCTAACTCTTATCACAGTTCCCATGGCAGATGTTCCAAACCTTCCCTTTCCTAGCCACCTGCATCTATGCAACTCTCTCTTCAATTGACCTTCGTCAATTTTCACTGGAAAAATGAATGCCATCCAACTAGAGTTCCATATCCAGTTCAAACTCAACATATTCCAAACATTATTTCCTCCCAAACCTTTTCCCTTTTAGCCATGCTGTCAATACAAAATTACTTTTCATATTAATAGCATGGCTAGACACTTAGAATTGATATGTCCTTTCTATTTTAGCATCCAGCAAGAGAGTGAATCAAAGAATCATTCCTAGTATCACATCCAAGAGATGAAAAGTGGTTTCATATTGATAGCATAGCCAAAGTTTTTAGAATTGATATGTCCTTTCTACATTGTCCTCCAGTAAGAGAATGAAGGAATCATTCTTAGGATCACTTTGGATCTTTTTTTTTTCAATTAATAAGTATTTTTCCTTCCTCATTCCACTATCACCGAGAAATAAAACTAAACTTTAAAAAAAAATAGATATGCCCAGTTAATTGTCCATGTCTAAAAATGTATCTCATTTTGCATACCTTATTATTATTTAGAAATTATTTTCCAGTCAACAAAAATTCATCCTCTCTCCCTCCCACCTCTCCACCCTCTGAACTATGAAATAAAGGCAAAACTCTGTGTACGAAGATGTGTAGTTTAGCAAAACAAATTTCCCAAATTGACCACTTCTCTATCAGGAATCTGGTAGCATATTTCGTGAAATAGTCCTCTATAATTGTGGCTGGTCATTCAATTGATCAGAATTCCTTTTTCTCCTCAACTTCACATTTCACCTCAACATCATCTGCTGCCATACTATCCTCCTTTGCCTCAGTCTAGAAGGAAGAATTGCCCCCATTCCTTGCAAATATCAACCTCATTAACTTGGGCAAGGAAAGAAAAAGATCTACATTTAGAAAGATCAGTCACCTTATCTTCTGAGTGGAGGAAGAACCAGAATGGAGAGAGACTTCAGGCTGAGATGACTCAGAAAGCTACTGTAGCAGTCCAAGTGAAAGCAATGCAAGACTCAAGGAGGAAGGTGTCTGCATGGGGAAATGGGGGACAAGGAATGCAGACAAGAGATGCTATAAAGATACAAATGACAAAACTCAGGAATGGATTAGATATGTAGGATGAGTGAATACAAGGATTTAAGGCTGACGTCAAAGTCATAAACCTAAATAACTGGGTGGATGGCAGTTCCTCTGTATCAAGGGGAAAACCGTAGAGAAGAAATATGTTTTTAATATGTTGAATTTGAAATGTTTATGGAACATTTAGTTTGAGATGTCCAAGAAGCAGCTGGAGAAGCATGACTTCTCCATAAATCAGAACAGACTAGGGTTAGATATATAGATCTCCATAAATCAGAAGAGACTAGGGTTAGATATATAGATCTGGTTATCATCTGAATAGAGATGATTGTTGAATTTCTGGGAGCTGAGGAGATTACTAGATAAGAGAGTAAAATAAAAAGTGAAGGGGAGCCAAGACACAGCCACAGGGGACACTCACAGTCAGTAGGCATGGCACAGACAAAGCACCAGTCACCAACCAGTGACTATGGAAGTAAAGTACAAGGAGAACCAGTGTAGCAAAAAAACTAGAGAGGAAAGTGTAAACAGAAGGTGAATCACTGTATCAAATATTGCAAAAATGTCAAGAAGCATCAGGATTGAGGAAAGGCCATACTATTTGTTAATCAAGATGCCTCTGGAGAGAGCATCTACCCTTCCTTGACAGCTGCCCAACTGATATTCCTAAAGAACACTTGATCAAGAAGTGTTAGAGCCTCCTCATTTCCTTTAGGATAAAATATATACAGGCATTTAAAGCACCTCTCTACCTTTCTAGGCAGATCAACAAAGTATTTTGGGAACAAGAATGTTTTCAAGCATCACGGACAATGTCTCAATATATCAATCACAACAATAAATCTGGTGTCTATTGTTTATTATGCCACACTCAAATTTCCACATCTGATTTTACTGTAACTTCCAATAAGACAAATGGTATAATGATTTTTATTTTAATTTTACTTATCTGGAAAATCAACCTGTCATCAAGCATTTATGAAGCCCCTATTATGTGCTTGGCACTGTCCGAGGTGCTGAGAATACAAATATGAAAAGTTAACTCAAAAGGCCTAAAGATGGCACCATCTGAGAGCCAGCAGACTGAACTGAAGAGGCTGTTCTAGAGATAAAAAGACTTAAGGGAAGCATAAGAATTATCCTCAAATAGCTGAAGACCTGTCATTTGGAAAGGGGACTAGATTGGTTCTTCTTAACCCTAAAAGAACAATTAGTAGAAATAACAGAGAGGTAGATTTAGGCTTGATGTAAAAAAAAACAAAAAACTCCTTACCAGTTAGTCAGAAATGGAATCTTCTGCCATGGGAAACAATGGGGGACTACCCTTCACCAGGGGTCCTTCAGCAAAGACCGGGTGGGGCTATACAGGGTGTGTTAAAGAGGGGTTACTTGTTCAGATGTAAGCAGTAGTTGGTGGTGTTTTTGATCTCTTACAACTGAGATTCTGGAACTTCCTGATCCCTACTGACCCCATACATTCACCCTAAATGAAATTCTTGTCTCTCTACTTTCTTAGAGTACTTTCTCTACATCTCACTTTTGCCCCTATTACATGCATGAAGTTACACAATAGGGACTTAATTACTGTTTAAATAAATTACAACATATGAGGGGGAAATCTTCATAACAAAAAGATGGGGGAAACTTTCTGTCCCTTTGTAATAAATTAATCTGATTCTTTTTAAGATCTCAGTTCAAATTACTAATGCAAGGGCTAAGAGCACCCAACATGACCATATTAACTTAATGTTATTGGCCAAGCAATAGAATATCTAATAAAAATCTCCTATAGAAATATACTTCTTGACCTCTTCTGCAGAATATGATTTCAGTTTCCTTTCTTTCTGGAGCAGGAAATATAATAGCATAATGGTTGTTCAGTCATTTTCTCAGTTGTGTTTGACCTTTCCTGACCCCAATTTGGAGTTTCTTGGCAAAGGTACTGGAGTAGTTTGCCATTTCCCGTTCCAGTTTATTTTACAGATGAGGAAATTAAGGCAAACAGGGTAAAGTGACTTGCCCAGGGTCACATAGTTAGTAAGTGTTTGAGACTAGATTTTAACTCAGAAAGATGAACCTTCCTGACTCCAGGCTCAAAACTCTATCCACTAGCTGCCCTACCTAGCTGCCTAGTATAATGGCACTGGAGTCTTTAAAAGGTTTACCATTTGCATAAGATAAGAGCAATAATCCAAAATAAAGGAGAAAAGACTAACTTTCAGACTGGAAATGTCACTGCTTACCATAAAATAACTTACTACCTCTAAGTTTCTTTCAAACATGAACATTTCCTTATTTCCATTATTTCATCATGCCTCCTAACCCCTAGCCAGCATTCTCATCTCTCTACTACTAACTTGGGACTCCATCTCCAGTTCCCCAGCCATAATAAGTGAGTTTTCATCTTATCTTGCCCAGTCAGGCTTCCACACCACTTCCCCAGCATCACTCAATGTGTATGTGTCCCTCCCCCTTCACACCCCCATTCCCCTTGCTAGCTCTTTTACATACTGTTTTCCCCTTTTATGCTTTTTGAGGACAGGAATTGTCCTGCTTCCTTTTATTTTTTATCCTAAGGATTTAGCACAGTGTTTGGCAATACAGTGTTCCATAATACGCCAATACTGTCCGTGGGATTTTCTTGGCAAGGACACTAGAGTAGTTTGTCATTTCCTTGTCCATTGGATGGAAGCAAACAGAGGTTAAATGGCTTGCTCAAGATCACACAGCTAATAAGTGTCTGAGGAAAGATTTGAACTCATCCTCCTGATCCCAGGCCCAGCTCTCTATCCACTGAGCCATCTACCTGCCTCCTGTGGCACTTTGAAAGTATTTAATAAATGCTTTATCTCTCTAGTTTTTTCCACACTTAGTATTAAAATAATAATATCAAAATGATTCATATTCATCTGTGATTTTATTTGGGATGTAAAATCAGTTTTAACCTACACGATGTTATTTTTTAATAAAACTATAAACATGGCCCTCAGAAAAAGCACCAAAGCAAGGGAAAGCCAAGAACAATCACCCCCTAAGGTAAGTTCTTAATAACCTTGTTCTCATAACTAGACGTCATCAAAGCCTACATCCTAGGTTAATAGTAGATACTGCTAAATCTCTCCTTGTTATTTGCTGGGGAGAAGAGAAAAGGAAAAATAAATTTCCAGCTAGGATCCCTGAACCTCTGAATTATAAAATTGTAAAAAGTGTTGGACTCAATCTCTACTATCCCTTCCAACTCTAAATCTATAATTCTATGAGATTTCCCCATGTGGTTTCAGACCTGCTTTAGGAAGAAGTCACTTAGAAGTCCTCTGGTCCTTAGCCTGAAACAAAAAGCTGAGAGACATTAGAGTACAAATTTCCCCACAAATATGTCTAATTTTTAATGAGAAGATGATCTACTTTGGGGTCAACTAGGTGGTACTAGGCCTGGAGGTAGGAAGACTCATCTTCCTGAGTTCAAATCTGGCCTCAGATACTTAATAGTTGTGTGACTCTAGGCAAGTCACTTAACCATGTTTACCTCATTTTCCACATGAGGAAAAAAATGGTAAACCATTCCAGTATCCTGGCCCAGAAAATCTCAAATGTGGTCATGAAAAGGTGGATATGGCTGAAAAAAAAAGACCTGGAACAACTGTAACTGATCACTTTCGGGTTCCCAACCTTTCTGTAAGGCCCTCTTTCAGGAAAAAAAATCCCAAGTGAGTTAAATTTTGCCATATGTGCATTCTCTACTGAGGCAGTGGACAAATATTCTGGAGAATCCTAAAGAACTGACTGTGGCAGATTGAGAGAAAGAAAAAAAAAAAATATATATATATATATATATATATATCTCCCTAGCATACATCAGACTTCCAATCACAATAAATCTAGAATACTTAATTCTCTACTTGTGGTAAGAAGACAAATACCATTAAGTTAAAGAAACTTCCAACCCAAAGCAGGTCATATAAAATTAAAGCCAACAGCCCCTTCTCAGTCCTCACCCTTCCCAGTTTTTGGCAACATTGAGAACTGCTCATTCCCTTGGATGGCCACTCATCTCATGTCACTCCTCTTCATACATTCTTTCCTCCTCTCATTGCGGTGACAACAGTTCTCTCCTGGGTCTCTTCCTACTTGTGTTTACTCCTTCTCAGTCTTCTTTGCCAGGTCATCATCCATGTCATCCTTCCTCCCTAACTATAAGTATACCCTTAGGGTTATCTTGGGCCTTGTCTTACCACTCTATGTTCTCTATGAGCTTATCAGCCCCCATGAGTTGAGCTATCATCTCTATGTGACTTAATAAATGCTTGTTGACTATTCAGATCTTGTTTTTCAGGATTGTCAGTGAAGTCAGGCTTGGTGAGACACACCTGTAATCCTGTCTACTAAGGAGGCCGAGGATGATAGATTCCTAGAGATTGGGAGTTCTGAGTTGTAATAACCTAAGCTGACAGGGTATTTACACTATGCTTGTCAACAACATAGGGAGCCCCAAGGAAGTAGGGACCTCCAGGCTAACTAGGGGTAAGCTAGCCCAAATAAGAAATAAAACACATTAAAGGTCCTGCAGGATAAGGTCCAAGAGTAGTTGCACTTCTGGCCTGGGAGAAATAGGAAAATCTTGTCTCCAAAACAAAAGTATCAGTGAAGACTAGTTCTTTTTTCCTTATATGTATTCTAAAAGTATTCAAATCAATGAACAAAATATTGAGCACCTACTCGGTGTAGGAAGGTGGTGTGCGCTAGGCACAGTGGATCGAGTGCTAAGCCTAGAATTAGGAAGAGTCATCTTCCTAAATTCAAATCCAGCCTCAGGCACTTCCTGGCTGTGTGACCCTGGGCCAGTCACTGTACCCTGTTTACCTCAATGTCCTCATCTGTAAAATGAGCTGCAGAAGGAAATGGCAAACCACTCCAGTGTCTTTGCCAAGAGAACCCTAAATGGCGTCAACAAGAGTGGGACATCACTGAATGGAATGAACAACAATAAAAAGAGTGGGAAGGCAGTATGAGCTAGGGAAAATAACTGGATTTGGAATCAAAGGACATAGGTTCAGATTCCCAGCTCTGCCTCTAACTAACTGTGACTTGAGCAAGTATCTTAACCTCGGTAAGCCTGTTTCTTTACCTGGAAAATGAGAGAATTAGAGTGGATGATTTCTAAATTCTCTTCCGTCTCTAAAAGTACTCTGCCAGGCACCATGGGCTAGGGATATAGCAACTTATAATAATAATTCACTATATAGCACTTTATAGTTGCAAAGCATTCTAGATACATTATCTCATTACGTGCGAGGCAGTTTTATCTCTATGAATCAAGACACTGGGGTTCCAGGAAGTTATGACACCTCTCAATAATAGCGTCTCACATTTACATTTTGCTTCAAGCAATAGCATCAAATTCAAATAGAAACAGATCCCTGTGGGCCACAAATTGACTTAGAAAACTACAAATTAACATTGTTGGTGTTGGGTTGTGTTTTTATTTATTTTGTTAAATATTTCCGATTTACATTTTCAATCTGATTCTTGGGAGTTTTGTGGGCTTGTGGTAATGAGTTTGACAACCCTGATTTATGGTTTGCATGCCTTTCTGCCATAAACCTTCTGAGGTAGGCAATAAAATATTATTAGTTCCATTTTATAGAAGAAGAAATTGAGGCAGAGAGTGGTCTAATGACTTACCCCAGAGTCATACAGCTAAAAAAATGGCAAAATGAGGAATTCAACCAAAGTCCCTTAATTCCAAGTGGCCAGCTTTCTCCACTATCTCATGATGCTTCTTCAATCAAGCTTCTGTCTTGGCTTATATGGTCAGTAAGTCATTGACCCTGGACTTAATCCTAACTCTTCTTACTCCACTAGGGATCTCTCTCTTTTTTTAAGCAAGAAAGAAAATATTTATGAAGTATTTATTATATAACCAATGTTTTGCTAAACACTGACGTCACAAAGACAAAAACAGGGAACTCTTTACTATATCACTGCTGACTTTAAATACCATGCCTTGATCAAAAGGGATTTATTTAGCAAATATTTAGAGTTCTTATTAAGGATATAGCAACATTCTGGATGCTATGCAAGATATAAAAATGAATAATGGATAGTCCCTACTCTCAAGGAGCTTAAAAACTGCTATGTGGTAGACGAATGAAAAGTACACCTTACTTAACACAAGGCATAAAATTATTGTGTTGTTTTCTTAAAGTCTAGGTCTGTGATTTCATTGGTATTGAGGAAATTCCCTCTATCAAAGAAGTTTAGGGTCTACGCTGAGATGGAAGAAAAATTGGGAAGAAAAATTAGAGCAATGCAAGAAAATTATGAAAAGCTAGTCAACAACTTACTAAAGGAGACCCAAACAAACTGCTGAAGAAAATAACACCTTTAAAAATACACTAACTCAAATGGCAAAAGAGGCCCAAAAAGCCAATGAGGAGAACAATACTTTAAAAAGGAGAATTAGACAAATGGAAAAGGAGGTTCAAAAGCTCACTGAAGAAAATAGTTCTTTTAAAATGAGAATGGAGTAGATAGAAGCTAATGACTTTATGAGAAATCAAGAAATTATAAAACAAAACCAAAAGAATGAAAAAATGGAAGACAACATGCAATATCTCTTTGGAAAAACAACTGACCTGGAAAATAGATCCAAGAGAGATAATTTAAAAATTATAGGACTACATAAAACCATGATCAAAAAAAAGAGCCTAGACATCATCTTTCATGAAATTATCAAAGAAAATTTCCCTGATATTCTAGAACCAGAGGGCAAAATAAACATCATGAGAATCCATCGATCACCTTTCCAAAAAGAAAAACTCCTAGGAATGTTGTAGCCAAATTCCAGAGTTCCAAGGTCAAGGGGAAAATATTGCAAGCAGCCAGAAAGAAACAATTCAAGTATTGTGAAAATACAATCAGGATAACATAGGATCTGGCAGCTTCTACATCAAGGGATCAAAGGGCTTGGAATAGGACATTCCAGAAGTCAAAGGAACTAGGATTAAAACCAAGAATCACCTACCTAGCAAAACTGAGTACAATACCTCAGGGGAAGAAAATGGTCATTCAATGAAATGGAGGACTTTCAAGCATTCTTGATGAAAAGACCAGAGTTGAATAGAAAATCTGACTTTCAAACACAAGAATCAAGAG
>CM053769.1:645735873-645798805 GCA_028658325.1 Potorous gilbertii | reverse complement strand
ATTGCCTGTCATTATATCTGATAATTCTCAGATGCTGTTTAGTGGTGTGTTCTATCTCTGCAACAATACCATAAATTATCTGGGGAAAGAGGGAATCCTGACTTGGCCACATAGAATCAAGGAATGTAGGCATATCATTTAATCCTGATGGCCTCACATTCTTTCTCTGTAAAATGATTGTGTTGGGCTAGAACAATAGATTCATAGATTGTCAGGGCTGAAAGGGACCTTAGAGATCATTGAGTTTAACAGAGGCTCAGACTTGCCCGAAGTTCCTTTTGGTGAGTGACAGGGTTGGGTCTCCTTCAGAAGGTTGGGAGATGTGGCATGACTTCCCCAAGGTTAACACAGGTGATAAGTAGCAGAACTGAAACTTGATCTTGGTTCTTCTATGGAGTCTGCTCTGCCTTGTGGTTCTCTGATCCCTAGGACCTACTATATAGTATCTTATGAATAGTAAGTGTTCCATAAATGTATGTAGATGATGAAGGGCAAATTAATATTCTCCAGGAAATGTATTGAGGCAAGTCAGTTGGGGTTGAAAATGGAAAACTTCCTGAAAGATGTGGGTTTTGATCCAGATCCTGAGGGATATGAGGAACATATATTTGGGTCTGGAGTGGAGCTTGGGAAAAAGGAAAGCATTGGGGGGGTAGAGAAAATAGCCTATTGGGAGAGAATGAGAAAGTCACTTGCAATCCATGGGCCAAAACACCAGTCTAGCTGAAAGTGGGTCATTTTAAGAGAATAAAGAACAGAGAGGGAGAGGTCGATGGTAGAGGACTTTGAAAATTAAGCTGATGAGTTTTGTTAGGATAAGAATAGAAATGGAACCGCAGTAATTTCTTGAGCTGGGGAGTTACTGAAAGCTATGGAAAAGGTTATTGTTGAAGGCATGAGAATGAATTGGAGCAGGGAGATCAGGGAGGAGTCTTACTACTTCTAGGCATGAGGCCCTATGTTGGCCTGAACTAGATCTCAGAAAGCAGAGAAAGAGTGGGCAAACACCAGTAAGTCAATAAACATTTATTCAGTGTGTGAAATCAGCCAGACACTGTGCTAATCACTGAATATACAAAGCAAGACAAAAGAATATCCCTGTCCTTGAGGAGCAGACAATTCAATGAAGGAGTCAACCTGCAAACAACTCTGTGCAAGTAAGCGCTATATATATATATATATATATATATATATATATATATATATATATATATATATACACACATAGTGAACAAGAGAGGGATGAAGAAGAAGAAAGAGGGATTGGGAAAGCCAGGAGGCAGAGTTGAGGAGGGAGAGCATCTCACAGATGGGAAAACCAGCTGCTGAGGTCTTCTCCTCTAAAGCTGCTTTGTGTAAGATACTGCCCTTTTGATACTGGACATTTTTGTTAACTATAAAGTGGGTGGGGAGACATTTTTTATTTTGTTTAATTTTACTTTTAATTTATGGAGAAAAGCAAGCATTTCTATAACATAGTATAATCAGAAAGATTACACATGAAACTGCAAGTCTATTATGTATAACTTAATCAAGTTTCTTTTTTTCTTTCTCCTTTTCCCCAGAGAGCTACCAAAGTCAAATAGTGTATGTGTGAGTGTGTGTATACACACACACATATATACACATACATACACATATGAATGTATGTGTGTATTGTGTATGTAAAATTATTCTAAACACATTTCTATTAGTTTTTTCTCTTGATGCAGATAGTGTCTTTGTTCATATGTTCTTTATAGTTAATTTGGATATTTTATAATAGTCAAAATGACTTACTCAAAGTCATTCTTAAAATAATATTGTTTTTACCATATACAATGTTTTCCTCATTCTGTTCGTTTCGTATTTGCATGAGAAACATGGCTGAAAGCAGTTTAAGGAGAATACTGGCTCTCAGATACGAATGCTCGAGAAGAGCTGCAAATTGGATGAAAAGCATACTTCAGTGACCCAAAAAAATACTGCATGAAGGTTGTATTGCATTGTTTTCTATCAGCTTATTATTAATATTTGATTGTTTTCATGGTTTTAAAGGTTATAACTGAGGAAAATATTGATAATAGAATTGTTTGGAGACTACTGTGTAATAATTATTTATGTTATACCTGATAGACATGTGGGTTTGGAGCTTTTCATCCTTAGTTAGAGACTGATTCCTACTTAGGAAGCGTTAGAAGCCAGATCAGAGGAAGCCAAGAGGGAAGATGGGATTGCCAGATGAAGAGAAAGGAAAGGAAACAGAAAGAGAGGGGACTGTCCTGGCTGTTTGAAATTAGTAGAACAGAGTGCAATAAGGAGACTAGTTACTGCAGGTGGAGTTTGATGAGAGCTAATTAAAGTCAGTCAAACCGATCAGTCAACAAGCAACCACTCCAGTATCTGTGCCAAGAAAACCCCAAAAGAGGTCATGAAGAGTCAGACATGACTGAAAAATGATTGAACAAGAACAGTGCTAAGTATTGGAGTTATACAGGAAGGGGGAAAAGCCCACCCACCCAAAGAAAAACCATAAGTCTCTACTCTCAGGGGGCTTACAGTTTAATGTAAACAGGATAAATTGGAGATTACCTTACAAGGCACTAGTATTAAAAGCGATAGTGAATGGCTCCATATTTGCTGATGAGAAATCATTGGAGTAGAGAGAGTTCTGTGGCTGCTAGGAACTGTCTAATGGAAGCAGGCTTTTGCAGTGTGAAGAGTTGGTTAGGCTTGCCTGGGTTGCTCTTAATTAAGTACCATCCATAGCTTGAAAAGAAAATGCCCTAAGAGTCAACTTTTGATGTATAGTGTCAAGGAGAGAAAGGTATTATCATGATGCTATGGATTTTTAGTGCTGACACTTATATTGATAGTGATATTTCAGAGGCAGAAAAATCTTGTCTGTTTGCATGTATGTGTATTTTGCGTAGGTGTGTCATATCATTTTGTTCTGTTCAAGCTAATACTTGCACAGGACTAGATACTGTAAACTGTTCAAAATAATTTTACAATGTTCTTTTCTAGAGAGGTGGTGTTAAAATGGGATTACTAACTTGTACCTAAGGCTCTCTTCAGGCACACATTGACTTAGAAATCATATATTGACATTATTTATATTTTGTCATACTTTTATTTGTTTTGTTAAATGATTCCTAATTATCTTTTAATCTGGTGTAGTGGCTCTGCCCTGTGCTTGACAACCATTGTTCTCGAGCACTGAGGTTGGAGTCTTGGCTCTGTCTGTTACAAGGTGGGTGGTGACATTGCGCAATTCACTTAATCTCTCAGAACCTCAACCTCTTCATCTGTGAAATGGGAATGATGATACTTGGTATTGCTCACATCATAGAGAAGGAAGAAAATGTTTGGAAATGCTTTGAAACTTGTCCTGCATACTTGGAATATTCTTCCTCTTCACTTCCACCTCCTGGCTTCCCCGACTTGCTTCAAATCCCAGCTAAAATCTTCTCCCCAATCCCCCTTTATTCTAGCACCTTCTCTTTGCTGATTTATTATTATTTTTGCTGTGCCTATGCTTATACCTAGTTGTTTTCTTGTTGTCTACCCCATGAGCTGGGGGCCTGAGCTACTTGAGAGTAGTGCATGTGTGTGTGTATGTGCTTGGTTTGTTTTTTATCTTTTTTAAATATTCCCAGTACTTAGTACCTGACACATAGTTGGGGTAGGAAGGAAACATATTTCTTAACTACTTGCTAGGTGACAGACACAGTGCTAAGCCCTAGACAAACATTATCTCATTTGATAGTAGGTACTTAATAAATAATTAATGACTAAACTGATTCTCTGAATGGATGTAGAGTCCAGTTAGATCCAAGAAGACCTGAGTTCAAATGTGGGCTTACTTACTTCCTAGCTGGGTGACCTTGGGCAAATCCCTTGTCCTTGCCTCAACCGCCTCATCTATAAAATGGGGATAAGAATAGTATCTATATTCCAGGATGGTGAGAGGTCAAAATCAGATACTTATAAAGTGCTTTGCAAATCTTAAAGTGCTACATAAATTCTAGCTATTATTAGCATTGTTACTGTTGCCTGTGTTAATAACTACTACCTCAAAGTGCTAGAGAAATCTGAGCTGTTATAATTATTAATTGGGGACACAGTTCCATATCTAGAAGTATTAGTAAAGGTAACTAAATGACAAAATGGGTGGCATTTACAATAAATGGGAGATGATGAATGAGGTAAAATCATTATGGGAGAGACTGTTCCCTATATGTGTGTATCATACATATGTATATGTGTGTATATATACATACATATATATATATATATATATATATATATATATATATATATATATATGTATACACACATACACATATATGACTTGTGATTTCACCCGTGTAGGAAACTCTTAATGTAGAAATTCCCTTCACTGATACATATCTGTAACTCTAACTTAGAGCCTCAGAGAATTATCTAGGGACAATGAGACGTTATATGACTTGTCCAGGGTCAGATGAATAGTAGTACTTATCAAAGGCTGGATTTAGGGCTTAAGTCTTCCTGGCACAAAAGCTGTATTCCACATTGTTTTGTTTGTATTTAACAAATACACATAAAAAATTAGGGGATATTTAATAGGTACATACATGTATATATGTACATGTGTGTACATATACCACATGTTCTTTTTATTTAGAGGAAAATGCTGTAAGTTCCTTTGAGGACAATCTTATTCATTCATTATATTGCTTTATGTGCTGGAAGTGCTCAGTAAATAAGTGAATAGATGACTATAGGAAGTCTGAGTTTGTGAAACTGTTTGCAGCACAAATAAAAAAGTGCCAAGGACTGACTTTAATAGTAAGCTCTACAGGAAAGATCTCATGATTTTTTGTGTGTGTGTTTGCAGTACTTCACATTAATTTTATGATTTCTCTTTGGAAAAGATTTTCTTCCAAAACTTCCTTGTTTCTACACACACACACACACACACACGCACGCAGATGTATGCACACATATGCACACACACATATCCACAATCACATATGCATTTACTCAACATATTCATGCACACAGAGTTCTTTCTGCATTTGTAACAGGAATCTTAGATTTAAGGAAGGATATCCTGAATATATCTGGATTCTGATTTATGTTGTGCCTTCTCTGTGACCTTGGGTCATATGGTGAATTTCCTTGATTTCTTTTTGCCTTATTTTCCTGGATGGTAAAATGAAGGAATTGGATCAGATATTCTTAAAGGTCCTTCTAGCTTGAATATGTTTCATGAACTGATCTAGAGCATCACTGGCCTTCAGAGTTTAGGGCAGGACAGCCTATGTATTGTATGGATTGTACAATCCATACTCTTTTTTTTTAATTTAATTTTTTTTCTTTTTTTACAACCCATACCCTTAAAGTTCTCTTTTTGTCATAACCCAGTTCTATCATTAGGGTACACGCCTTCCCAAAAGCAGAATATTCACTCTCTTCTCTACAGCAGTGTCTAAAGTTGCTGGTTATGGGTTGGTGTGCCTCTCTCTTTTCCCCTTTTAATATCTTGTTCCTACCTTCCCAGGGCTGGCAGGGAACTCTGCAGTACTTAGTTCATCTCTGAGGCCAAAGGCACTTAGGTCCTGAAAGGGAAACTCCACCAGAAAGCAAGCCATAATTATTGCATTTCACTCATTTGTAAATTGCTTTGTATTTTCTCTCACCACGAACTCACTTCTAGATTGATACTTTGTTGCTGTCTCTTGTAATTCCTCTCCACACTTTCACTGAGGCAGCAGCTGAAGGAAAAGTTTATGGATTGTTGACCACTAATCAAATTTATCACTATCACCCAAGTTCCTGGGGCCTGGGGCGTGGGAGAGGCAATGTTTTTGTTTTTAGTAAAAGAGATCAAGAAGCCGGAAGATTAATGAATTTAGCTGAAAACCAGGACTCAGGCAATCAAAAGGGACAAAGGCTACGTAAAATATGGTTCTTAGCATTAACTATAGATATATTTTTAAACATTGTTTTTTGGAGGCCTGCTCATGTCTGTGCCTTTTGAGGACTTTTATGTCCTAGGTGTTGCATCTCTCCTTTGACCTGTAACTCTGTGTCTGTTTAAAACCATTCTCATGGCTTGAGAAATTTAAAACTTGAAACAATAGTTACTTGTACTACATAAGTAGCTAATGAGAGAGACCTTATGAATTGCATCTAACTATACCATTGGTCAATCCACCTTATTTTTATTTTTTCCCCCCTCATCAGTTCATATAAGTAATCATAGCTGCTTATCTATTTCACATTTTAGTCATTTAGGTAATATTTGTTGATTTATTTTTTAAATTTTTTTTTAATGTTACCTTCATTTCCAAATCTATAATTTCCCCCTCTCTTAAAAAGACAGCCCGCCCTAGTAAAAAAGAAAAAAAAAGATAGGGAGAGAGGTATTTGAGCAAAAGTAACCAACACATCGCCTGATGCTCTATGTAGTGTTCCATGGCCATGGTCCCTCCACCGCAGCAAAGAGGGAAGGAGGTGCATTTTCTTCCCTCTTTGTGCTGTGTGATTATTATACCATACCCTTCAGTTTCGGTTTTGCTGTTGTCATTGTGTCTTATGGGTTCTGCTTGTTTTACCTCATAGGAATCTAAGTGGCACGATGGGGAGAGCTCCAGGCCTGGAGTTAAGACCTGAGTTCAAATCCAGCCTCAGACATTTACTGTGTGACATGAACAAGTCACTTCGCCTTGGTTTGCCTCAATTTCCTCATCTGTTACATGGGGTTAATAATAGCACCTACCTCCCAGGGTTGTTGTGAAGATCAAATGAGGCAGTAATTGTAATTAGCCCAGTGCGTGTGATACGTAGCAAGTGCTATGTGTTAGCTATGATTTATTAGCTCGTCTTCCATACATCTCTATATTCTTCATAGCTGTTATAACTTATGGAGGCGCAGCTAGGTGGTGCCGTGCATAGAGCACCAATGCAGGAGTCAGGAGGACCTGAGTTCAAATCTCACCTCAGATACTTGACACTCACTAGCTGTGTGACATTGGGCAAGTCGCTTAACCCCAATTGCCTCATCCTGGGTCATCTCCAGTCATCCTGATGAATATCTGGTCACTGGATTCAGATGGCTCTGGAGGAGAAGGGAGGCTGGTGACCTGCACAGCCCTCCCTCACTCAAAACAAGTCAAGCGCAAGTCATGTCACCATTTTTCTGATGGCATGGCCTTCTTTGGCAATGAAGGACAAACACACAACTTGTGGAACAGTAGTATTCTGTTAAATTCAAGTATTACATATTGTTTAGGCATTTTCTAATTAGAGGACATCTACTTTGTTTCCAGAAGTAAATATCTTGGTATATCTATTTCTGTCTTTTGACCTTGAATACTTAACTGTGGTATCTCTTGACCAAAGGGCATGGGCATTTTCCTCACTTTCTTAATATAATTCCAAATTGTTTTCCTGAATGGTCAGACCAATTCACAGTTCAGTCTACAGTGTAGTTGGGTACCTGTTTTTTCCACAACTCCTCCAATATTGACTACTCCCTTCCTTTGCCATTTTTGTCAATTGTTGCTGGGGTGAAGGTAAAACCTGAGTTTTTTGAATAGTACTTCTCAGAAGCTGGAATCTTTGGGTTGATCAAACAGTAAATTACTATGGTCATTTACTACTGTGTCTTGTATGAATAGCATTTCTTTTATTATTAGGAATTTGGAGCATTTTTTTCTTTGATTTCAGCATTTTGCGATTCTTCTTTGGAGAATTGTTGGTTCATACCTTTTTGTCCCTTGTTTATTGGAAAATGTGATGAGTACTTAAAAAAAAAAACCCGAATAAGTACTTTGAGAAGTTCCTGGGAATGATTAATTTCTTCTGAACGACCTCCTTTGTCCCTTTTAAAATGTAGATTAGGATATACTTTAAACATTGTTAAAAATGTAGATTAGGATATACTTTAAACATTGTTAAAATGTAGATTAGGATATACTTTAAACATTGTTAAAATGTAGATTAGGATATACTTTAAACATTGTTAACAGAAATAACTGACATTTTAATAGCCCTGCATTACATGATCTCCTTTCAACCTCAGCATTGATACAATGAGATAAGTTTTATGGGTGCTATTATACCCATTTTTCAAATGATAAAATTGAGACTGATAGAGATGAAATGATTTCTCCAAGGTCATACCACTGATGTATCTTAGAGCCAGGAAATAAACATAGTTCTTCCTAATTCCAAGTCCTTTACTCAACCACCCATTAACAAATACTCATAACCTTCTAGATAAACTAATTGAAGGAAGATATCAAAAACTATATGATTCATTTGAAATTTAGGTATCTATTTTTAAAAGTATGCTTTAGTTTAAAATGTACCAATTCTCTGTTTTTGAAGGAAATGTCTACTTGAAAATGAGACGATGTAAACTTCTCTGTGTCAATCATTCAAACATTTGACCATTGTGTGAATGTAGTGATTTCTAAGGACTTTTTCTTGTTCCTCTGACTCTAATAATGATGATAAACTTTTAGGAAATTCACTTAGAATAGGAGTATATTAGGCCAAAATGCCAGTTCTCATTCTTTTTTAGATAATGTTTTTGTCTAACATACTGCTGACTTTTAGATTTAATAAAGTTCCAGAATACAGGTTCTTTAGGGAGTATAGAGCAGGTTCATATCTGATTTTAATGAGTAACATATGAACTGAAGCCAAAAATGCGCATTACAGCATTAGTTAGTTTTTAAACTTGAAAAATTCCTCAAGACTGAACCAATGTGAGTGAAGCTAGCAAGCAGAATCTTTCATAGCATTCCTAATTCTAGACACAAAGAAAAATTAAGTGCCTTTTCTTGAAGGCATAATAAACTCCTGGTTTCGAGATTGACAAGAGCAAGTTACAAGAACAGATCAAGTTATCCAGTGGGAAGACAAAAAGGACAGAGGCACAAATAAACTGTATCTTCTAAATTCCCTTAATCTACTTCTGAATCTCTATGACTTATGGTGTTCTTATTTTGAAAGATTGATAGAATCATAGTGTATTAGAGCTGGAAGAAACCTGAAAGATCACCTGGCTGCACATGCTCCTTTTACAGGTGAGAAAATCAAGCCCCTGAGAGAAGTACCTTACCCAAGGTTCATGTAAGTGAATGTAAGGTAGAAAATAGAAATTGGAGATCCTGTATGACAGTTCAGTATGCTTTCCATGACATCATAGAGGGGTTTATTTATTTTCAACATTCAATCTCATTTTCTCTCTTCTTCCTTTATCCCTCATTCAGTCTTTCACATTTGACACTTAGTAAATGTTTATAATGGATTGGATTAGGCTTTAATAAGTATTTTCTAGAGGACAGTCAACAAACATTTATTAAATGCTACTGTATGCCAGGCATTGTGCTGAGCTCAGAAAGGAGAAAGAAAAGCATGGATAGAAGCATAGGACAGATAAACTAGCTTAGCTGAAGCAGCAGGGCTATCCTGAGGGAGAGACAGGAGGCAATAAGTACAAGGGAAGGTCTTGACCACCATATCCCCTCAGACCCTGATGGAGACAGCTCAAGACCTTGAGTCAAGAGCCTTGAAAATATAGCAGTGTCCACCAAATCACCATACCTCTTTCCAGTACCCCATTCCCCACAGCCATCAATGTGTGTGTGGGGAATCAGTGTGGAGAGGAGACCCATCTTTTTTTACCACCTGTTGCCATTGCTATTCAGTCATTTCAGTTATATCTGACTCTTCATGACCCCAGTTGAGGTTTTCTTGACAAAGATATTGAAATGATTTGCCATTTCCTTCTCCAGCTCATTTTACAGTTGAGGAAACTGAGGCAAACAGAGTGAAGTGACTTGCCCAGGGGCCCAAAGCTAGTGAGAGTCTGAGGTCAAATTTGAACTTGGGTCTTCATGACTCCAGGCCACTTAACTGCCATGCCACCACTGGTAAAAATTGCTGACCAACTGCCATCATCCGGCAGATAAGTGCAGAAACCTTTCTGTGACCACTGATCCTGCTTCCTGTATAACCTTCAGTCATCACTGGGGAAAAAAGTAGTGTGCAATTTCTATAGAGAAGGAACTAACCATCTCCACTAACTGCCTACCAATTACATCTTATAGGAAGGGAAAACCAGCCTAGGCATTTTAAGATCCCTTGCCGAAGCATCAAGGCACACTTAGAGAGAGTTAGCGTGTGCCAGGCAAGTCAAATCACCACCCCCATTTTGACCACTATCTTCCCCTCAGGTTCTGATAGAAATAGCCCAGAACCTAAGAACCTTGGCATTAACAGTGCTTCCAGCCCAGTGCCCTCAGTCATCATCCTGAAAAGCACCCCCTGTGGAGATGCAGCCCATCAGTTACTCTTAAAGGTGCCATAGGCACATCTACCAAAGATCTAGAAAAGAAAGCTCATCACTAAAATCTTCATTAGCATTGTCAAGTGACTCAGTATCAGAAAGTAATATGATTTTATCAGTGAAAATGACATTAAGGAAGAGAGATTACTATCTGCTTTGCTACTATATCCTAAGAACTATGGGACCTTTCCATCTGACTCGAAGCTAAACCTTTCTTATGAGCTGTTTTCCCCCATTTGCTTGTGGGTTTCTTGAGAGGAGGGATTGTCTTTTGCTTTTCTTTGTATCCCGAGGGCTTGGCAAAGTTGCTTAGTACATAGTAGACCCTTAATAAATGGTTGTCAGATGACTGACTGATACAAAGAAGGGCAAAAATATAGTCCTTATCCTCACAGAGTATATGCTCCAATGGGAGAAGCAACATGTATAACTAGGTACATACAATATATATACAGTGTAAATGGAAGAAGACATGAAAGCAGGTAGGTAGCAGGTATTAGCAGGTAGGTAGATTGGAAATTACATCCTGCAGAAAATAGACTTTGAATTTAGTCTTAAAGGAAGCAAGGTAAAGAAGTTCTGCATGTTCCCAGTCTTATTCCTGTAACTTTCACAGGAACACTCTTGACCTGAGAGATTCTATCTTGAATTTGTAAAAGAACCATACATAATCCCAATGAAAGCATGTAAGCATCACTGATCAAATTCCAACCCTCCTGAAATGAAATTGGCAAGAACAGCGATAATGTTTTATGTGTTACAGATAATTAAACTCAGACCCAAAGAGTTTCAGTAACTGAAGTCACTCAAGTGAGCCTGCACTAGGCTCAGGATTAAAATACAGGCATCAGTCAAATTCACATTAGTTAGCTAATGTAATTTTTATATTTAGCTAATTACTACTGCTATTAACCACTAAATCAAAGCTAGACTGATGACTGCTTATGGACAACTTCCTTCTTACTTGCCTAAGTCAGTTAACAGTATATAAAGAGACAATAAAAGTAGAGATGGAAGTGACTTTGTAGATAAACTGAGGTAAGGCCCACTTTGTAGATTGGGAAATTGTCCATCTTCCATGTGACATACTTTTTAAAATGGAGTAATAAAGCACTTTCACTATAACCTATAACCACAACATGTCCTACTGTAATTGTAAAAATATCACTCCAGTTATGCCACTAATGAGAGAGGCCATTTAATCTACCTACATGGAAAAGGGAATAGTTGAGAACTTTTTAAATTTGTGCAGAAATATTAATACACTAATATATAATTAAACATGTTGACCTTTTCCCCAGATTATGTGGATTTTTCTTCCTAGTTTCTTTGACAATCCACTGTATAAAGTTAAAATGCTAGTTCCTCTGATTTTAAATCAAAGTCTCTCTGATTTATATCAGATATTAATAATGAGGTTTTTGGAGGTGGGGAAGAGGAGAGAAGAGGCACAGAGTTCTTTTTGTGTGAACTTTATGTGAAACCCAGCAGTTTGCCTTTTGTTATGGGTTTCATGATAGGATTTAACTAATAAATATTTTCAGATTTGAAACTTACCAATTGTTTAGTAAAATAAAAACACAATAAGCTTATACTCCTAAGCTAACAAAATGGAGCAAATCTACTTGTCCATAAGGTATACCTTTAATAGGTGAAATTGTTTTCTTGCTATTGAATTTATCAAACCGTCTACAGCAGAGCTTGTAGAAATTGTCCCAAATAAAAAACTGTTATAACAATTCTCATTGTAAGGCAATGGAACACAATTCTTACCACTGTGTAATTTATTGTCTAATGGGAGCAGAATCAGTAAACTTAATAAATGACAGAAATACAAAGTAAAATATGAAGCCAACTATAGCTGTTCAGAGTTGTAACTGGGGAACGTGAAAAACAAGAAACTCTCATGCACTGCATGGATGTAGGTTTGGTCATGGTAAGAGGATAGGATGGGGCAGTGTTGAGTGTCAGGCTCCAGACCTTGCTTGGGGAAAAATGATATCAATAAACATTTATTAATCACATGCTATGTGCTAGGCACTGTGCCAAGTGGTTGAGATACAAAAAGAGGCAGAAAACAGACTCTCCCTTCAAGGAGCCCACAGTCTGATAAGGGAGATAATATGCAAACAAATATCTTAAAAACAAGCTATATTCATGATAAGTAGAAAATAGTTAACTGAGGGAAGGCATTAGAATTAAGATGGATTGGGAAAGTTCCTACCACAGGTGGAATTTTAATTGGGATTTAAAGGCAGTCTGGAGGCAGAGTTGAGGGGGAGGGGGTAGGGTGGGGTCGGGGTGGGGAGAGTATTCCAGGCGTGGGAGATAGCCAGAGAAAATGTCTAGAGCTGAGAAATGGTCTGTCCACCTTATGAAACAGCCTGGAGGCCAGTGTGATTGGATAGAAGAATTCACAGTGGGGTGTAGGGCATAAGAAGACTGGAAATATAGGAGGAGGGTAGGTTATAAAGGGTTTGGACACCAAACGGAGCATTTTGTATTTGATCTTAAAGGTGATAGGAAGCCTCTGGCATTTATTGAGTAGGGGGCTGACATGGTCAGACTTGCACTTTAGAAAAATCATTTTAGTAGTTGAATGGAAAATAGGAGAGGCTTGAACCAGGCAATAGCAGGCTATTGCAATAGTCCAAGGTGATGAGGGCTTGCCCCAGAGTATGACAATGTCAGAGGAAAGAAGGGCGCATATTCGAAAGATGTTGCAAAGGTGAAATCACCAGGCCTTGGCCGTGGGGGTGGGGGTGGGGTGGGGAGGGAAGATTGAGAGAGGGCAGCAAGAAGTGATTCTGGAACAAAAGGAGGCAGAAACACTCACTAGTTTCAGGTCATAGTTTGGAACCAGGATATTTGTCTGTAGGAGCATGGAACAGATTGTAGCATTGCAGAGCAGACAAGGAGCTTGTTAATTTGTCAGGCTAGAAATCAGCAGGTGAGAAAAGGATGTTTGTGTTGTCAGCTAGTGTTTTTAGGGTACTTCGAGTGCTCAAAGTACAAGGCTTATGTTCAAAACTCTTTCTCTTATGGAGAGCTGATTTATCTATGAATATAAGCTGCTACTGGCAACAATGAAGGATGGACATTGCTAGTGCAGCCATTGGAGTTAAATATAAGTAGTCCAGAGGCTAGCTTCAAGCTTTGAGTCTTGTGTGAAGTTATGGAGTGGAGGTATATAGTTTGACAAAGAGGAAGAAATTTCAGGAAGGAGAAATAATATATCATCCCTGGGTGTAGGAGCAGGGATGAGTTATGAACAGAGACTAGCAAGTGATAGAGGGTAGCAGAGAGAACTGGGGTATGACGGGTAAAGCTTCAGTAAATCACAAGATTGAATTTTTATTTTGTTCAAGAAATAATTGAATTTACTATGATATTTTTCATTCTACTGTGTTGACTCCCCATCTTCTTCATGACTTTTTAAAACATTTTTTTTGGTATGTTTCATTTTAATAAAACATTCATTTCAAATGTATAATTCTTCCATGTCAAGCAAACTAAACCTTGTAAGAAAGAAGAAAGAAAATGCAGTTGAGTGAAACTAACAAATACATCAAATGAATTAGACCCTATATACAAGGCTCCACACTCATAGCTCCCCCGCTGTTGGAAGAGAAGAAAGAGGTACATTTTCTCAAATCTTCTCTGGGACCAAAGTTGGTCATTATAATTGCACAGTCAATCAATCAACAGACATTTGCTAGCTACCTTCCATGTATCAGGCATTGTGCTACATACTGGGGGTATAGATAAAAAGAATGAAATAGTTTCTGCTCATAAGGAACTTATGTTCTATCTTGGGAAATTGTGTGTGTGTATGTGTGTGTGTGTGTGTGTGTGTGTGTGTGTGTGTGTGAGTAAGTATTTATTAAGATACTACTGTCTACCAGACACTGGGATATAAAGAAAGGCAAAAGACAGTCCCTACTCTGAAGTAGCTTACAATCTCATGGGGGAGACAACTTACAAAAATAAAAACCCCAAAATTGTGTACAAATAAGCTAAAACAGGATAAATGTGAAGTGTGAATAGAGAAAAGACACTAGAAGAGAGAGAGAGAATGAGAGAGAGAGGGAGAGAATAAGTGATATGCATAAAAACACATACAAAGTACTTAGGGATGATGGTCAATAATGGTGACCATTATGGTGGGAGTCAACAAAGTCTTTATATAGAAGGCATTGATTGAATAAAGAGAGGGAGTCTATGAGGCAAAGGTGAAGAGTGTTCCATGGATTGGGGGTAATCAACATAAGGACCAGGAGACTGGAGATGGAGTGCTGTGCATGAAGAACAGAGAAGACATGCTTGACTGGATTATGGGGTCAGTCAAGTTGACGAACGTTTATTAAGTGCTTATTATATGCCAGGCATGGTTCTAAGAGCTTTGCACACAACAAAGAAAGACAACAGCATTTCCTTTCCTCAAGGGACTCTCATGTTAATGTGGAAAACATAAATACAAGATATTTACAGAAGATAATCTTAAAGGGGAAGGTACTAGTAACCAGTTGACTGAGAAAGGCCTCCTGAGTGGGGTGAGATTTGAGCTGAATATTAAAGAAAGACAAGAAAGATCAGATGAGGAATGAGAGCATTCTGGGTATGGGTGGTAGTTAAGGCAAAGGTTGAGAGATAGACAGTTGTATGTGAGAATAGCTAGTAGACCAGTTTTGCTACATAGTAGAATGCCCAAATGGGCAGTTAGGTGGTACAGTGGATAGAGTTCTGGGCCTGAAGTCAAGAAGACTCATCTTCTTGAATAAAATCTAGCCTCAGACAGTTTCTGGCTGTGTGACCCTGGGCAAGTCACTTCACCCTCTTTGCCTCAGTTTCCTCATCTGTAAAATGAGTTGTAATGGGAAATGGCAAGCCACTTCAGTATCTTTGCCAAGAAAACCTCAAGTGGGGTCATGAAGTGAAATGGACATGACTGAAACATCTGAAAAACACTGACAGAATGCCTGAGATGTGTAAAATATAAGAGGACTGGTCTTGTCTTCATTTTCTCAATGTCCTGTGTGTACAAATGTACTCATGAAAAGGATCAGACTTCCTATAATGGACATTGTCAATTTTTTTCCTTTTCTCCTCACTGCTTTTAGTATTCCTCTCATCTCCCTCTTTCTACTGGGGATTCCTAGAACCTAGTTTTCTGTCCCTCTTCCTTCTCTTGTAGTCATTCTTCAGAGTCTCACTCCCACCACTGTGATCCGAAGGATAGAGATTTCTGCTCCTATTAGCTAGGATGAACCAGAACAGAAGAGAAATTCTTAAAGTTCCAACTTGGAACTTGACTTGGATTTTCACATAGAAACAAGTTATAAATTGTGGTTAGATTCCTGTCTTATTATGAAGAGTGAAGGAAGAAAAGTAATATAATGAGGCTGGGAAGATAGATTTGGGCTGTAGAGGGCTTTACCAGCCCTCTTCCCCCCCCAAAAAAAAAAAGTTTATCATTTATCTTAGAGACAATAAAGAGCCCTAGTTAAGCAGTGAAATGGACAGATCAGAATCACTTGGGAAGTTATATGGATTGTGGGGTGGAGCAGAGAGGATTTGAAGCAGGGATACCAATTAGGAAGCCATTATAATCGTCTAGATGAGAAGTGATTCAATAATAAAGCCATAATTATCTCAGGGAGGCAGGTTTTGTTTTGTGTTTGCCCAGACTGTAATCCTTTTGTGTACTCACCCTAACCCAACATTCATCCATGCTCCTCTGCTTACTTCTGAACTTCCTTAAGCAATACTGAATGAAATACATGCGTGTGCTTCAAAGATCCCTGACTTGGTTGATGTAGGTGTTTCCTCCACTAGGCTTCTGCTAATTCCTCTGCTAAGCTCTATGAGAGCTCAGTATCTGAGACTGCATTTGGTCACCAAAGTAATTGCTGCTGGCTGTGCCTGGTCTGAATTAAGCTAGGCTGACGATGGATGAGAATATTTGTAACAGCACTTGTTACTGGAAACAAAACTGTTGCCTGTCAGTTGGTAAGCGACTAAAGAAACTGTAACATATGAATACAATAGAATATTGTTGGACCATTAGAAATGGGAAGGATTCAGAGAAACTTGGGAAAACTGATTTGAACTGATGGAGTGAAATAGGCAGAACCAGAATAATTTTAATGAGAATCACAATAATAATGTGAAAGAAACCAGCTTTGAAATATTTCAGAACTCCTTTCCAGTTGTAGCTCTGAAAGACTGCTAGAGTCAATTGCATACTTCTCATTCTTGGGACAGAGGTGATGGACCTAAGGAGCAGAATGAACTGTGAATTCTTAGACACAATGTGTTGATCTGTTTTGTTAGAAGAAAAGCCTTGTATTTGGAGGGCATGTGGTGTGATAGTTAGTAACAGACATGCCCCCGAAGCATCAATAAAACTTTTTTTTAAATACAGAAGAAAAAAGTACAATAGGGGATGCTAACAGAGCAATTTTGTTACTATTTTTAATATTCCTATTTAATATTTACATTCTTTAAAAAGCAAACCATGTAATGAAAATTCATTGCCCAAGATTGCTCTTTTTGGGGGCCTTTTATGTATGTATTTTGTAGGGTTTTTCTTTCTCTTTATTACCTTCATGCCAACCCATTATTTTTTATTTCTAATAGCATTGTGCCTGTCTCCTGCATGCCCCCTTTTCCATTTTCTCTGATGATCACTTCACATTTATCCTGTTTTAGTGTATTTTTACATAGTTTTAGGGTTTTCTGTTTTGCAAGTTGTCTCTCCCATGAGTTTGTGAGCTACTTGAGGGTAGGGACTGTCTTTTGCCTTTTTTATGGAGTTTTACATAATCCTCTTTTTAGTACAACTTTGAAAATTGTGGTTAATTTTAATTTAATAAATAATAATAATAAATTAAATTAATTTAAAAATGCATTAAAATAAAATGTACTTTTTCTTTTTTGCAAACCCAGGGTCACTTCCATGCTATGATGAGGCATCATATTAAGATTTTAGTGTAGCCTTGCTGAACTGTTCACTAAAAATTCATATAAACCCGAGCTATATTTTTTATTTGGTTAGGAAAAATCCTCTTGCTTTATGAACATAAATTGCAGAAGATATCAATTCACTACCCTGGATCACTGCTAACTCTAGAATGGGCAAAAGATCTAAAGTGAAATTGTAGTGATAATCCATTTATCCCAGTGCTACCACTTAATTGTGGACTTTGGGCAAATCATTTAATCTTTCAGAACCCCAGTCTCCTTATTTATCAAATAAGTGCAATATTTACATTAATTGTGTCATTGAGAGAAAGATGCTATAAGGAAAGAACTAAATAAACTAGAGCTATTGTTTTCCAAAGGTCACCTGTCCAGCAACCATAACTTTTGGGAAATGTCACTGAAACCATGCAGAACAGTGGAGTGGGAAAAGGGCTAAACTTGGGAGTCACAGGACCTGAAACTTCACATTGGCTGTGCCATTTCAGGTGACCTTTGGCCAGGGACTTTACCCCTCTGGGCCTTGGTTTGCTCATAGGTCAAAATAAGCAGTGGACTGCCTGGCCTCTGCAGCTTCTTCCAGCTTATTGCTATGATTTTATGGTGATCTTGTGCCCTTATGAACCAGATAGGAAAGAAAAAGGCTTCCTGGTAGGTAAAATTGATGTCACAAACTCCATCTCACTGAATCCTATGTACTCCATCTCACTGAATCCTATGTGCTTATAGGAAAGCTAACTCTTGACTCCTCTGCTTGTGCCTATTTTTTAAAAAAATAATATTGTATTTTCCCCCAATAAAGTATAAAAACATTTTAAACATCCATTAATTTTTTTTTTTTTACATTCTGGATTCCATTACTCCCTGAGATGGTAAGCAATCTGATATAGATTGTACATGTGCAATCATGTAAAACACTTCTACGTCAGTCATTTTGTGAAAGAAAGCTCAAACAAAAAAAAGTGAGAAATAGTCTTTATTTAGCTACCTTCAGTTCTTTCTCTGGAGAGGGATACCATTATTCATCACGAATCCTTTGGAATTGTCTTGGATCATTGCATTGCTGAGAAAAGCTAAATCATTCAGACTTATTTGTTGTATAATATTGCTGTTACTGTATACAATTCTATTGTGGAGATTGATTACTTCTTTGGTGTCTTGGTATTGTATATTTTTACCTTTCTTTTAGCTCAGTGTAGCTAAAACTCAGCAACTTTGACATTTATAGAGAGACCTTGTTAAAAAATATTGTTGTGGCATCTTTTGATTAGTCATTTAGTGTAGCATGTCAGAATTGGATTCAAAATTGGGTTCAAATCCTGATTTTTTTACTTCTAACACAAAATAAACCTTTACTGTGTTATTTTGGACAAATAACTGAATCTCTCTAGGAATGTTTTCTCATATGTAAACTGAAGTTCGAAGGGGATGAGTTCTACGGTCCCTTTGGGGACCCTTCCAGTTTTAAATCTCTAATTCTATGTATCCAATTATCCTTTGAATGGAACACTGGGCTTGGCCAGAAGCTGGATGTATTGTCACACATGGAATGTTTTACCAGAAGAAAAGCTGGAGCAGCGTTGGGACCAAAGACTAATGATTTATTGCAAAGAGCTATAGGATCAAGGTATCACTTCACTTTAATTAGTGAATCTCAGAAACACTTCAAAGGTATAACATCTGTTCATACTGCATGCTTTCTTCTACCATTTTTAGTGTTTTAGAAGGTGGGGACACAGATATGTAACAGGAAAATGGCTCTACCAATTCAGATTGACACTTGCTCACACCCTATAATTAGGCTTTGAGAGTTTCACAACATAGTGAATGAAGATCTGGCTGCAGAATCAAGAAGACCTGGTTTCAAGCCCCATTTATGAACCCTCTTAGTCAATATTATGACCTTGGGCAGACCAGTATCCCAATCAACTTTCTAAAGTGCTTGTGCTTCACTAGGTAACAAATAAAAGCTGACATTTATAAAGTACTTTAATGATAGCAAAGCATTTTGCATACATGACCTCATATGAGTAGCCCAGCACCCCTGTGAGCTAAGTACTAGAGGTATAATAATTTCTATTTTACAGAGGAGAAAGCTCAGCCTCTGAGAGATTTTCATGACCAGCCCACAGTCGCAGAGCTAGTAAGCTGGGATTTGAAACTTCTTCTTGACTGCAAGTACAGTGCCCTTATACCTTACTTGACTTCATCTTACAATGTAAGAGCTAAACCAGAGAAAAGTTTAAATTCTTTTTCCAAGGTCTTAGTGTCTGCTTAACTATTACTCAGTTCAACTACTCAGCAAACATTAACATACTAAGAACCTGGGGATACAAATCCAAAAGTGAAACAGCCCTGACCCATAAGGAGTTTATATTCTAGCATGGAGAACAACATATAAATTTAGAAGCAAGTATAGAATATACACAAAGATACACAAGGTAATTTGGAGAAAGAGGGAAGGAGAAAGAGACAAGACACTAACAACTACCTAGATAAAGGACATTTCAGGGAGTAGAGCCAAGATCATGAAGAAGCACAGACTCACCTGAGCTTTCCCCCAAAATCTTCTAAATACCTTTAAAAATGACTAGACAAATTCTAGAGCAGCAGAACCCATAAAAAGACAGAGTAAAACAAATTTCCAGCCCAAGACAAGTTGAAAGATCAGTAGGAAAGATCTATTGCACCAGGGTGAGAGAGAGGCTCAGTGTAGGACAGGCTGTGCCAGCTTAGGTCAGGCCCCAGCAAACCCAGAACAGGCCTTGGGGTAACTGACTCACTGGCAGAAATGGCAGTTTCCAGACCACTCAGCCCATTGACACAAAAGACAACTTAGAAGGTCATCAGAAAGGGGCTATTGTACCTGACTTAGAGAAGAGCAATAGGCCATATCAGCATAGCCCTGGCCCCAGCAAACTAGGAACAGACCTTGGGAGTGACTAAATCAACAATGGCAGCAGCTGCTTTTGGAGCTCCCAGCCCACAGACAGTAAGGAGGTCAAACAACTGTTCAGAAGGAGATTACAGGTATCTTTTGCTAGTGCTGAGGCAGAACTCTGTTGTTTTCCCCATGCTTAGATTTGGGTCCTGGTCCTGAGTGGCAGTCCCAGGGCAAGGAGGAGCACTAGCATAGCAGAGATTGTGGCAGCAGTAAAGGGGGAGACCTCCTCACAGTTCCAGAGCAGTAAATAGCACAGACCAAGAGAGTAGCAAACACCTCTCCTTAGATCATGCCACCTTGGAAGAACTGAAAACTTATAGGTCGCTGGAAATATCACTCAAAACAGCTACACAAAACCCCTAAAGGTTAGGACAGTGTGCCCTCCATCCTGAAAGCAGAGCCCCACTTTAACAAAAAAATTGAAAGTCAATTAATAAGCTAGGGAAATGAGCAAACAATAGGAAAAAAATCCTCTGACTATAGAAAGTTACTATTGTGATAAGGAAGACCAAAACACACACTCAGAAGAAGATAGCAAAGTCAGAGCTCCTATATCTAAAGCCCCAAAGACAAATATGAGTTGGTCTCAGGCCATGGAAGATCTCAAAAAGGATTTTGAAAATCAAGTAAGAGAGGTAGAGGAAAAATTGGGAAGAAAATTGAGAGTGATGCAAGAAAATCATCAACAGCTTGCTCAAGGAGACTCCAAAAAATGTTGAAGAAAAACAGACTAGACCAAATGGCAAAAGAGGTCCAAAAATACCAATGAGGACAAGACTGCCTTAAAAGCAGAATTGGCCAAATGAAAAAGGAGGTCCAAAAGCTCACTGAAGAAAATAATTTCTTAAAAAATTAGAATGGAGCAATGGAAGCTAATTGAGAAATTGAGACATCAAGAAATCAACAAAACCAAGAGAATTATAAAAATAGAAGACAATGTAAAATGTCTCATTGGAAAAGCAACTGACCTGGGAAGTAGATCCAGGAGAGAGAATTTAAGAGTTTTTGGTCTACCTAAAAGGCATGATAAAAAAAAAGAGCCTGGACATCATCTTTCAAGAAATTATCAAGGAATACTGCCCCCGATATTCTAGAACCAGAGGATAAAATAGAAATTGAAAGAATGTACCAATTACCTCCTGAAAGAGATCCTAGAATGAAAAGTCCCATGGATATAATAGCCAAATTCCAGAGTTCCCAGGTCAAGGAGAAAATACTGCAAACAACCAGAAAGAAACAATTCAAGTATTGTAGAGCCACAGTCAGGACCACGGTAGATTTAGTAGCTTCTACATTAAAGGAGAGCTTAGAATATGATATTCCAGAGAGCAAAGGAACTAGGATTATAACCAAGAATCGCCTACTCAACAAAACTGAGTATAATACTTCAGGGGGGAAAATGGACATTCAATGAGATGGAAGACTTTTGAGCATTCTTGATGAAAAGACCAGGGCTGAAGAGAAAATTTGACTTTCAAATATAAAACTTAAGAGAAGGATAAAAAAGGTAAACAGGATAGAGAAATCACAAGGTTAACCTACTTACATTCCTACATGGGAAGGTGATATTTGTAACTCATAAGACCTTTTTCATTATTAGAGCAGTTAGAAGGAGTGTATATAGATGGAGGGTGAAGGTGTGAGTTGAATATAAAGGGATGATGCTGTGGCCAGCACAGTTGGGTAGGTCTGGGGCAGTTATGGGGCTCACAGAGTGAGGATGAAAAGACAGGCGGGACACAGCAGTCTGAACAAGCTCAATTTATTCTAGACATACTGAACTACAAATCAGAGGGGCTGGGATGCTTGTGTAGTAAAAAACCATAGGGGTAGCAATGGAGGCATGAGAACAGAACAGCTCATGATAAGTAGCAAGGGAGGCCTCAGGGCCTCTTTTCTTGGAATATTATCCTTTATAGCAGGGCCCTGATTCCTGGAACTTCAACACCTGAATTCAAGGATGTGTCCCTGAGAACAATACATCACTTAACTTCTCAAGTCAGCTATCATTCTCCCTTGGAGGAGGGGAACTCTTGATAAGGGGCTCTTTCAAACCCCTCAAGGTTCTCTACAGGATGATACCTAAAAAATAAAATTAAGGACTGAGAGAGGAATGTATTGGGAAAAAAAGCAGGGAAGAGTTAGATTGGGGTAGATTATCTCACATAAAAGAGGCAAAAAAAAATCTTTTACAGGAGGTGTGGGGGAGGGAGTGAACCTTATCAGAACTGGTTCAAAGAGGGAATAACATATGCATGCAATTGGACATAGAAATCTATCTTACCCTATAGGGAAGTAGGAAGAGAAGAGGATAAAAGAAGGGAGGGTGATAGAAGGGAGTCCATATTGGGGGAGAGGGTGGTTAGAAGCAAAATACTTTTGAGAAGAGAGCCAGGGTGAAAGGAGAAAGAGAATAGAATAAATGGGGGTAGCAGGAATAGGATGCAGGGAAATACAATTAACAATAGTAACTGTGAAAAAAATTTTTTGACAAGTTTATCTGATAAGGACCTCATATCTCAGACAGTGCTCTATAGCACTGAGTCAAATTTAGTTAATAATTCTCAGCAATAAAATGATGTAAGACAACTTTGAAGGGCTTATGATGAAAATGCTATCTATTCTGAGAGAAAGAACTGAAGGTGTCTGAATAGATGTTGAAGCATACTTTTTTAAAACTTTTAAAATTTTTCTTGAGTTTTTTTGTCTTTTTTTCACAATATGACTATTATTGATATGTTTTGCATGACTTCACAAGTAAAATCTATTTTGAACTGTTTGCCTTCTCAGTGAGAGAGCAGGGGTGGGGAAAGAGGAAGGGAGAAAATTTGGAACTCAGATTTAAAAACAAATGTTAAAAATCCGTTTTACATGTAACTGGAGAAAACAAATACAAAAAAAGAACATTTCATGTAGAAGGTGGGACTTGAGCTGAATTTTTAAGGGATTTCAGGACACCAAGAGGCATAGGGGAGGAGGAAGAGACTTTTAGGCATAAAAAACAGCCAGGGCAAAGGCTCACGTACTGATGGAATATTGTATGTGATGAACAGAAATAGGCCAGTAAGACTAGTGTGGAGAGAGGAATTTTGTACAAGAAGATTAGAGAGATAGGAAGAGGGTAGGTTAAGAAGAGGAAGCTAAGTAGTTCAGTGGATAGAGTGCTAGACTCAGTTAGGAAGACCTGAGTTCCAATTCAGCCTCAGAAACTTCCTAGCTGTGTGACCTTGGGCAACTCACTTAACCTCTGTTTGCCTATGGATCTGTGATTTGGAGGAGGCAGAGATGTAGGGAGACTAATTAGAAGGCTCTTAAAATAATCTACACATGAGGCAATGATGTCCTAAACTAAGGTGGTGAGTATGTGACTAGAAAGAAATAATAGTTCATAAGAGATGATGTGGTAGAAATGGCAAGATCTGGCAACTGTCTGGACATGTGAGGTGAGGCAGAATGAAGACTCTAGAATTAAACTGAAGTTATGAACGTTGGAGGCTAGAAGACTGAAGTACCCTCAGTACTACTGTTTAAAAGGGCAATGGATTTGGAGGAAAAGACAATGAATTCTGTTTTGGACATGTTGAACATGAGTAGGCTACTAGATAATCCAGTTTGAAATGTCCATTAGGCAGCTGGTGATGAGGGGGGATTGCAACTTGTGAGAAAGACTAGGGCTGGATATGTAGGTCTTTGAGTAATCTGGTTATAGATGATCATTAAACCCATTGAAGTTGATGAGATCACTAAGAAAGCTTTAGAAAGGAAAAAAAGAGCACCCAGGACAGAGCTTTGAGGGGTCAGTTAGTGGGTGTGACATGGATGATAATGCAGCAAAGGAAACCTGGAAGGGAGTAGTCAGAGAGGCAGGAGAACCAGGAGGGAGAAGTGTCATGAAAACCTTGAGAGGTGAGATGTCCAAGCTGCACAGAGTTCAGAAGGAATAGAGCTTGGTTCTCTGAATGCTGGCTCTCTTGACTTCTGTTGTACAATAGACATCTGTCTTGGGTAGTCCGCTCATTTATCTGCCTCAGGTTTGTGGCAGAACTCGATGTGACTGGACTTTGGTGAAGGGGTTCATTGTTCCTTAAAGTTCTGTGTTTCTAGACATTAAAAGAAATATAAATAACTGCTACCCTTAAGCATTAGGGCTGCATATAAGAGGGACTGAACACAAGAGACTTAAGGAATGATAAACATTTTTCATGTGGGTTATTTAGAGAAAAGAATGCAAAAATTCTTTAATTCAAGTAAAAAAATCACATTTGTTTTTAAGAAGCCAAATAGACTGGTTATTGTGCAATATTAATGAAAGTGGGGCTGTTTGGACAGAAACATACAGCTTGCTAACATCTAGGTTTTAATTGATAGTAAAAATATAAATATTCACCAAAAATAAAATTACTATTTTCAAGAGCTGAAATAAAAGAGTTATGTAAATAAAAGTAGGGAAGAAAGGTATTCACCCTGAAATATTCCTTTATCATTAGATGATAGTAGATGACTTTAAAATATGTGAACGAATGCAGATTTATAATTCTTTCTATTACCTTGAAACATAGAATTCTGATCAAGCAGGTAGGAACTAGACTAATGTTTTCTCTGATACAAGGAGTTCCTAGATAAGAAAACTCTCTCTACCAATACAGGTCAACACCTTCTCTGTAACATATACTCTTAGTGGCCTAGAACACTGAGTGGTTCAGTGACTTGTCCAGGGTCACACAACCAGTATTTGTCTGAGCAAAGACTTGAGCCCAGATCTTCCTTCCTGTGAGGCCATGTGTCTAGCCATTGTACTGATCAGGTAAGCTGTGCAACAAGCTGTATGCTACAAGTATATATGAAAATCCTCTTTTATTTTTCCATACATGCTTCAGGGCTGTTCTTATTCTTTGCAATATAGACCCCATGCCTCCCTAAAACAGGGAATCCACAGGATCATAGATTGAGAGCTGAAAAGAACCCTAGATTTGGAGTCACAGGACTTGGGTTCAAATCGTTTTTCTTTCATTGCATAGATAACCCTGGGCAAGTCATGTAGCCTCCCAAGACTTCAATTTTCTCATCTTTATGTGTGTTATACTATATCACCTTTAAATTATCTTTCAGCTCTAAATCTGTGATCCCAGGAGTTCAAACCCCTCAGTTGTTTTACACTCAGTAGCAGAATGAGATCACCTGGCTGTTAGAGGTCAGGCTTTGTGAAACGATTCCAGGTAAATCATCTCCAGCTTTCTACGTTCCCAGTCCAAGTGTTGTCAATTCACCTAGGGGGTGATTAGCCAATGAAAGATGACTTCTTTTTAACATAACACAAGGATAGTTGGAAGGTGCCTCAGAGTGCCACTAATCCAACCCATTCATTTTACCAATGAAACAACTGAGCCCCAGAGATTAAGTGACTTGCCCAGTGTCACACAGGTAGTAAGCATCAGAAGTGGAATTCAGACTCGGGTTCTCTGACTCCAGAGGCTCTTTCCATTGTTCCACACTGTCTGCTTCAGAACTGACTTGTAAATCAGATGGCTAGTTTGCTCTTTTGTAGTAAAAGATATACATCGACTCAGAAGTGGCTGGGCAAGTCTGCTCATTATTGTATATGTAATATGTAATTATATTACATAAAATGTATGTAATTACATTACATATAACATATGTATATATAATATATATAACATAATATAAGTAGGTGTAATTATATTACAGTTTAATAGATTACTTAGTGGGCATCGAATTAAGGCAAACAAAAATTCGTTGTTAATAAAGAAGAGTTGGGGGAGTTGGTGGCACAGTAGATAGAGCACCAGGCCTGCAGTCAGAAGGATCTGAGTTAAAATTTGACCTGAGACACTTACCCAGCTGTATGATCCTAGCTCAGCAAGTTACTTACCTCTGATTGTTTTCTCCCTCCCTAAAAAAAAAAATGAGGGAGAGTTATTTAGAGCAGCCCCATGAATCACCTCTCTTCATTCTGGGGATATTTCTTTCTGTTTCTGCGTTAAAGATCTAGATTTGGAACACCCTCTCCTTGGTGCAGAAAATACTGAAATCCTTAATCTCTGACCTCCACATTTTCTAGAGTCCAGGCAAGTCATCACCCTTTCGGTTGTATTTTCACATGATATCATGACCTATCTTGATTTCAACATATACTCATAACATTTTACAATCCACAAGTTTATAGGTGATTTTTTTCACTAACAACCATTTAGGTTGGTATGATGACATACATCCTGTTACTAGATAGGGAGGTACCTTGATCTTATCAGTATGCTAGCTCCAGCTCCCAGAATAAGATGATGGGTTACTGAGTGCTGAGAAAGCTTCTTATAGACAGTCACTCCCATTCAATGGTTAGTCTTGGCTCTGAGACCATGACTTCCTTATACCCTTCCTAAGTTGTAGGGTTGATATCTTTGCATATCTTCATATCCCTGCTCAGGACACATACATCGTGGATGTATATGAATTTTTCAGCGGGATGCACCAGAGAGGTGAGAGCTGATCCAGACTATAAACCAGAGATTTGACTTGGGTTACTGTTGGATACAGTGTTAAGGGAACTTTTGTTTCAGGGTAGAGAGAACCTCTGCATGTTTCTGGAAGAAGTTTATTGTGCCTTGAAAATCTGCTAGAAAGTCTCTGTGAATTCAAAACAAAACAAAACTTGGCAATTACAATACCTAATGTTTCACCCCATTATATGAGATATTTCTAATTGTTGCTGCTTCTGGATGATGTTTTAGCTATCTTACCTAATGTAACTGCTTTCATTTTTTATCTATGCTTTTTGTCTTTAACTTTTTTTTGGAAGATTAAATTACCTACTGATGATGTTTTAGAGAAAAATGATATTGCCTTCAGCTGGTTTAGTTAATTATCAAGATTTAGTGTCAGGAAAAATCACATGGCAGCCCTAAGCCCCACTTTCTCTTTTAATTCCATTAAATTAACCTGTAAAACAGGCATCTTGGTGGCAAAGTGGAAAGAGTACAGGGTCTGGAGTCAGGAGGACTTATCTTTGGGTGTTCAGATCTGACCTTAGACACTTATTAGCTGTGTGATAAGTCATTTAATCCCATTTGCCTCAGTTTCTTCATTTGTAGGATGTGCTGGAGAAGGAAATGGCAAACCACTCCAATATTTTTGCCAAGAAAACCCCAAGTGAAGTCATGAAGAATCTGAAATGACTAAACAACAACAAAACCTGTAAAAATTTATTGTCAAATTTTTAACTACTCGAAATTCTCCTTTGAGCAATATATAACAATGAAGCCTATGAGACCTGCCATTGAACATGATTCTGCCCCCTCTAAATGAATTCATTTGTATTTAAAATTTTACTGATCTGCTTTCTAGTTTTGACTATGCCAATTCTTTATTTCTAATTAAATATTTTTCTTCTGGGTAAAAAAAAATATGAATGTAAAATATGAATGAGGGTAGTCAACAGTGAATTCCTATTAAGATTTTTGAATAGTTAAATTAAATAGAGAAAGGTTGGGTAGAGGAGGAATGGAACATTTTGGACTTAGAATCCAGAGACCAGAATTTAAATCACCCTTCTTCTACTTTATAGGTAAAGCCCTTAACTTCTCTAGACCCTCATTTCCCTCTTTGAAAATGAGCATTTGGACTAGGTGGTCTCTGAGAGTTTTTCTGTTTCTAGATATATGATCCTTATGCCTCTAAGTTTTAGGGTCATTATGAACCATACCTTAGTTTTTTTATCTATAAAATGGTAAGAAAGACACTTGTACAGTGTTTTCTAACACTTTATGATCTCATTTGGGATTTTCTTGACAAAGATGCTGGATTGGTTTTCAAATTCCTTCTCACTTTGCAGATGAGAAAACTGAGGCAAACAGATTTCAGTGACTTGTCCAGGGTCCTGCAGCTAGTATCTGAGACTGGATTTGAACTCAGGTCTTCTTGATTTTAGGAACACTATGCACTGTGCCACCTAGCTACCTGACACTTGTACTATCTATCTTTAAAGGGTTATAGAGAGGAAAATATTTTATGGATTTGAAAGTGGTATACCAATGTGAATTATTAAAAATTAGATATATGTGTGTGCTGTATATGAACATGTATACACACACACACACACATATATCCACTACATAAAGCCTCCCATCAGGGGGAACTGTGTACTTGACTGGGTTCCTTCTAATTCATTTGTTCTGGTATCATAACTTTATTAATGCAGCCCCAAATTTGTGCAAATGGAGTCCAACAAAGGATATTTTTGCTTATAAAGTCTTATTAGAAGTTGACTTTTTCTTCCTAAAATCTGAGTTGTACCGGAAAATTTGGTCATTGTGATAGTAGCAACCTGAAACAGACCTTTCCGACTTTCGTCACTGCCTTTGTAAGCCAGACTTGTTGCTATCTTGCTTGTGAGACTTTTTGTTCAACTATGAAAGCAAAGGAACTAGATCTGAGGCCAGGTTCCCGTAGGAAGTATTTTTTTTTCATATGTCTCACATCTTTAGCCAGTGCTTGGTGAATAGAAGTGATGATTACAAGAAAAACTCTTTGGTTATTCAATTTTTTAAAATCTTTGTTATTTTTTTAAGTGGTTGTTTTATGTCCTAACTAGGAGCTGAGCGTCTAAGGAACAAGAATGCAGTTATGGGATTTTCTTTTAAATAGTGCCAACCAACCTAGAGTATTGGATTGCCCCTGTCGTTAGCTCGCTGTGTGTTCTGAACCTCCCAGAACTCAATTTTCTCATCTTATCTATAACACAAGGCAACTAGACTGGATCACAAAAGTTTCTCATTTCAAAAGTTGTTATCTGGAAGAGCATGGAGCTTAAAGAACATGAACCATGTCCAGTGAATTTGTAACATGGGCAAAGTCTCTGTAATAGGCAGGTGATGGTGAACCATAATGAGTATTAATTTAAATACATTTCTTCCTTTGTGATATTTGGTACACTGCTGATTGAGTGAATGTGTCTATTTTAAACATGCATGGCCATTTCCCCATATTCAATCATGCTCCCTAGGCCACCATTTTGCTTCTTTGTCTCTCCTCCCAGCTAGTGAGAGCTTGTGTTTTTAAATGTGGACCCATGAGTCAACAACTCCTCTGAAAATAGTCCTTTAGTTGTCGAGTCATTTCAGTGGTGTCTGACTCCATCCTTCCTCAAATACTCTGGCATCTTTGTCCCAAGTGCAGTCACAAAGATTTGGACACAACTCAACAACAACAGCAGCTTTAGCAAATGCATTTGGAGTCAGGAAGACCTCAGACCCTTACTAGCTAGCTGTGTGATGCTGAGGAGGTCCTTAACTTCTCTCAGTCTCAGTTTTCTTATCTGTAAAAGGGAGCAATACTAACACCTACTTCACAGTGTTGTTGTGAGGATCAATAAAATAATGTGTCTAGTCCTTTGCAAATGTTAGAGTCATCTAGACTTCATGCTCCAGCCAAACCAAATTATCCATAATACATCACTCTTACCCTCTCTTCTGCCATCTCTCTCCTTGATCACCTTCCTGGAATAGATCTTTCTTCTCTATCATCCTCATTTCCCTTGAAATCTTCCCTTTCTTCAAGTCCAAACTCGTAAATTTAAGGCTGTAGGCTTCATCTCTGTACAACTCTTTCATTTTACTGTTGAGAAACTGAGGCCATGAAGTTAAATAGCTTGCTTAAGTCCCAAAAGGTTCTTCCATTAACTACATGTATGACCTTAGGTAAGTAATTCCATTTCCAAGAATCTCAGTTTCTTTATCCATAAAATAGACATAATAGTATTTGCACTTTCAGCATCCCTTTAAGTCAAATAGGCTGTTCATTATGGTTCATCTTTGCTGTCTAGTGCCTTTTATTTATGTGTTTTGAAAGCAAACAGGGTTAAGTGACTTGCCCAGGGTCATACAGCTAGTAAATGCCTGAGGCCCAGTTTGAACTTAGGTCCTTCTGACTCCAGGGCTGATGCTCTTAGTGTCTTTTCAGTTGATCATTTTCAAACTATTTGCCTTGATATAGGGAAGTTTTGCACCTAAAGATTTTTCAGTTTATTTATTTATTTTTAGTTTTCAACATTCATTTCCACAAGACTCAGTTTAAAATTTTCTCCTCATCTCTCCCCTCCCCCCACTACAAAACACTGTGCATTCTGATTACCCCTTCCCCCAATCCTCTATCACAACTCTCCCTTCCCTTATCCCCATCTTCTCTCTTTTCTTGACCCCATTACCTGTATTTCTTATTTCCCAGTTACATCCAAAAACAATTCTCAACATTCATTCATTAAACTTTGAATTCCAGCTTCTCCCCGTCCTCCCTCCCCACCCATCCCCACTGGAAAGACAAGTAATTCAATATAGGCTATATATGTATACTTTTTCTAAAGACTTCCATAATAGTCATGTTTGGAAAGACTAATTATATTTCCCTCCATCCTATCCTGTGCCCCCCCATTTATTCTATTGTCTCTTTTGACCTTATCCCTCCCCAAAAGTGTTTACTTCTAATTACCCTCCTCCTTTCATTTGCCCTCACTTCTATCATCCCCCCACACCCTACTTACTCCTTTCTCCCCTACTTTCCTGTAATGTAAGGTCGATTTTCATACCAAATTGAGGGTGCATGTTATTTCCTCCTTAAGCTGCATGTGATGGGAGTAAGCTTCACTTTTTCCCTCTCACCTTCCCCCTTTTCCCCTCCATTGAAAAAGCTTTTTCTTCCCTTTTTTATGAGAGATAATTTGCCCCATTCTATTTCTCCCTTTCTCCTCTCAATATATTCCTCTCTCAACCCTTAATTTTATTTTTTTAAGTAACATCCCTTCCTATTCAACTCATTCTGTGCTCTCTGTCTCTCTCTCTCTCTCTATGTGTGTGTGTGTGTGTGTGTGTATGTGTGTGTGTGTATGTGTGTGTAGTTTCTCCAACTACCCAAATACTGAGAAAAGTTTCAAGAGTTACAAATATTATCTTTCCATATAGGAATGTACACAAGTCAACTTTAGTAAGTCCCTTATAATTTCTCTTTCCTGTTTACCTTTTCATGCTTCTCTTGATTCTTGTGTTTGAAAGTCAAATTTGCTGTTCAGCTCTGATCTTTTTATCAAGAGTGCTTGAAAGTTCTCTATTTCATTTAATGACCATTTTTTTTCCTTGAATTATTACACTCAGTTTTGCTGGGTAGGTAATTCTTGGTTTTAATCCTAATTCCTTTGACTTCTGGAATATCCTTTTCTAAGCCCTTTGATCCCTTAATGTAGAAGCTGCCAGATCCTGTGTTATCCTGATTGTATTTCCACAGTACTTGAATTGATTCTTTCTGAGTGCTTGTAATATTTTCTTTTTGATCTGGGAACTCTGGAATTTGACTATAATATTCCTAGGAGTTTTTCTTTTCAGATCTCTTTCAGGAGGTGATTGGTGAATTCTATCAATATTTGTTATACCCTCTGGTTCCAGAATATCAGAGCAGTTTTCCTTGATAATTTCATGAAAGATGATGTCTAGGCTCTTTTTTGATCATAGCTTTCAGGTAGTCCCATAATTTTTAAATTGTCTCTCCTGGATCTGTTTTCCAGTTCAGTTGCTTTTCCAATGAGATGTTTCACATTATCTTGCATTTTTTCATTCTTTTGATTTTGTTTTGTAATTTCTTCGTTTCTCATAAAATCCCTAGCTTTCATCTGCTCCATTCTAATTTTGAGAGAACTATTTTCTTCAGTGAGCTTTTGACCCTCCTGTTCCATTTGGCTAATTCTGCTTTTTAAAGCTTTCTTCTCCTCTTTGGCTTTTGGGCCTCTTTTGTCATTTGAGTTAGTCTGTTTTTAAAAGTGCTAATTTCTTCAGCATTTTTTTAGGTCTCCTTTGGCAAGCTATTGACTTACTTTTCATGATTTTTTTGCATCGCTTTCATTTCTCTTCCCAATTTTTCCTCCACTTCTCTTACTTGATATTCAAAATACTTTTTGAGCTCTTCCATGATCTGGGACCATTGCATATTTATTTTGGAGGTTTTGGATGCAAAAGCCTTGACTTTTATGTCTTCCTCTGATGGTATGCATTGTTCTTCTTCGTCTGAAAGGATGGAAGAAAATACCTACTCACCAAGAAAGTAACCTTCTATTGTCTTATTCTTTTTTCCTTTTTTCGGCATTTTCCTAGCCAGTTACTTGACTTTTGAGTTCTTTGTCAAGAGGAGGGTATAATCTGGGGACTTGTAAGTTCTCAGTTCCTCCAAGGTGGCACAGTCAAGGGAGAGTAGTTTTCTCCTCTTCTGACCTGTACTCTGGTCTGGGAGTAACTACAAGCACTCTTTTCTGCAAGTAGAATTCCCTCTCCAAAGCCTCCACCAATTCCACCAGTCAGCACTGCTTCTCACCCCAGGGTCACCACCCAGGGCTGAGATTCAGATCAGTTGCTCAGTTCCCCCACGGTGTTTAGGGTAGGGCTCCAACTATGGAAGCTGCTGCAGGCTAAGACTGGGCTAAATCACTACTTGACTACTGCATTCCCTTCTCACCAAGGTGAAAAAGCTTACTCACTGACCTTTGAAGCTGTCTTTGGCATTTGTGAGTTGAGGATTGTGGGACTTTCAGCTGTTGCTGGTGGCACCTTGAATACTGCTTTAGTCCTGTCCTTGCCAAGGTGTGACCATGGCTGGGATGGGCTGTGCTCCATGCCTTGTGCGATAGACCTTTCCTGTCAGCTTTCCAGGCTACTTTGGGTTGGAAATCTCTTTCACTATGTCGTTATTTTGTGCATTCTGCTGCCCTAAAATTTGTTTAGAGTAATTTGTTACAAGTATTTTATGGCCTGTGGGAGGAGAACCTCTAGAGATGCATCCTTCTACTCTGCCATCTTGTCTCCATCCTCCACCTAAACATTTTATGTTGATGTATTATAGAGTTTGGGCAGGTATGTGGCACAGCAGATAAAGTTCCAGGCTTGGAGTCAGGAAGACTGGTCTTGCTGAGTTCAAATTCAGCCTCAGACTCTTACTATGTGATCCTAAGCAAGTTACTTAATCTTGTTTGTCTCATTTCTTCATCTTTAAATTGAACTGGAGAAGAAAATGGCTAACCACTTCAGTTTCTTTGCCAAGAAAAACCCAAATGGGGTCATGAGGAGTTGGACATGACTGAAACAACTGAACAAATTAAGGCGTTTAATTGTATAATACTGATGACTAGAGAATGGGACCCTTTAAAATGAACTGCTCATTGTGTAGTAGTATTAAGTGTCATAATGTTTCTAATATTTTATTTCTCTCTTGTATTTTCTTTGTTTTTCCTGTATTAATATAAAACATTATATTATATATTATATTAATACTATCGACTTATATGAAGGGTTGTCAAAAGTAATAGCAGAAGCATCCTTATCACCTCATGCTCCCTTCTCCAAATACCCAAAGAAGTGCTTAATTCTTGGTATTTCCTTGGTTTTCTTCCAGGACAGGCAAAGCAAAGGATCAAGCCATGGCTAGGTGGGGAGGGTGAGAATTGTTACTCAGGAATGAGGTAACGATGAGAGAGGAGCTTTAGGAAGAGACAACAATGAATGGTTTCAGAAAAGGTATATTGTCAGACTTGAAGGAAAAGAATGGGCTGCCAAGGATATGCTCAAAAAAAATTTTTTTTGGACTATAACTTCAATATAGAGCCATCCTTGGAATGTCCTTTCTGTTGGTGGTGGTGATGTTCAGTCGTTTCAGTCACATCTGTCTCTTCATGACCCCATTTGGGTTTTCTTGGCAAAGACACTGGAATGGTTTGCCATTTACTTCTCCAGTTCATTTTACAGATGAAGAAACTGAGGCAAGCAGAGTTAAGTGACTTGCCCAGGGTCACACAGCTAGTAAGTGTCTGAAGCTGGATTTGAAATTAGGAAGAGGAGTCTTCCTGATTCCAGGTCAAGTATTCTCTCCACTGTGCCACCTAGCTGTCCAGAATGTCCTTAGAAAGCCTCTTTGAGGGAATATTAACCATCACAATCAGTGTTAGGTTAACACTGGGATGAGCAGACCTAAGGACCAGCTATGATCCTAAGCTGCTCTGGGGAGATTGGGTGGTGGGGGATCCAGTATAGTTGTAGTTCTGATGGTAGCAGTGTTACAAAGCAGTAGTCTAATTCTATACTGGCAGGAAGAAAGCCAAATGGTAAAAGACAAACCCTTCATTATTTAAATCATGCTATTCTGTTGTGTAGTCTTTTAAAGCAAGGAACAATTATCTGAGATATGAATTTGCATCAGGAACATTTCTTCATGATAGAGGAATCAAGTCAGTATTTTTGCATTGTCATCCCAATGCTTATCTTGGGAATTTGCTGTCTTGCCTGATGTTTCTGCAATAATGTGTATTGATTTGTCTTCTTGGCCCAAGTCTTATTTCCTTCTTTTATAGATGTATGACTAATAGATCTTGTTTGTTGTTTAGAAAACAGAAAAATGTAATAGATTACTGGCTCTTTTTTATGTTTTAGTATTTTTGTTGTTGCTTTTCCACTGGTGCTGATGAGAGGTATGGTGGAAGAGTTATTAGGGAGCTTGTGGAGTCAGGAAAACCTGGGTTCAGGTCTTACTTCTGACACATATTGCCTGTGTGACCCTGCACAAGTAGTTTTTCACTGTCCTCAAGCAACTCTCTAATATATAGTTTGCAAGGCAGGTGCCAATCTGCATTGTGAGAGTGAAATTACTGTCTGGGAATTTCCCTCTACCAATTAACACAGGCCCAGTAAAAAACCAAAGTACATTATGTTATGTACTTATTGGAGAGGGCATAAAAGTAAGGCAGATGTTATTTACTTGTGTGAAATTTGATTTATTCATAACTTTAAAATTTTGTTGTTCAGTCATTTCATTCACATCTGACTTTGTGACCCCATTTGGAGTTTTCTTGGTAGAGATACTAATTTGCCATTTCCTTCTCCAGCTAATTTTAGAGATGAGGAAACTGAGGCAAACAGGTTTAGCTTGCCAGGGTCACACAGTTCGGAAGTGTCAAAGGCCATGTTTGAATTCAGTAAGAGGAGTCTTCCTGACTCCAGGCCAAGTGCTCTATCCACTGTGCCACTTAGCTTTCTTAAAATATATTTAATGTACTTACAGAGTTTCACAGGGTCGTAGAATTAATTAGTTAGATAACATAGCACCCTAATTTTACAAATGAGGAAACTATGGCCAAGGAAAACTAGTTTATTTGCCCGTGGCCACAGAATCAGAATTCAAACCCAGTTTCTCTGACTCCAAATCCAGGACCTTCACCACCACAACTTGTTACTTCCAGATTCATTCTACTTAACATCAGTAGCATGGTCTTTTGGGGGCATCTGCTTTACCAAAAATGACCCTTGTCTATTTCTGGTTAATTCATTGTTTTCCTAGAGTTCCTAGCACCTGCTGACCCCCTTTATGGCATTTTGCTATCAAGACTGAAGAAATAAATGGGAATCTTTTTTGACGAAGGGGAGTTTTATATTTTTGTTTCATTCAGAATTGTTCACATAGAGGCCAAACTGGTAGTGATGAGTCTATGTATAGTTAGGTTGGTCTTTGGAAAGTTAGTCTATCAGTAAGACCACAGTCTTTCCAGTTATGGTACAGAAGGTCCAAGAACTTGTACTCTGCTCATATAGCTTCTGGAAATCTAGGATCACCGATGATATTTTTAATAAATATTTTTCCAGTGATGCTACATGGATACAAATCATAAAATACCCCAGATCTCAGAAGAGTTAAAGTTATAGATGATACACAGTACAATAGAGAACATAAGAAGACTATAGCTTATTACCAATAATAAACTCAACCTGCGGACATAGCCTAAGAACATCAGGAAAGAGGGTGACTGATTATATAGCAACAGATGGAGAGCTCACCTAAAAGAGTAGCATTACCCAGGTAATGTCACGTGACCACTGTCAACAAGACCTCACAGCATGTTTGGTCCCTGCTGTCCAGGGGATGGAAGGATGGATGAACGAAAGGTATATGGACAATAACTGCAAAGGATAAGAAGACGTGGATGGATTGTGATATGTACTATTGGAGACACAACCCACATCAGTGAGAACATGGATCCATTCTTAAGTATTCTTAGCATCACATCACTATAGATCTGAGAAAAAGATCGAGAGTCTCTGATCCAATGACTTTTTTTTTTGTAGGAAAACTGAGGTATAGAAAATATGTTCAATATCTAAAGCTAATTGAGTGAGGAACCGAATTATTAGCATTAAGGTGTTTCGATTTATAGATAAGTGAGTGGCTTTTTCTGCCTTTTCTACTCCCTCTCTCCCTACCTCACTTTCTGTGAGGAAAAGGTTTAAACCACTGTAGATTATTAGCCCAAGCAAAACTGTTTAATTCAAATATAGTCATCTTTTTAAATATAATTACCCTTAGGCATTTTTTTCAGATGCTACCTTATGGGCAACTTGTGGTAGTAAAAGTAGAGAAAAGAAAATACAAACTCATCTCTCTTGCTGTTTACTTTAGGGAGGGCCCAAAGTAAATTAGCTGAAGTTTTAAAAAATCTGAATTTCATTTTTTTAAAACCATCAGAACAAGTTATAGCCTATAAAATTCTGACTATATTTTACACCACCTTTCTCCCTTCTGTTCGAGATGAGACTAGGAGAGAAGAGTCTTGCTGTTCTAAACAGGATAATAACAGATGGGGTAAGAAGCATGGACTGACTATTCAGTATGGTGCAGTGAATAAAGGAGTGGCTTTCTAGATACAGAACCTGGGTTTAAGTCGCAGCCCATCTACTTACTGCTTTTGTGATGCTAGACAAGTCACTTCATCCTGCTCAGCCTGTGACCTCCTGAAAGAGTTTACTACCTCTTCCCCTGTGGCCTTCTAACACAGGCAACATCTCTATCATACCTAGAGGCCCCTCTTGCACTGGAAACAAGATTAATGAAGGTAAACAGTCAAGGGCATTTTGCTGCCCACATTAAAACAAAGTCACTAGGCATGGATGAACTCTATCCTAGTGGTGAAATTCCTGGTGAAATTCTGTTAACCTCCTTGAACATCAATTTCTTCAAGGCCAGAGCTGGATTATGTAACTTCTATGATATTTGAAAGATCTGGGAGAACAGAAGAAATTTATAAGACTGGAGAAGGTCAAAACAAAGTCCTAGTTTTCAAGAAAAAGGGAATAAAGTGAAATCTGTTACCTATATCTTAGTGAACATGACTTATTCCTTAGAAATTTGTAGAACATATTATTAAAAGGATGGTTTGTGAGAACTTCGAAAGGGAAGCAGTGATCACTAAAAGTTGACATGCCAAACAGATCAATGCAGATGAAATTTCTTTCCTTTTATGACAGAATAATTGGACTAACTGATTAGGGGAATGCCATAGATAGTCTTAGAGTTCCACAATTCCTTTGACAAAATCTTTCATGCTATCCTTATGGACAAGATAAAGATGTGGGCTAGATGACAGCAGAGTCAGTTGGATCTGGAACTGGTTAATAATAAACTCCAGTGACTTCCTGTTGCCTGCAGGAATAAATACAAGAGCTCTGTTTAGCATTCAAAGCCTTTCATAGCCTAATCTCCTCCTGACTTTCCAGTCTTCTACAACATGCACTCTTCATCCAGTGAACTCGGCCTCCTGCCTGTTCCATGAATAAGACACACTCTCTCTCTCTCAGCTCCCAGCATTCTCTCTGGCTGTCCCCTATGCCTGGAAAACTCTCCTCTACTCTGGTCATTGACTCCCCTGTCATCCTTCAAATCCCAACCAAAATTCCATCTTCTATAAGAAACCTTTGCCAGCCTCTCTTAATTTCAATACCTTCCCTCTCTTAATTATTTCCTCTTTATCTTGTATATAACTTGCTTCTTAGATATTTGTTTGTATGTTGTCTCCCCCATTGGATTGTAAGCTCCTTGAGGATGGGAGCTGTCTTTTGCTTCTTTTTGTCTCCCAGGGGCTTGACCTGATACTTAATAATATTAATAATAGTTGGTACATTTTTTGAAGTTTTAAAATTTATTTTTAAGTACAAATTAAGAAAATTAAGAATTAAGAAAAAATTGTCATGTACACAGCAGAACATAACAGAGGATTCAATATGAAGTAATAAATTTCCATTTCAAGGAAACCTTTATTATAATAAATATTACACATTGTTTTCAAAGCTGCTCAGTTTTTTTTTTGCTTCCTTGTGGATTTTCTTTGGTTCTCTGCTGTGCACTTTTTACTTTATTTTTCCCATCCCTTTCCACCCCTCAAAGAAGGCGCAATTAAGTACAGATATACACATATATACACAATACACTTACACATATATGTGTAAGACTGTACTATGCTTATTTCTTCTTATATCTGTTTCTCTGAAATTGAATAGCATCTTTTTTCATAAGTCCAGGTCTTTCCATGTTTTTCTAAATCAAGTGGCTCATCTTCCTCCACCACAGCAATATTCCAACCCAATTACATCCTATCGGAGAAATTGTCTGTGAAAGTTTTCTCCCAATTTTCCGCATTCCTTCTATTCTAGGTTTTGTTTATACAAGAAAATTTTAATTTAAAATAATCAAAATGATTCACTTTGCTCTTCAACAATGCTCTCTCTCACCTTATGAAATGGTTTAAGGTCTGATACTATTGAATCTACTTCCTTTACATCTTTTTTACCCTAGCTTCTTTAAATTTCCTAGCCTTTTGTTCTCCTAAATGAACTTCATTGTTATTTTTTTCTAACTCAGATAATTTTTTGATAATTTAATTGAAATGACATTACACAAATAGATTAGTTAAGTAAAATTGTCAATTTTTTATTTTATTGGTTTTACATACCTATAAACAATAAATATTGCTTAAATTATTTAGATCTAACTTTATTTGTTTGTATAAAAAAGTGTTTTTGTGTTTGTATTCATATTTCTGTGTCTGTTTTGGCAGGTATACTCTCAGGTATTTTATCCTATCTAGTTATTTTAAATACTCTAAAACAATGTTGAATAATATGGCTGATATGTAGTGTAGTTTCCCTATTTTTCTCTTTCGACTAAATCTATTTTAGTTTTGCCTGAAATCAGAAGTACTGCCCCTGGTTTTTTAATGTCATAAATTCTATTCCTGACCTTTATTTTTTTGTGTGTCTCTCATTTTTATAGCATTTCCTGAAAGCAAGATATTGTTGAATTCAACTTTTTAATCCGCTAACAGTTTCTGTTTTATGGGTAAATTCATCCCATTCATGTTCTAAGCTATAATTATATTATATTTTCTCCTCCCTATTTTTCCTCTCTATCCTTCTCACCCTATTCTTATCTTTCCTCACTCTTATGCTTTACTTCTACCTGCTACCTTGCCCTGTTGTTCCTTAACCTACCTACCTCTCCAAGAATTCCTCCCTTATCTTCTCCTCCTACCCCCTGCACTCTGTCCCCTTCCCCTCCTATTTCTGTAGGAATTTAGAATAATCTATACACTCTTCTAGATATACATGTTCCCTCTTCATTCCCATTCCCCTTTAGCACAACCTGTCTTCCCCCTTCAGGCTTATTCTGTGTCAAATTCTCCCTTTTTGCCTCATTTGTATGAGATAATTTTTCCTTTTTATCTCTCCCTACAGTTTTTTAGACACTCCAGCATACTCAGCTCAGTACAAGCCTTTCTTTCAAAAATGACCAAATAAAAATGAGTCATAAAAAATCTGATAATATTTTCATATATAAGAAGTAAACAAAATTTGATCTTATTGAATGTTATCATTGATCCTTAATATTTACTTCATATTTCTCCTGGATGTTCTATGTTGAATTTTGCTTTAAATTCTGCCAGTTTGTCAAAAATACCTGAAAGTCTTTCAGTTTGTTAAATGTCCTTCCTGCTCCCCACCCCCTCTCAGGAGTATACTTAACTTTGTTGGATTGTTACCTTTAGTCGAAACCCCAGCTCTTTTGCTTTATGAAATATAGTATTCCAAGACCTAGAGTCCTTCAACATAGTAGCTGCTAAGTATTATGTAATCCTTAGTGTAGCTCCACAATATTCAAATTATCTTCTCTTCTTGCTTCCAATATTTTCTCCTTAACTTAGGGAGATTTAAAACTTGCCTATGATTTTCCTATAAGTTTTCCTCCTGGGATCTCTTTTAAGTGGTGATTGATAGATTTTTTTCTATTTCTACTTTGTCTTCTTGTTCTAGAACTTCGGGAAATTTTCCTTCACAATTTTTTGTAATATTGTATTGAGATTTTTTTTAATCATAATTTTCAGGCAGTCCAACTATTTTATATTATTTCTCCTTGTTCTGTTTTCTATCAGTTTCATATCAGTTTTCTAATGAGATGTTTCATATTCTCTTCTAATTTTTCATCTTTTGGTTTTGTTTCATTATTTCTTTGTGTCTTAGAACATCATTAGCTTCCCTTTGCCCACTTCTAGTTTTCAAGGAATTATTTTCTTCCTTAATTTTTTTTTGGTTCTCTATGTCAAAGTGATTGTCTCTTTTTTCATAATTTTCTTGATTTTCATGGATTGCTCTTTTTTTCTAATTTTTCCTCAATCTTTCTTATTTGATTTTTAAAGTACTTTTTAAGATCTTCTAAGAAATCTTTTTTGTGCTTTTGATGTTTCTCATTGAAAAAGGAGTGGCATTTTTAGCTGTTGTCTTCCTCTGAATATGAATATGAATCTTCTCTATCCCCACAGTCTCTATGTGTGGTTGGATTGTTTCTCCTTTGCTTTTTCATTTTTATCCATTTTTTTTGGTTTTATTTTATTTTTAACAGCTATTAGTATGACCAAGTTCTAATCTGGAGGTATGGAGAATAATGCCTCCCCCTTCTTATCTCTCATCACTCTCTGACCCTAAAGACTTCTGGCAGACTCTATTTTCTAAGATGCCATCATGCTAAAGTTAGTACACAGATTGATATCTGGCACATACTTAACATTTTGTCTCAGTTTAAATCAACAGGTATATGTTAAGTACCTATTAGGCTTCACAGACCCTGCTCTCAATGAGTTTACATTCATTTCAAGAATCTCTGTATACACATGCAAGTAAATACAAAACATAAGCCAGAAGTTTTCTTTTGCCAGAGGTTGAGAATTAACAACTGAAAGGATCAGGGGTGGTAGCTTCAAGAGGTGGCACCCCAGATATATACATACATACATATATATATATATATATATATATGTCAACTTCTCCCGTTGGTGTACTTGTATATTGGCTCTTCAGAAAAGCTCCAGGGCATATGATTGGTTAATTTTAAGTTAACAGTTCATTTTTTGACTTTAGAATTTTTGGAAAAACTCTGATACTTCCAGAGCCATTGGGAGTAGTTAGTCATCAGACTTTAAGCTACTCAATACAATTTTTTAATTTAATTCACAAGCATTTATTAATCTTATATATCAGGCACTATGCTAAGTGCCTAGGATACCAAAACAAACAAACAAACAAATGAAACAAACCCTGTCTCCAAGAAACTTACATTCTCTTTCTATTTTTTATGATGTTACCTTTTGAATTCAGATTGTTTATTCATTTTTGAGTTTATTGTGACATATGGCATAAGAGGAAAACAAAGGGAAAGTTGGCTCTAGAATCCAAGAACCTGGGTTGAATATTCAATATAATTAATGAGAAATTACCACTTGATAGAAACAAATGAGATCATGGGGATTGAGGTGATAGTTAATTATTAAAACTAATATAATTATTGAAATTATAGCAGAATTTCCCCCATTTTCTCCTCCAGTTCTAAAAGAAAAATGAGGGATAAGGACAGTTGTAGGGGCTATAAGGAAGGAGAGAGGAGCAGGGATGGATAAAAGTCTACCTCTACTATTTTATGTACTTACACATACATGTGCATGCATGTCTAGATATGTGATTTTTGTCAGTGTGAGTACTCTCTTCATGCCTTAGTCCAGTGGTTTTCAAAGTGTGGTGGTCCCTAAAACCCTTTCAAGGGGTCCATGATGTCAGAACTATTTTTGTAGTAATACTAAGACACTATGTGCCTATCACAATTGTCCTCCATTTTCCACCTTTATATTTTCATGAGGCCAGATTTTCTTCATATAGTCAAACTAAAATAACACATCACAATAGGTGAAATAGAGAAGTAGATATGAGAGTCCATATCTGTTAAGCCAGACAGTAAAGATATTGGCAAAAATATGTAAAATAATGCTACTCTTCTCACTAATTATGTTTGTTTTGGAAAATACAGTTTTTAAAATGAAAATATTATTTATGTTAACATATAATAAGTTTATTATTATTTTTCCATTATTTAAGAAAATTTTAAAAATTTTCAGGTTTACTTTCTAATCTTGTAAAAATTGATAGGTGTAACCTACATAAAAAAAAAAAAGCTTTTGGGAGTTCTCAATAATTTCTTTCTTTTAAAAAAATAATCTCTTAAGAGAATAAAGAGACCTTGAAACTGAAAGTTTGGGAATCACTTCCTCAGACTAATCCTATGTACTTCTTATCTAATTCCTTCTGTCAGTCCTTCAGAGAGTGTTCAGCCAATGTTTTAGAGATATTCTGATTCTTTTAGTGACTTAGAGGTAGCATTATATCTGTCAGGTGCCCACCTGACATTGCTTCTCATTTTTGCTCCATGAACAGCCCACCTCTTTTATCTATTGTTAACCCCCTATCATAGTCTTCATTACAGCAGTTTATCATGGGATCATAGAGTTAGACATGGAAGTTCTCTCATTTTACCGATGAAGAAACTGGGGCTTGAAAAGCTTAAACATTTGGCCAGGGTTACATGACTAATAAGTGTCAGAGGCAGTATTTGAACTCAGGCTTTTCAAACTCTGTGCCTAATGATCTATCCACCGTGCCACCTAATTCTTTCTAATATATGTCCAAAGCAGAACTTGACACCAGGTTTTTCTAGCTCTGAGGCTAACTATTCAGGTCATCCTGTCCTTATAAATTCTGACTTTTGGTTAGGGATAGGGACTGGACCTGTGATTTCATGTTAAAGGAAATTCTTTGTCATATACATACATACATATATATATATATAATATCTGCTAGGTAATATTGTTCTTCTTTGTGGAATGAAAGGGAAACTTTACAACTCTATGAAACACAAGATGAGAAAGGCTGTAGTGAGTCAGGAGGTTATTCCTACATATAAGGAATGAACGGTGGTGGTGGTGGTTCAATCATTCCAGTTGGGTCCACCTCTTTGTGACCCCATTTGGGATTTTCTTGGCACAGATTATTGGAATGGTTTACCATCACACTCTTAATAGTCCTAACTAAATCTATAGTTATGACACTGTTTTATGTAATCCTTTCCCATCAGATCACTCTTCTGAAGCTTACTGATCCCTAAAAGCTGCAACATTTTTGACACTGGTCACCTTGCTATCTATCCCTTACAAGAGATACGTCACCTTTAGACCCCAGGTGTCCTCACTGACTGTTTTCTCTGCCTTCTGGCTTCCCTGGCTTCCTTCAAGTCCCAGCTAAAACCTCACCTTTCCCCAGATGACTGGAGAAGAAAGTGAGGCTGGTGACTTTACACAGCCCTCCCTCACTTAAATCCAGTTCACTTTCATTTCGTGGCATCACCTCCCTGATATCATCGATGAACAACAACATCTCACCTATGGCCTGTAGCATTTCTCAGTCCGCCTTAAGGCTAATATCTTCCCTTTGTTGATCATCTCCAATTTATCCTGTGAGTATCTTGTTTGATCATGGTTGCTTACATGTTAACTTCCCTCTGAGTTCTTTGAGATCTGGGACTGTCTTTTACCCTTCTTTATATCACCAGAGCTTAATGTCTGGGGAACCATGGTTAAGTATTAAATAAGTACTTATTAGGTGAAAGAACTGAAAGAAAAACACTAGACCCATTAAAAGTGGTAAAATTCTAACAGTGGCTCATGACTATATAGAAATTTCAGATTTGCAGAGAATTTTACATGCGATCTCATTTGAATGTCACAACAGCATTATAAGGTAATTCTGTATGTATCCATGAGCCCCATTTTGTAGATAAGAAAACTGAGATGAAAAAAGGATTAAGTGACTTCTTCACATTCCGAAAGCTAGTGAGCATCAGAAATGAGATTCCAAGACTAGGTGTTGCCCGATTCCATGGGTTACACTTTCTCCACTTATCTCAACCTATCCAATACTCTTTCCCTGAATACTCATTCCCTGAAATGGGAAGCTTTGAACTGGCTTTCTAAACCATATGTCCTAATAAAGAAATGGAAGAATTTCACTAGCTAGGTATTATTCACTGTATCTGACTGCAGGTCTCTGACTTCAAGTGCAGCATTCATTCTGTTACACTACATTGCTTCCATATGCTTCTGTATGAAAAACAACAAATTTGGGGGCAGCTGAGTGGCACAGTGGGCCTGAAGTCAGGAAGACTCATCTTTCTGAGTTCAAATTTGTCCTCAGACACCTACTAGTTATGTGATCTTGGGCAAGTCTCTTAACCCTGTTTATTTCAGTTCCTCATCTGTCAAATAAGCTGGAGATAGAAATGGCAAACCTCTCTAGTATCATTGCCAAGAAAACCTCAAAATGGGGTTATGAAGAGTTGGACATAACTGAAAATGACTGAACAATCACCACAATAATTTGTATGCCAGTCATAAAGGGACGTAACCATGACGTATTAGAAAGAGCTCTTAATTGAAGTTAGAAGACCTTAGTTTGCTGTCTACTAATTAGCTCTGCAACATTGGACCTTTGTTTTCTCATCACTCAAATGAAGGTATCATCAATTCAACAAATATTTATCAAGTACGTATGTAGAACAAGCACTATGCTAGGCTGTGGATGATACAAACTTTAGAAAAGGTATCTTTGCCCTTATAGTACTTAGATTGTTATCCAAACATGAATCCAATGCACATTATCATATGTTAAGTATGTTAAAGAGCTGCCAAAAAAAAGACCCAGAATGGTTTGTGAAATCTGAGAGGAAAAGATGTTACTGTCAGAGGGGATTGAGGGAGATTTCATGGGGAAAGCAAATAGCATTTATCTGTGCTTTGAAGGATGGGTAGGAATTCAACAGTTAAAGAGAAGGGAAGGAAGACTTTCTGGAAATTGGGAGTAGTATTGATTGCCTGTGAAAAGGTGTGGAGGTAGGGGAAGTCCAGAGGAAGTTTTGGAAAGAGATAAAGAGAGGAGAAAAAGGGTATAAGGGTGGAGAAGAGTGGCATGATGTGGAGAACCTTGCATTTTAGGTAAAAGAATTCCAACTTGACATCATATGCAATAGGGAGCCACTGGAGATTTTTGAAAAGAGAAATTTTATTTTATTTACCCCCATTAGACTATGAGCTCCTGGAGAGCACTATGTTGTATATGATATGCAATTAATCAATATTTGTTGAATTTCATTGAACTTAATAGCTATATGACTCTGGATAAGCCTAAGTCTCAATTTCTCCATGTGTAAAATGGGAGTGGTAATAGTATCTACAATACTTCACTTGTGTGGACTAGATGAGAATTTACAATAGCTTTGCATGCCTTAAAATAATTTATAAAATCAGTTGTTATGTCATTATCTTATTTTTTAAAGATTAATTACTTTTTAGTTTTAATCATTCACTTCTAAAAATTGTTTTATTTATTTATTTAGTTTTAGTTGTCAACATTCACTTCCTTAAGATTTTGAGTTCCAGATTTACTCCCCATCCCTCCCCTCTTCATACCCCAAGATGGTGTGTAATTTATATGGGCTCTACATATATATTCATATTAAACATATTTTCACATTAGTCACAGCTTTTGTAAGATTTTGAGTTCTAAATTACCCTCCTCCCCTAATTAGTTCCACAGGATGGCATGCAATCTGATAGGCTATACATGTATAATCATATCAAAGATATTTCCACATTGATCATATTGTGAAAGAACATCATCTCCTTTTTTCCAACCTTTTTAGAAATCAGATATCTTCCTAGTGAGGCACTATGGGGAATAATCATTTTTATTCAGGCATTTCACTTGTGTCTGATTCTTTGTAATCTTCTTTGGGGGATACCTTCCTTTGTACTCCCAGTGCTTAGCACAGTTTCTAGTACATTTTTGTTGTGAGGTCATTTTTCAGTTGTGTCCAACACTCTGTGACCCTATTTGGGGTTTTCTTGGCCAAGATACTGGAGAGGTTTGCCATTTTCTTCTCCAGTTCACTTTACATATGAGGCAACTGAGGCAAACAGGGTTAAGTGACTTGTCCGGGGTCACATAGCTAGTAAGCGTCTGAGGTCAGATTGAAACTGCGAAAACTGAGTCTTTCTAAATCCAACTCCAGTGCTCTGTTCTCTGTGCCACCTGGCTGTCTACCTACCACATAATAGGTGCTTAATAAATGTTTATTTGCTATGGGACCTCAATGAAGCTTTCACTTTAAATGAAACACGAGATCTTTAAGTGCACAGGAAGCTTGGAGGACTTGCTAATACTTGCTAGTAGGATTCCTCCATTATATTTAAAGCTATAGTGTTCAAATCAATCACTGTATAAAAGGCAATCCATTGAGTTTGTCTGGGATAGTAGCTTAAATAACTGATAACAGTATTAATGCAAAATTTTCTCAGCATAGATCTTCATAGGTAATCCAATACAATAATTTGTAATATGAATAATACAAAATCTTTTTTTTTATTTAGCTTTAGAGCATGATAGTTTCTTTTTATGGGAAAACCAGGATAAAATATGTGAATTTCATATTTCTCTGCTAATTTATGTTTATTTAAACTACTCTTAAAATCAAATGACTTTCTTTGAACATATCACTAGATGGTCAGTGGGTGATGGAACTTATAAGTTCCTTAGGTAATAGGGAAAGGGCAATCCTTGTTCAAAATTCACAGCAGATGACAATTCCCAACTGACTATTTGAGACTTTACTATATTTTTGTTTCTTTATCTGGTATTCTTTTTATACAGATCATTTCATAACAAAATTTGTCTATCAGTCCTTATTAAGTAGTCTTGATCCGATTTTTTAAATGTATGAAAATTTCATGTCAATACAACTCCTTTGTGCCCATGTTTTTCAAAAGCTATGTGCCCTTGACTCATAAACACCTGTGTTTCCTAGACTTAAGTGACATCTTTCGTGTTATTCTTTCTGAATCATCAGAGAAGTCTTTCTTAATAATGATACTATCTCTTGTTCCCACCCTTCCTCCCCCAGACACTTAACTCTATCTAGATGAAATGTAATAACTATCATTTCCCCATATGTTATTCTTCCAACTTATTTCCTGCATTGCTTGGTTAGTGTGTGAGTGATTTATGTTATGTAAGACACAGGCTAGTTAGACTCTGCTGATTTGCTCTGTCCTATGTAAGATTTTATTTAAGAAGAAAATATAATTTATGAGCTACCGCGTGTGTTGACAGAGATGTCCAGCTGTTATCTAGACCTATACAATAACCAATTTAAATATGAAAATAAGCAAAACAAGGATTGAGAGAACCATGTTCTTACCACCTATCTCTTAGATAGCTCTTTCAGTGTAAAATGTTTTGATAAGCAGGGAATGTGATCTCCTTTCTTCAAAGTACATCTCCATAACTAAATAGCCCAATAATCCTTCATATATAAATAGCCTAAATAGTCCTTTCCTGACCTCCACTTTGTCCCCTCCATTATTGTCACATCATAGTTATTGAAATTACTTTGTATACCTATTCCATTTGCTTTCTTGAGTATCTGTTGCATTCCCCCCACAGTAAAATGTAAATTGTTTAAGGGCAGAAATTGCTTCTTTTTTGTCTTTAATAACTTCAGTATCTAGTACACAAGGCCTTAAACATGATAGGCATTTAATAAATAGTTTTGAATTTCATTGAAATCAGTAGCATTTTACAGATGAGGAAACTGAGGCAAACATAGGTTAAATGACCTGCCCAGGGTCACACAGCTAGTACAAGTGTCTGAGGCTGGATTTGAACTGATTTTCCTGAGTTCAGGCAAGGAAGCAATGCAGTTTGGGGTGCTGGGAACCTTGAAATATAATGGTACAAGGCAAATCTGCCTGGAAAGTATTCAAGCATTCAAGCCTTCTTACAGTAAATGAAGCAAAGTTTATTGTAAAGCTTATAGGAGTATACTAGATTCCCAGTGAATTTGCAGTTTGAAGGGGATGAGAATGATACTTTTATACGAAAAAAAAAAAGACTGAGAGAAGATTTGGATGGGATTAAGAAGTGGTAAATAGCCTGGAGTGACCCAGGAGCTACAGTGAAAGAATTTAAGTTATTGGAGACCTACGGTGAAAGGACTATTAAAAAGGACTGTTGAGTATCTAGGGACTGGGCCAAATGCCAGGGACTGGATTTTGTGGGAAAATTCAGCAACTGGGCTGCTGAAATGTATGAGAAATTTCGGGGTCCAGGTGCCATCACCCCATCAGAAGGATAAAAGATTACAAGAAAGATCATTCTTAAAAGTGCATCAACCTTGGTCCAGGAGGCATAAATACAAAGTGCATATTGAATAATTAAAATCACTTTAACAGTTAAAATTCTTCTTAAAGTAAAGGACCAAAGGAGTTGGTCAGATTCAGTAAGACATACATTGAATTGAGTGCCTATGAGGGGAACTCAGATTTGCAAATTACTTATGTACATCTTATCTTGGTAGCTTGTAAGCTTACAAAGGGGCAAAGATGAGTTTTCATCTTGTACTTGAATCTCCTATGCCTGCCCAAGTGCTTATTGAATTCAGGAAGAAGATGGACAAGAAAATTGTATGTTTCTTGTGGCTTACTTCCAACTCTGTGACTGGGCTTTGGTTGGTGGGTAGTATAGTCATCCCTTCCACATTGTGACTTTACCCATCATGGTTTTCATATACCACAGGTTGGCATAAGAAATTAAATGGGAATTTTGGGGAAGCTGCAGATGACATAGAAAGGCCAGCCAGTAGACGACATAGAAAACATTTAGAAACTCAGAAATACATGTTTTTGTATAATATAAATTATTTAAATCCCATAATAATTCAGACTTCTTCTCTGGTATGAAAGGAGGACCAAAATTTTTACTTGGATTTTCCACATCATGGGGGCTCCTTGCTGCTAATCCCCCATGAAGTGGAAGGGATAACTGTAGTCATGCTCCCTGTCAAGGCACAATGAACAATTTTTCTTCTTAACTTAACAGAGTGAAGTTTATTTGACTTTGATCAGTTGATGCTGCAACCTAGAGTAATCAGGATTCCCTGGCTTTGCTTTCCAGCTCTTACTGGCTATTGTCCATTCAGGGGGCCCTTTGGTAGTTCCTTTGCTTATCCTAATTTAGCCCCTCACTTGGGACATTTCTAAGTATTGTTTTTGCCAGATATTCATAGTTGAAAATATACTGGATGCTCTTGATAAAATTCATCTGGAAATTGACTAAGGTGAACTGGTTTCTTTGGGTGGTTCAGTGGATAGAGTACTGGATTACCTGTCAGGACTTCTCATCTTCCTGAATTCAAATCTGACCTCAGTCACTTACTAGTCAACCGTATAATAACAACTCACATTTTATAGAGCTTTCCCATGTGCCCAAGGATCCCAAGAGGTCTATATTGCAGATGATACTATCCCACTTTCACAAATGAAGAGACTGAGTTAGAGAAGTACTAATTAGCCTGGATAAGGTCAGGGATTTGAAATTGTGGTCTATCTCAGGGCTCTTTCTTTTCTCCCATGTTGCTTCTCAAGTTCATGACATTTCACAAGTTACATGGGTTCTCTGAGCTTCAATTTCTCCAAGTTTGAACAAGATGACCTTCAGTGTCCTCTTAGCTCTAAAACTGAGTGAGAGTATGAAGGTAGAAATATGGTCTAGTGAAAAGATTTGGAATCAGAGGACTCATGTTTTAATTACATCACTGTTGCTTAGTACCTCTGAATTCCTTTCACCTCTGTCTCTGCCTTCCTTAAATAGAAGAAGTTGAACTAATTTGTCTCTGAGGTCCCTTCCAACCCTGGGTCTATGATGTCACTACTTTTAGTGCTGCTGTTGATTTGATTCCCTTGGGATCTTTTCTTACCATGTTATGATTAATATACTTGAGAGGTGCTCTTGATAAAATTCATCTCGAAGTTGACTAAGTTGAACTGGTTTCTTTGGGTGGTTCAGTGGATAGAGTACTGGGTTACCGGTCAGGACATCTCCTCTTCCTGAGTTCAAATCTGACCTCAGTCACTTACTAATTGAGTCATCCTGGGCAAGTCATTTGACCCTGTTTCCTTCACTTTCATCATCTGTACAATGAGTTGGAGAAGGAAATGACAAATCACTCTAGCATCTTTGCCAAGGAAACTCCAAATGTAGTCACAGAGTGGAACACTACTGAAAACAACTGGACAACAACAAAGAAAACAAAAGTTCCTGAAAAGTATCATATAAAACAAGACATTTTATGTTGAACTCTGTCTTCCTATTAGCTTCTAAAATAAAGAGATATTTTTAAGGAGACAAAATCTGAACCTGAGATCAACAAATTAGATTGCTCCTCAGTGCCATGCATGTTACACTGTTAGTTAGGATGGCAAGGACTGCTGTAGTGATGGCTGTTCTCTGCCTTCTGCTAATGTCTGTGGCATGCTGTCATGGAAAGAGAACTGCATTTAGGATCCAGACATCTAGTTTGTAGTCCCAGCCCTAAAACTTACTGACTGTTGTGACCTTAGGCAAGTCACTTAAGATATCTGAGCCTCAGTTTACTCATCTATAAAATAGAGAGGCTTGTACTTGTGTTGCCTGTCTCACAGGGTTATTGTGAAGAAAGCTCTTTGTAAACTTTAAAGAAATAGAGGAGGGAATTTTACTGTTGTTTTTCCCCCTGAGTCATCAGGAACAAAGGTTAGGGTGTCCCTAACCAGCAAGTTGAAGTTGCTGGTTATGTTTCATGTGATTGACAAGACTAACATGAAGCCCGTCAATCCAAAGCTCTCTCTTCTCTGCCTGGTGACTATTATGCTACCAGACTTGATTAAAATTCCCGTGTTAGTGTCTGTGGGCATTGTTAAAAATATGTATTTTATTATTTGAAAACCAGGAGAGAAGAAGTGAGGGATTCTTGTTCTGTTCCATTAATAGGCTAGCACCAATTAATGCTGCTTTCTTTTCCTGAAGATCACGATTAATTGAATAGATTGGTTTATTGACCTGGTTCTGGAAGTTATAGCAAGTTTAGAAGTAATTAAATCCTCCTCTCCTTATAATGAACTGTTTTAATCAGTTTGCACACCACATCATCAACTAATTTGACCATTTTGAAGGTGTCTCCAGCTATTGTGTATCAAAATGAAGTGACTTATGTTGACTTTTCCTGGGAGCTCTCCTTCCCCTGCACTCTTTTTCTGAGCAGTGTAGTCCTCAGATCCAAAAATATTTAGCATTAATATGGACCTTTTTTCTTCTACATCAAAATATTTATAGACAATAAACATATTTGTAGCAGTAACTTTTTGTCACAGCAAAGGACTGGAAATAATGTTGATTCCCTTTATTTGGGGAACTGCTAAACAAATGATGTACATGAATGAAGTGGGTGATTACTGAGCTATAAACAAGGAATATAAAGAATTCAGAGAAGCATGGGAAGACTGATATGAATTGAAACAGTGAAGTAATCATAAACCAGGTCAACAACAGATACAGTAATTACAAGATAAAATGAGGAAAAATCTGTTTTTTTGTCTTTTTTGTGTTCTTTTGACATGGGATGAGCAGATGGGAAAAAATAGGGAAAATATGTTAGGAGCTGAAGGTAAGCTAAAAAGATACCAATGATTTTTTAAAAGTAATAGTCTTTCAGTACAATGGCTGTATCTTTTTTGCTTATTTGAGTTTCTAGTTTGTAAACAACAAGAATGGCCTCCTTAATATTAATTATTATAAATGGAGGGGGGGAGACAACCCAAAGACAATTCAATATATTAATTCAACCATGACCCCCAGAAATGAATAGGAAACCAATGCAGATTGTATAGTCTGGGTATGAGGAAGAAGAAAGGTTTGATTTTTTTTTTATTTTGATGTAAGAGACTTATGAGTACCTTTGATGATCAACCCGTGAGTAAAATGTTGAATTAACATAGTTTGTATGTGGTGAATTTCACATCCAATAACATTTAACTCTCCAGTGTAGATAATGAAAATTACTTTGAAATCATTGAATGCAACATTTAATAATCTGGGAACTTTAAAAAATGGATTTCAAAACTATTTCAATTAAATTTCAATTGGATCATATAATTTATTAAATAATAAAAATATTATATCATCTATTTATATAATATATAATAATTAGTGAATTAAAAATTAACTGCAGAAAATCTTCATTGTAGACAATATATTATTGAAATAATGTAATTTTGAAGTATCACAAATGGCAGACCCATCAATAGATGGGATCTTTGTTTTGGAAAATGATTACCTCAACATAATTACTTCAATATAATGAAGGTACCATATTTATAATAGTTACTTATTTTTAAAATCAGAGTTCAGGCTAGTCTATTTATTAACATTTATAGGCCCAAGGGACATCTTTTCATTCTACAAATGAGCAGGGAAAAGGAAATGCTCATTTTATAAAGAAAGAAAAAAGTTTTTCATTATGACAATTTTTTTTAAAGTATCCAAACAGACAGGAAAATACTTATTTATATTAAGAAGTTGAAGAGTTGAAGAATGTAACATTAGAGACAGGGAAGAAGGACCGATGAATGTGTGGAGCCAGTAGAGATGAGGTTTACCCAGAAGAGATAGTTGAACTTTGTGGGGAAGAAATTGTTGCATGGCACTCAATAATCTGTAATTCAGTGCTATCCTCCAATTCAGGAATCTTTAGCTTCAGTATAGAACTCCTCCCTACTTGTGTGTGTGTGTGTGTGTTTGTATGTTCATAGGTAGCATTGGGAGAGAAGATTGAGTAATGAAGGATCAAAAGAAAAAGGCATAAGTAGTATTGGTTGGTGAGTGGTACCAAAGACAGTGATTTGTCAAGCTGATGATCCCAATAAGGAGGTTTCCTTTCTTCACTGGACACTTATCTAAGACATGGTAAGACTAGTTAGATTTAATAACTTCACCTGATCCTTGGTGATTCACATGCTTCTCTCTAGGTCAAAGCAGTTTGATGTAGTGGAAAGAGTTCTACATTTGGAGTTGGAGGACATAGCTTCAAAATCCTGGCTCTGTCACATCTACCTGCATGACTCTGGGCAAGTCACTTAACTCCTTTGTGATATGAATGATGGGAATTTTTTAAAAACAAGAGATAGAGTCAATCTAACAATAGCTAGCTGACTAGATAGTCTGATGTTTCACAAATATAATTAAAATTGCTTTAAGCTGGAGAGGGAGAAACTGCCTACATGTATTTACCAAGCTGGAGTCTATAAAGAACAGCTACAGGAAGAAAAGCAATAGCAATTTACAGAGATTCACAAAAAACAAAAATTCAGTCACATCTGACTCTTTGTGATCCCATGGAACATAAGACACCAGACCCTTCTGTCCTTCATGATCTCTTGAAGACTCCAAGTTCATGTTCATTGTTTCCATGACTCGATCTATCCATCTCATCCTCTGTCCCTTTTCCTATTGTCTTCCATCTTTCCTAAAATCAGGGTCTTTTCATCTATCTATCTATCTATCTACCTTTCTATCTATCTATTATCTATCTATCTATCTGTCATCTATATCTGAACTTAAGACATAAAACAAGCATTTTATAACATAGGAGATAGGAAAAAAGATGATTGCTCATGAAACTATAACTCTATCATATACAACTTACTATTTCTTTTAAATATATATTAAAGGTATCATGTAATTTTTTCTTCCCTCCCCCCAATCCTAGACACAGCTACATTAATACACACACTCATATATATATATATATATATATATACATATAAACATATATAATATCTATGTATGTACACACATGTACATATATGTGTGTATGTAAAATCATTCTATACATCTAAAATACCACTTCTTTCTCTGGATGCAGATAGTATCTTCCTTCATAGGTCCTTTGTAGTTAATTTAGATATTTGTAATAGTCAAAATAACTTATTCTTTCAAAGTTGTTCTTAAAACATTACTGTTATTGTATACAGTGTTCTCTTGGTTCTGGTCATTCCACTCTCCATTATTTGTTGCACATCTAACCATGCTTTTCGAAGATCATCAAGTTCATCATTTTTATAGCAGAGTAGTATTCTATCATGATTACATGTCACAATTTGTTCAGCCATTCCCCATTTGACCATCATCCCCACAGTTTCTAGTTCTTTACCACCACAAAGAGAGCTGTTATAAATATCTTAGAACAAATAGGTTCTTTTCCTTTCTCCCTAATCATCTTTGGACACAGACCTACTAGTGGTATTGCTAGGTCAAATAGCTGGGTTATTTGCTGGGTTTAATAACTCTTTAATAACATCAAAGTCTTTTCCAGTGAGTCCCATCTTCTCATTAAGTGGCCGGAGTATTTAAACTTCAGCTTCAGTATTTGATCTTCAGATTTCTATATATATATGCACTAGTAGGGTAAACTAAAAATCCTAATGGAAGAGAGGAAAAGTTGAACCCATAACGACCAGTAAATCATTAATATAACTTGGTTATGTGTGCAACCCAAGCATGGTTCTGGAAAAGGAAAAGCTTATTCCAAAGGAACCCAGTAGATAAAGAGAGAACCCAGTAGATAAAAATAAAGTAGATATAAGTAGAGATACAGGACTATATGTTAAAAAGATCTTCCTCATGTGAGGAAATCCAGGGACAAGGAAAAAGAAAATTTTGTAGAAATCATTTAGATATTGCTTGGTATGCATAGTGGGGTGTTATTAAGAAATCTATAAGAAGGCAAAACTACTCAGTTATTATTTTTCTTTCTGTTTTTGTCTCCTTGATACAGAATCATCTTTGAACTAAAAAGAACAGGGCAAAAAATGATTCATGGGGATTTTAATTCCAAGATAGGTTAGGGAAATGTTAAGAGAACACCTAGCTTCCTATGATGAATTCAACCCACAAGGTAGCAAATTCCTCTTCACCCAAGGCTGCCATGTGTATGTTGCAGAGGAGATTCTTATTCAGGTACAGGTTAGACTAGATGGCCTTTGAAGTTCCTTCCAACTCTGAGCTTCTGTGCTTCTGATTCTGTCTTTTGTTTCACATTGAGACAAAGCCAAAACAGCTTTTGTACAAGCACAGAAAATGTTGGCATAAACTTGGTGGTTGTGATTAGATTAAAATAAAATGCCAAACATCAGCATTCTAGAAACTGTTTACAGAACTGAAAGGCATGGAAGCCTGAGACTTTCTTCTGTACGTATTTTGGGGAGAATTAGAAAAATCATGGGTGTAGAAGAAAGCTTTGATATAATTTAATCCAACCCTCTTCCCTGCTGCCCTGCCCAACCTCCCACCCCTGCCACCTCCACAGAAGAAAACAATGACACTACCAAAAAGATAAAGTGATTTGTTCCATAATACAACAAGTACACTGAAAGGAGCAGAGGTAAGATTTGAAACCAGGCACTATGACTCCTAGTGTAGTATTCCTTAAACCCCATCATGCTGCTTTGTCTTGAGAGAACAGCAAAACCATTATAAAATTGCCTTGTTTATTATCTGGGAAGGGTTTAAATAGAGTAAAAGTGACTAATTTATATCCACGCTAATTGTATCTTGGATACTCTGTCTAAAAACCACTCAGTGTTGTTTCCAGTTCCAAATCAAAGGAAGTGGTACTGGGTTTTTTTTACATACGAAATAATTTTCATTTTAAAGGAAAGACCTTACAAATTCATAATTAGCTGGAAAACTGAACATCTTATGCACCTTACCCCCCCCTCCCGCCAGTATTATGATGAAATATGTTAACTAAATCTGGCATTTACCCATCATGAGAAAGGTAGCAGGTCTTTGGTCTTCAAAGAATTGAGAACTTCATCATCTCAGTGAAAGCTTCTATTGGATTCCATCCCCCATTTGTCAGTCATCATTTTACTTAGGCCAAAAGCCAGCCCTTTGCAAGATCTACCAGTATTTCAGAAATCTTGTGAAGGCAGAAGCAACGTGAGGGAAGTCAGAGGGTATCTAGGATGATACTAAAAGCTGGCTTGTAACAAAATCCTCAGCAGGATTTAGTCTCATGTATTGGAAGCATGCAGGGATATTACTATTTTATGACAACAGTTCTAAGAGAGAATGGATTGAGCAGGTATCATTTTAAAGAATGGCCTATTTTGCTCAGGTTTAGCTCAAGAACTACCTTTTGCACAAAGCCTTTCCTGTTTCTGGCCAGTACACCACCCTCTACCCTCATCCACAGAGACCTCCCCTCCATCAAGGTTACCTTCATGCAATAATACATAGAACCCTGGAGTTGAGAGTCAGGATCCTGCTACTCATTAACTCTATCACCCTAGACAAGCCCTTAACCTCTCTGTAACTCATTTTACTCGTTCATAAAATGAACGAGATACTATTTCAGATGAGATACTATATGAAAGTGCTTTGCATATCTTTGTGACTTTTAAAAAGTTCAAGAGATGTAGTTCCTGGGGAATTCAATCATTGTGTTAATAAGACTAGTGTGTTATTAATAAAAGAAGTCAGTGATACTCTTGAGTGCCAAAGATTTTCAAGGTGGTGGACTCACAACTTATATATCCTGGGAAAAGTGTTCCTGAGGGTGGCAATCAGCTCTGATTGGTTAACAATTAGTAAGAGAATGAATATAACAGTGAGAGGTAGGCTTATTCTAATGAGGGTCTTGGGGATGACTTGTATCACCCAAACTTTGGTTGAAGAGATTTACCAATTTCCATGTCACCCATCTGAAAAAAGGGAAAATCCACCTTTTCCCAGACTTTTCTGAGTAAACACAGTGAGCAGGAGGGACATTTGCCTAAAGTTAGAATTTCTTTTACAGCCTTTGATCCAATCTTAGTCATCTTGGCTGGGTAAGGCTTTGAGAAAGATTTCCCACACTGGTTGATTTCTGGATGAAGGAGCAGAAAACAGGAAAAACTTTGGCCCTAATTCAATAATTAGTTATTCATATAAGAGAGAAGTAATCATTTCTCTCACCTTAAAGTGCTATATAAATGCTAGCTATTATGTGTGTGTGTGTGTGTGTGTATGACAAGGCAAATATATATATTTATATATTTCCAACCTATGTAAGTAGAGAGAGTTTCCTAATTTGGGAGTTTTTATATATGAAAGCATTGGTCCATATATATGTTTGTGTTGTCTCCCCTTTTTAATGTGTGGCTTTATGGAAGGCTTTAAAGGTGTAACCATTCAAGAAACAGTAGGGTTCATGTCAACATATTCCTGAATCAGTGCTAGTACCCTAGAGCTCTTTGGAAGTCCTCTGTCTGTTCTCTCTTTGTCTTTCTCCCTCCCTCCCTCTCCTCCCTCTCTCTCCCTTTTTCACTCTCCTTCTCTCTCTTTCTCTCTCTCCTTTTCTCTCTTCCCCTCTGTCCCTCCTTCCCTCCTATCTGTCTAGCTTTGTCCGCCTATGTCTGTCTATGGACTGAACTCTTAAATAGTTTGTCGAGGGTATTCTCATTCAAGGACAAGTTGTACAGCTAGATACGATAAGGCCCTTCCATAGCCCTATTGTGTATGTATTTTTCATGGGAGTATGTGTGTGTCTGTATACACACATATATACATTATCTACATCACATATATTTACATAAATTAAATATGTGCATGCATGTGTATATACACATGCATCACACACATATACATACATACATGTGCATGTACTTGTGTGTGTGTGTGTTTGTGTGTGTATTGCTACCAGCCCTGATGTCCAGGGGAATGATGCAAACTTGCTGATAAGAAGTCTAAAATCCTCCAGACCCTTCAAAGCTCACAAAGGCTTCTTCCAGTCAAATGATGGGGTAGGGAAGATATAAGATCAGGGTATGCTGGACCTGGTTTTCAAGAACTGGTTGTTAAACTTTCACTGTGAACATTTATACCTCAGAAATCAGCAAATACTAAAAATCAGGAATTGATTTATTGCTCTGTTAATTGTCTAGACTTAAGAAAGAAATGGAGAAAAATGTTAATAATGTGGATTAAATTTAAAGTCCATCTTGTGTGCATTTTCCCCCCTGGACAGCGCATGGTTAAATAGGGCACACTTCTTTGTAGGACCTAGGCCAAGGCCAAATCTGGCCTTCCTCTTTCCCCCTGCCCTCCCACCCCTCCAGTCACGGTTCTTCAGGGATTTGTTGCAGTTCCTTCTCTCCCATTGACTACTGTTAGAATGCTTCATTTTAAAGCTGAATTCCATACTTTTATGCAAGATCCATAGGAGTGATGAAATCCCTGAGTTTATTGGAACACAGTTCCTGCCTTCCATCATTTCACTTTCATACAATACCTTTCAAAGACTTCTCACACTCAGTCTAAAGCCTCTGACAGAGATTGAATGAACCTGTTATCACTGTCTTTAAGTGAGGTAGAATGACTTGTTTGTGTAAATATCAGTCAACTCCACCTTCACACACAGAGATTTGGAGAGACAGAGACAGAACCCTCCCACCTCCCCCCATATCTATATATGTGTGGTGGGGAGAAAGAGAGAGAGAGAGAGAGAGATGGATGGAGGGGAGGAAGGAGGGAGAGAGATATAGAGAACGTGTTTGAAATCTGTAGCAGTATTCCTATGTGGTTTAAAATCCTTGTCAGTCTTCAATATTATCAGATTCCCAAATATTTCTAGTATGTAGTTAAATATTTGTTTTCCTATGTGATTGCATCAATGTTGGTACTTCTACCAGTGATGCAGATGGTAACTTGTTCATACCTTCCAATTCAGTGACATTAATAGTACCTTCATTGTGGTGCACCAAATATTCTGGGAACCTTCCTCTGTCTCCCTTGACATTGCTCTTAGATACCAACAGAGAACATGGATTATTTCATGATTCTCACTATGTGATTGGTTCACCTTCCTTTCTAGTCATATAAGTTTTTAATGACAATTTTGATATCACCTCTGTGCAACTTTTGACAGGTCATGTATGGAAGCACATTCACAGCCATATGAGGTTTTTTTTTAAAACAATCTTCAATTTCAGTTCTTCAGAGCCATGATATGTATGACTTAGAGTCACAAATTATCCCTGGAAGAATATTTCTGTTAAAAGATGGGCTTTTCTTTCAAGGTAAAGCTGAGTTCATTGAAAGGTAATAAGGTCTTCTCAGCTCCTTTTCATTACTAGGCATAGTTCACTAACTCTGACCAGTGTCCAAAATATATACTGTTGTGCCAGCTTTGTGGGTTGTTCATGTAACTTCATATTGTAGTTTAGGAAATAAACTCACATTTTCCCCCTCTAATGCCCTCTCACTATCCCCATTCAGATAAGTTAAAATCTTCAGGGAATATGGGTTTCATTTAGGAGGCTCCACAATGCTCTGGGACCTGATTATCTGCAAACAAAAGACTCTAGGAGACATTGCCATCTATGGAGGAGTTCTTAATTGAGTGTCTATGAATTTTCCTTATTTTTAAATATTTTATAACTATATTTCAATAAGACTGGTTTCCTCTGTAGTCCTATGTATTTTGTTTTATACATTTAAAAACATCATTCTGAGGAGTCCATAAGCTTCACCAGACTATCAAAGGGGGCTATGACAAAGAAAAATTTAAGAATCCCTGTTCTAGAGGAAGTGCCTCCATTATAATGAAAACACTTGTGGAGGACATAGGTCACTCTATTGTATAACAACTCTTTTATCATTAATAATCAGAGGGTTCTAGAACAAAGTTGTGTCCATTGTTACATCTTTCAAACAATTTCAAGCAATATGAGTTTGATACATGTAAGTGGGGGGACAAATTGTTGGGAGAACAAAAACATACCAACTTACTCAGATTTCTAGTCTTTATTCTTGGAGATTTCCAGGTAAAAGATTTTTTTCACATTCTCTTAAAATAGTTCTACTAGCCCTTATCAACAGAGAGTTCTGGCTTATAGCTAGCTTAAGTTACTCATGCTTAGCCTATTTTCATTTGCCCTCAGAGTGATAAGGAATTGCTGACACTATGATTCTTACAATAGTTTTTCATATAATTAGCATCTCCATATTGTAGTTGAGGACATAACCCCACATTTTCCCCCTCTAACACCCTCCCCACCCCCATTCAGATAGGTTAATATCTTCAGGATTTAGAAGGCTCCCCAATGCTCTGGGACCTCATTCAATCAGCACATTGTTATATGAAAACAGGAGACTCTGGAGGCAGAGTCTGGCATCCTTGGCATCCTTGATCCTTCTTTTCTCCCCCGAAGAACAATTTGTTTCATCTTTTTTATGAATTCTAGCCTCTAGCTTTTCTGGAAACTTTATTTCTCTTTTCAAGTTTCCCACGCTTTTGGGGGGCCCTCTAGTATCCCACTGACGACAGAAAGAGCTCCCTCAACATTGCTACTCAGCTGTAGTTTTCCCAAATTTTTTTCCCAATTTAATTCAATGAATAACATGGCCACCGTGGAACTGTGACCATGTTAAATGATGGGAGATGGATCAAGGAAAAGTGAATTTGGACATTTAGAACTAAATCAAGACATTAGGAGCTACAAATACCCAAAACCTCTACCTAAATTTTAGACTCTTAGGACTGAAAAGGCATGCTAGATCTTAAGAAAGAATGTGATTACTGGATTTGGAAATTCATCAGTGTTAATTCACTTTTTAAAAAGTATTCCTTCTCCATTGTACACTTATATAGTAACTATATATTGAGTGTAAGAAGGGAAGTAGTAAGAGATTAGACTGAAAAGATAGGTTGGCATTAGATGATAAGCTCCTTGGGTGACAGGCTACTAAGTTTGAACTTTATCTGCTAAGTTGATGAAGCAGTTGTGGTTTATGAGCAAGAGGAAAAGCTGCTCAGATTAATCTGGCCATAGTGGGGAGAGTGGATAGGAGGAGAAGGAGAGTTAAGATGAGAAAGGATATTGTTTTAGCTCCATTGAGGGGGGTTAATGAGGTCCTGAATTAAGATGGGGCCAGTAAAGAACAGAGAAAAGGGGAGAGACAGGAGTTAGATTGCGGCAGTAGAAATGATTGAATTTAGCAACTAATTAGTAATGAAAGAAGAGGCAAAGTTTGAGGAAAACTTGGAAGTTTTCAGCATAGGTAACTGGAAATACGGTGGTGTCATTGACAGAAATGGAAAAGTTAGGATGGGGAAGGCTTTATGGAAAAGATGATGAATTTAGTTTTGGATATGTTGTTTGAAGTGCTGGTGAGATATCCAAACTATCAGAGGTTGTATGGAGGTCAGCTCTATAGACAAGGATTTGGGAAACATTTGAATAGAAGTGAAGGCAGGAGCAGCTAGGTAGTGCAGTAGAATAGAACACTGGCCATGGAGTTAAGAGGACCTGAGTTCGAAAGTGGCCTCAGATACTTAGCTGTGTGACCCTGGGCAAGTCACTTAACCACAACTGCTTCCTTCCACCACCACCACCCCCAATAGAAAGTGAGAGTAGAAGCTGTAGGAGTGGATAAGAAAGCAAGGGAAAGTATGTAAATGAAAAGTCAGAGAACAGAACCCTGGAAAATGATAACTGTTTAAGGGAATCAGAGTACAAAGGAGGTAGTGATCAGAGATTTAGAAGGGAGATCAGAGACAGTTTCGCAGAAGCCAAAGAGAAGTGACTTTCAGGGAAGGGATCAACCATTTCAATGCAGCAACAACATCAAATAGCCTGAAAACCAGGGATCGACTGTGGGATTTAACAACTGGGAGGCTGGAGAGAGTTATTTTCTTGAGGTGTTAGGATAGAAGCAATTTAGGGTTAGAGCACATTTAGGGTTAGGGTTAGGGGCAATAGTTTTGAGAAATGAAAGTTATAAGTAGGTTGCAAGCAATAGTGTGCAGGAGAGAGACAGTTCTTGAGAGCCAACTGTTAAATTTCTAGCATGAGTACTTACAACCCAGAAATCTGCAAATGAAATAAATCAAGACTTGACTTGGTGTTTTGTTAATTGTCTAGACTTAATAAAATGGAGAAAATGTTAATAGTTCAGATTAAACCTATAAGTATGTCATGAGTACATTTGGGATGGGGGGGTTGGGAAGTGAGTTGTTAAACATTTATTTCTCAGCACATTCCTGGTTGTAAGGAAGTAAAGATAGTGATTACAACATACCTACCCCCCAAGTTTAGTGGTAAAGATAAACAGAGGAACACTGTCAAAGGAAGATCATTTTAGGAAAGTGAAAGAAAAATGTATATATACATTTTCTATAACAGTCTTTAGGTTTTGCTCATTTCACTGTCCAGCAATTCATACAAGTCTTTCGGCTTTCTCATAGTTTTTGTTTTTTATTGCCCAATAATATTCCTTTACATTCGTATGCCATAGTTTGTCCAACCATTTCTCAACTGCTGCATGCCCACTTTGTTTCCATTTTTTGAAGCAAAAATATTTTGGCTTGCTTGTCTGAATATGGCTTTAAAGTAATAGATTTTCCCCAATTGATAAATGGTCAAAGGATATGAACAGGCAATTTTCAGGGGAAGAAATTAAAGATATCTATAATCATATGAAAAAGTGCTCTAAATCACTACTGATTAGAGAGATGCAAATCAAAACAACTCTAAG
>CM053769.1:645710744-645735373 GCA_028658325.1 Potorous gilbertii | reverse complement strand
TTTGTACATAGTTACTTGCATGTTGTGTCCTCCATGAGATCATGAGCTTCTCAGAAGTGAGGACTGTCTTATAACTTTCTTTGTATCCTCTGTGTTTAGCACAGTGCCTGACACATAGTGGGAGTTTTGTAAATGTTTACTGACTGACCCAGATATCTTTCTAGGGAATTCCCCAAAAGCACTTCCTTCCCTGGACACCATTCCTCTACAATGTGTTATCTTCCATTTCAGAATATATATCCTCCAGGGCAGAGACCATCACTTTCTTATTTGTATTGCTAGCATCCAACGTAGTATTGGTATATCTTGTTATTTAACATATAACTTTCATCAAGTTACACTTTAAGGACCTCTGATTTTGACCAAGTGAGCATTTCCTCCATCATTGCTTATCGTACCTTACTCAATTGCTTCCATGAGTTGTGCTGGCCAAAATGTTCTGAGTCTATAATTATCTTATTCTACAGAAAATAAATACTACATTGAATATGAGCAAGTACCTAACATTTTTAACTTTTAAATTCTAACCTGGACTCCTTCTTGGTCCCTAATGTGTGCTGAATAACTCTTAAGGAGATTTTGAATAGACCCAGAATATCGAGAGCATAACATCCTAAGCCAGGCTTGGTTCTTCAAGTAAATGTTCCTTTCCTTTATCTTTTTTCTCTATTTGACTCTGAGTCAACAATAGCATATCTTTACCACATTCTTGATGAGGTTATTTATCCTGCACACCTAATGACACTGTACCTTGTGTAATAAATTCTCTGATGTACTGTACAACCAAGAAAGCATCCTCTTTAGCTGTTAAAGATATCAACCTTTTGAGATGGGGCTTTTATAGCTTTTCATTATTATCTTATCTCTAACTTTTGATTAGTTAAGAATGCCACAGTAAGGTATGCATATATTCATCTCACATATACATGAGGCTTTCAAAATAGCTATTTACCAAGGACAGGAAATAACTTACATCATCTAAGTCAAAAGGAATATCCATTTCATTCTGAAAAAAAAGCAAGTGTATGAGCAACTCAATCATTTAGGCTAACTGGATACAAGGCAGGCTAATAGGAAAGGGCATTCTGTTCTCTTCTCATTTCTAATGCTTGTAACACTGAACCAGTCTGGTAGAGTAGAAAGAAAACTGGATTGAAATCAGAGGACCTGAATGTGTATTCCAACTATGCTTCTTACTACATATGCCAAATTGGGCAAGTCACCTAACTTACCCAAGGGAAAGGGTCTGGCTGAATTAAATCCAAGAATCTTTCAAACTTTTTAGTAGACAGCACTGACAGCAGAGAAACAAAATCAACTGATGCAAATTTGGTTCTGTACTGGAGAACATATACAAGAAAATCATACCCTAACACAGTCAGACATTTCAGCTGCTCATAGATACCATAAAAGGCTCTTATTCTTACTATCCCTCCCCTAACTCAGTACCATTCAACTATCCATTTGGCCATCATTGATGTTCCTTGTTAATCTGTCCACATTCCATAAAAAGAAGTGAGACAAGTTGGTGCAAGCAGCTAGCAAGGTAAATAGAAGGAACAACAGTGACAGTCCAAATTAAAACTCCACTTTATCCTCTGGAAGAAGCTGAAGGTATGGAATGAAGTTAGCCCCATTTGCTCTGGAAAGACAAGCTGAATTCAGCCTGGTCATTGCTTAAAAGGAAAAACTGAGGTCACAGAAGTACTAGTTGCTGTAGTGCAAGGGATTGCCACAATTTCTCCTGAGGTGCCATTTGACAAATTCAACCATTTTCCTATATGTGTAAAATATTGATATTAATATTATTAATAATACCCAATATTTATATGATATTTACTATGTTCCAGTCACCATGCTAAAGGTTTTTTAATGACTGTCTCATCTGATCCTCATAACAATCTTGGGTGGGAGGTACCATTAACCTCTATTTTATAGATGAGGAAACTGAGGCAAACAGAGATTAAGCGATTTACTCACAGTCACACAACTAGTAAGTATATAAGTCTGAATTTGAACTCAGGTATTCCTGACTCCAGGCCCAGGATCCACCCACTGCACCACTGAGCTGTCATGACAAGTATCATTATACAGAAGGACTGCGTAACAACCTGCTTCTATGCCCCTGCTACTATCATAGCAAATGAACCTGTCCCAAGAGCTTTCTCTGGTCTCCGTCCATGTATCCTGTGTGAGAAATTTTCTCCTTAGATGTTACACACTATAAAGAAGAAACTTGGCAATTACTATAGATCTGAAGCTGAAATCTAACTTAGTGGTCATCTTGACCAATACCCTCATTTTTACGGATTACGGAACTGAGGCTGACGAAGTTAAATGCCTTGCCCAAGATCACATATGTAGTAAGACGAATGGTCAGAATAGACAATCAAATTCTCTGATTTCAATCCACTTTTCTTTCCACCCTTCCAGGCTGTTTCAGTGTTGTAAGCATTAGAAATGAGATGAGAACAGAATTATTTTTTTGATGTCCAGTAACAATTAGTCTACTAAATTCACTTCCAATTTAATTTAATAAGCATTTATTTACTACAAAGAGGATGCATAGTCACTGTGTTTTATTTTCAAAACTTGTCATTTGGGTGTATTCATTTTAGCAGAATTCCATTACAACTAAACATTTTAGAAATTCATTATAGCATTATATTTTTTCCATAACTGAAGTGTTACATAATCACTATTTTAATAAAACATTTCTCATAACTGAGAACCAAGAAATCTGCTTTTAGCTTAACAGGATTAGAGCAGATTTTTAAGGACTAAAGCTTTAAAAAGTAGTTCTTGAAACACAGATTAATTTAAAATACACCACAACCTTCTCACAATATGCAACACTACCATACACTTACATAGCCTTTTAAAGTTTTTGAAGAATATTTATATTGTTTATGTCTTACGTAGGCAGCTAGGTGGTGCAGGGGGCTGAGAAGCAAGAAGTTCTGAGTTCAAATTTGATCTCAGATACTTACTAGCTGTGTGACCCTGGGAAAGTCACTTAACTCTATTTGCCTCAGTTTCTTTGTCTATAAAATGAGATGGAGAGGGAAATGGCAAACCATTCCAGTATCTTTGCCAAGGAAACCTCAACTGGGGTCACGAAGAGTTGGACATATGGGAAAAAAAATAACTGATTGAACATCATAGGACCCACTTGTCCTCTTATAGGAAAATGAAAACACTTTGATACACAACAACAAACAATCCAGGCTAGAATTGGGTAGAAGAGCCCACCTGGTCTTTACTTACTATTGGAGAGTTTCTCCAATTCATTCCTGACCCAAGTTTGACATTGGATATGCCTTCTAATGAATCCAGGCACATAAAATTGAAAATGCGTCATTAGCTGTAAACAAAAATGACCAACACCAGAGTTCTGGGACCTAATTCAATAAATATCCACATAATATAATTAGAATAGAATATGTGAGTGCCCTTCTCTTACAAGAAGCACCAGGATGCTGTAATAATAACGAAGACAATGATAACTAGCATTTAGTAGTGATTTAAGGTCTTCAAAGCACTTTACGAATATCTGATATAGCAATATTAGGACATGGTAACTACAAGAGGAGTCACACAGCAAAAAGCACTCTGGAAATAAAAAATAGGAAAAATGTAACTCATTAGAAATCTTGTTTTTTCAATATCAAAATAATGGAATTTCTACTTGATCTTCAATGTTCCCCTTCCCTCAGTCCATTTCCTGAATATTCTGGTTAATCATGATCTGAAACATTTTTAATATTTTACAAAATATTATTTTAAATAATTTAAAATTTATTTATTTAAAATTGTATTTAGAATTTATTTAAAATTCATATTTTAAGCTAAAACTTTGAATGGAATGAAGTTAGGGAAGACTTCTCAGTGCTTAACAAAAGACTTTTAGTAGACAGGCCTAAGTTTTGATTTCCCAGAAATCATGTGACTTTTGGGAATATGAAACTTAAACCCTCCCCTTGGGTTACCATAGCACAAACCCCCTTGGGTTGCCACATCAACATAATGCCTATTGGTTATTCCTCTGCTACTTTGTCCCCTATTCACAGGGTAGATTGTCGAGTTTAGATTGTAAGCCTGCCTCACAGTCAATGGGAGTAAAAGACCAGCAGTGGGGTGGGATCTGCATTAGGGCCATATAATCTCTACTTCTGTAATTCCCTTACTCTCCTGACTACCTGTCAGAGAGGAGATGCCCTTTCTCACAAGATCATAAGAAAATCTTGCTGCTTTGCTTTTACCTTGAGAAGTCTCTTATTTTTATTTGAGTCAGTGGTCTTGGACCCACATAATTTCATTTGGAATTATTTACTTTAAAGATAATTAACATATCTCTCACTGTGCTTCTGGGCTAAGTTACACTGAGATTGTTCCAAATGATTCACTATCTTCAAGACCATTCATGGGGATTTTTAGGGAAGCATCTGATAAGGCCCTCTCAGTCTCAATTCAGTCACCAAAAATCTGTCTCTGCACTTTTCCCCATAATCATAACAGTCATTAAAGCAACAATGTGTTAAGCATGCTTATTTTATACTCTAATAATAACAAAATTTCCCATTAGAAAAACTAAAAATATTTACCTCATAACACATATATAAAGAAAAGAGCACTATTAAAAAATTGTATGCAATCATCCATTTCTTGAGGTCAAAGGGTTTGCGGTTTTCCATGAGCTTTGGTCCCAGAGAAGTGACAAAATAGATGTAGAGTCCAAGGATAAGGGCTTGTGGCAGCGGAGAGGACATGAGTGGCCAATCTCCCACTCTGGGATCTAGAAGAAAAACAAGAGTGTCAATGCATGTTTGTTGTGTCAAGGGACAGTTAATGGAGAAGATACAGTTTTCAAATGTTCAGAATGGGGTGTTTACATTGAATAATGTAATATCATGGGTAATCAGTAGCATCATTCCACAGACATACAAAAAGGACAAAGGGAGAGAAAGGCAGCATGGTACAGTGGACTGGCCAACAAAGACTGAAGTCAGAGAACTGGATTCAACTGTGTGATCATGGGAAAATATTTTAATTCTTCTCACCCCCAACATCTGTATAAGATGATTAACTTTACATGACGTGATCAGGGAAGGAAATTGCCACATGGATGATATCATAGGACCCTAACATACTGACATATATAGCATGAAAAAAATGCTCTGATGAGGTTTGAAAAAAATATGATTGCGATTCCAAATTGGCTTAAGTTTTGACTCTTCAAGGTCAGTGCATTCTTCAAAGATCACTATTAGAATCAGGAAAGAGGAAATTAGGGAAGAAAAGAATTAGGAATCAAATAAGGTCCTGATGATAAATACAGTACTTTTTCTACTGTGTCCTCACACAGATAAGGAAACTGAGGCCCAGAAAGATTATGACTTGTCCCATCGAAGTCCCCAGGCTGATGAAATTGTAGCTCTGCCATCTTGAAATTTGACACAGGTAAATTTTAAGCTGAAAAATGTTTTTATCAAGATAGAAAATCATTTTTTAAATAAATTAATTTTTTTTTCTTCAGTACCACACTGAATGTTGAGCTGAATCCATATCTTTATCCAGTGGAAGACTATACAACAAATCTAATCTCTCATTTATTTGACAGCTATGTTTTTTCCAATTATCTTATACTGCTTTCCAACTGTCTTATACTACTTTAGAAGACCAATAAGTCTTCTCTCAACTAAAAATTCTCAGTTTCTATAACCATTCCTCCAATGGCTCTGTTTCTGAACCTGTTCATCATCTTGGACTATCAAGTTTTAAATGTCCTGCTTAAATTTTAGCATCTAGAATTGTACAGAGTTGGGCATGGGTGTTACTTTGTGTTCAGTGTCTCTTCTAACTCTTCTGACTGTTTTGCCACTTATGTTACCTCTACCACAAAGGAGATTTCTACGGAAAGGAGAGAAAATATGAGGTGAGAAAACTAAAAAAAAAAAAAATAAATGCCTTTTTATTTAAACTTTGTAGTTCTGGTTAAAAGTCAGGATTGACAAAATTGAAATAATCCCTAGTTCTTACTTTACCCATTAGTTGTATATATTGATCTTTAAAAGTTATCTATTTAATTTCTTTTAAAGTGCTTTTGTGAAGAGTTTGGAAGCATACTTCATTTTAAGGGTCTTGCTATACTGCATCTTGTTTTATTGCAGTTTGTATTTTGTTTTGTTCTGTTTTACCAATAGAAGGTTTGTGACAAACTCTGTGTTGAGCAACTCTATGGGTGCCATTTTCCCAACAGCCTGGGCTCACATTTTACCTCTATGTCACATTTTGGTAACTCTCAAAGTATTTCAAATTATCATTATATCTGTTATGGTGAACTGTGTGATCAGTGATACTTGATGTTACTATTGTAATTGTTTGGGGGCAGCATGAACCTATGTAAGATAGTGAACTTAATAAATGTTATGTGTGTTCTGACTGCTTTACTACTACCTGTCCCCCTTTTCTCTCCTTCTTCTCAGGCTACCCTATTCCCTGAGACACAACAATATTGAAATCAGGTCAACTAATAACCATACAATGGCCTCTAAGTGTTCAAGTGACAGGAAAAGTCAACTGATGTGGCAAACTTTATTGTTGTCTTACCTTCACCACCCTGATCAATAAGCAACCATCAACATTAAAGCAAGACCCTTCACCGGGAAAAAGACTACAACTTATTGAGGATTCAGATAATGGTTAGCATTTTTTAGCAATAACATATTTTTTAAATTAAGGTATGTGTATTGCTTTTTGGACATAATGCAACTGCACACTTAGTAGACTGCAGTACTGTGTAAACATAACTTTTATATACACTGGGAAACCACAAAATTCATGTGACTGGCTTTATTGCAATATTTACTTTATTGAGATGGTCTGGAACCAAATCCACAATGTCTTCAAATTATATCTATACTCACAGAGTGACTCCTTAATGATACATTTTCCCAAGATTTATTTTTCTTTAACATATATTATAATTTTAATTAAGGAGAAATTTGATATCAGTTAGCCTAGTAAACCCCATTAATATCTTCCACTACTTCTAGAAGTTTCCCTTTACTTTTAAAAATAAAGGATTATCTTGCTAGACTATCATTGCCATATCAATTAATATAGCTAATGGAAGCCTATCTTAATTAATAAACCAACACCTTTGAGCAACACCACTCCAAGGAGAGACTTAGGAGTAAAAACAATCTCTTACCTTGACATGTCCTTATAAAGCTTATAAATTCTTTCTCAAAACTGGTCACAATTATACAGAACTGGGTCTGACTAGGAAAGTCAGAATAGATCATAAAAACTGGTTGAGACAAGTTGGAAATGACTAAGAAGGAGCTCAATAGTTAACCTTGAGATAACCTGTTCCCTAAAGAATGATAGCAAGGTCACAAAACTAAGGTGATTAGTTGGTGTTCAAAAAAAAAAAGGGGATCCAGAGGACCTGTGTGAAACCGCGAGATCTGTGTGTCTCAGTTTCCTGACTTATAAAGTTGAATTAGAAGATTCCAAAAGTCCCTTCTAGTTGCCTGTAAAGTAGAATGTAGTTTTTTCCCTTCAATAGTTTAGATTTTCCCAATGGCACAAAAAAACAACTTTTAACATTCCTTTTAAAAAATTTTGAGTTCCAATTCTCTCCTCCTTCCTATCCTGCCCCAGACAATAAGCAATTTGATATAGGTTATACATGTGTAATCACGCAAAACATATTTCTATATTAGTCACATGAAAAAAAACAGACAATTAAATAAAGTGAAAAATAGTATGCTTCAATCTGCATTCAGACTCTATAGAATTTTTCATCCTAAGTCCTTTGGAAATGTCTTGGATCATAAAACTGAGAATAGCTAAGTCATTCACAGTTGATCACACAATAGTGCAGTTACTATATGGCATTCTCCTGGTCCTGTTCACTTTACTTTGTATCAGTTTGTGAAAGTCTTTTCAGGGTTTTCTGAAATTGACATACTTGTCATTTCTTATAGAACAATAGTATTTCATTATAATCATATACCACAACTTGTTCAGTCATTCCCAATAATGGGCACCCTCTCAATTTCCAGTTCTTTGCCACCAAAAAAAAAAGGTGCTATAGATATTTTTACAAATAGATTCCTCCACACACCCTTTTAAAAAATCTCTTTGGGATATAGACTTAGTAGTAGTATTACTGGGTCAAAAGGCATTTATAACCTTCAGGTATAATTTCAATTGCCCTCCAGAATGGTTGGATAAGCACAATGTAGTTTAACTTTACTAGATCATTCCTAGACCTGGGAACACATCTGATTCATTATTTCCTTTGAAGACATCATCTGGGACTTATTCCCTCCACTACTGTCAGCATGGAAAGAACAGATAAATAAAAGTGATTTGGGATGAAAAAGGGTTATTGACCCACAAGAGAAGAAAAATGAGTCATTTATTTTTAAAATATTTTTCTACTTTGATCAAAACACTTTTCAGCTTAAAGTTTACATATGTCTAATTTAAGGTGGGGCTGAGATTTCTGTAATTCCATCACTGTGAAAACTTCCCTGGACAAGTTACAACCTCTCTGGGCCTCAGTTTCCTCATCTCTAAAATGGGGGGTGGTGGGGTTGAACTGGATGATCTCCAAGTCCCTTTTATCTTTGATCTTATTCCCAGCATGGAAACTCTTTGAAACAATGCAGATCTACAATTTATGGTCCTAGAGAGGTGCCTTGGGGCACCAAGAGGGTTAGTGGTTTAACTATCATCATAAAACTAGTAAATGTGAGAAGATCTGAACCTAGTGCTTCTTGACTCCAAGTTCAACACTCTAAAGACTATACCATGTTGCCTTTCATGCGTGTGTATGTGTGTGTGTATATGCGTGTGTTTAAAAATAAATACATTTTGTTCTTACAAAGTGAGTTGAACCTAGACTACCCTCCCCTCATCTTTGGAAATAATAGAAATCTTATCCACTGGGAAAAGGTGTCAATTTTTTCATCAGTACTTTTCAAAGCAAAGAAGTATCTTGTTTAGCAGGATGACTTCAGAAAAACCTGGAAAGGTTTACATGACTTGATGCAAAGTGAAGTGAACAGAACCAGGAGAACATTATACAAAGTAACAACAATATTGTTCGATGAACAACTGTGAATGACTTAGCTACTCTCAGCAATACAATGATCCAAGACAAATCCCGAAGGAATAATGATGAAGCATACTATCTACCTTCAGAGAAAGAACTGATATTGTTTGAATACAGAACGAAGCATGCTGTTTTCCAATTTCTTTCATTTGAGTCTTCTTGTACAATATAACTGACATGGAAATGTTTTACATGATTGCACATGTACAACCTATATCTGATTGCTTACCATCTCAGGGAGGAGAGAGAGGAAGAAGGGAGAGATAGAATTGGGAACTCAAAACTAAAAAAAAAAAACATGTTAGAAATTGTTTTAACATGCAATTGGGAAAATACACACACACACACACACACATATATATATATATATATATATATATATATATATATATATATATATATATATATGTGCATGTGTATGTATTTTTAAGATATTTAAAAGTATCTAGTTTTAACATATTTTCTTTAGTTAAGGATCATGTTCATTGTTTAAAAAATTCTTCTTTCCAGATTACTTTGAAGTTTTGATTGAATATAGGCTAATAATTTTATCCTGGGTGTGCTCACAGTAGAGACAGAGAAAACATGTGGCTTCTTTTCTGCCCTTGATTCTCCATCCCACAATATGGAATCCCAGCTGGTTTCCATGAATGCACATTTGTAGAAATATTTTCTTAACAAAAGAGTGACATGCTTACCGTAAGATCATAGACTCTTAGAACACAAGCTGAAAGGAATCTTCAAGGCCATATGTCAAGTCGATAACCTTATTTTACTGAGGAAGAAACTGAAGCCTAGAATGGTCAAGTGACCTGTCCAAGGTCACAGTGGGAGTAAAGTGACCAATACTGGATTAAAATTCAGGTCTTTTGATTCCAAATCCAAGTCTTTTGGCTGATACTCAAGTTAAGGAACAAAGAAGATGAAATATCAATAAGAAGTTCAAAAGCTGGGAGACAGTTAGGTGTCACAGTGAACAGAGCACTGGCCTGGAATTAGGAGGATCTGAGTTCAAATCAGACTTCAGACACTTACTTAGCTGTGTGACCCTGGGCAAGTCATTTAACCCTGATTACCTCTAAAAAAAGAAAGATTACCTCTAAAAAAGAAAGAAAAGAAAAAAACAACAAAAAAGAAGTTCAGAGGCAATTAGTCTCTACTAAGTGTTTAAAAACATTTTTTAAAAAGCAATAGTGTCATACATCCTCCATCTAATATACTATGTTATACATGATTTTTTTGGATCAAACCAGTTGATTTCGTTGTGTGGGGGAATTCTGAATGAGGAAACTCCCTTAACCAACAGCTGCTCTTTTATAGTTCTAGAGAGCTGTCTGAGGGCCCTGACAGTTTAATGGACTTGCCCAGGATCCCAGAGCTAATATAGAACTTAAAACCAGATCTTCAAATTCCTGGCTTCATTTCTCTATCCCTGATGCTATGCTGCGTATTTGGATGAGTTCAAAGAACTCACTAATATAACAAAAAAATACAAAGACTGTAACTGTAAAATATTAACAAAATTTTCATTTCCCTAGTTATTTATTTATTTAATGTATAGTTCTCGCTAGCTCCTTGGTTAGTAGAATAATGCTTTCCTTTTCATCAATTACATTTGCAATGGGCATTTGGTGCGAATTCAGATCACCTAAGACGGCTTCACCCATACAGAAGATTAAAGGAGACAAGGAGAATTGATGAATGTATAGACATTCTGTGTTGGTTTATCATGTGGTTGAGAGCAACCTTTTTCCACTGGCTATGTACTAGAAATTCTGTCTTTAAAACTGCCTGACTGAGTGTAGTCTGAATCTTTTCTGCGTTTGCATTGGAGGATGAAGGACCTCTTCATTTACATCAGGTGACAAGAAAAGAATTGTTTTCTGCTCTACTGAGAGCAGGAGTAGATTTCCAAAAAATAGATGGCATTTCAACTAATGAACTGTACAAAATGTATCAAGAAGAAAGCTTTGGGGGCAGGGAAATAAGAACTGCCCCCAAAGATCCTCCTGAAATATTGTATCCAAGTTCACCATACCTTCAGGGAGAATAGAAAATTGGCCAGACCTAAACTCAGATATAAGAAAGTATACCTCTACCCAGAATGATGACCTCAAAACTGCAAATTAAAAAACAGTAAACAACGGTAGTGAGGCTATGATAGTGGATCATGGACTACAGAAGCATGGCTGACCCTCTATCTACCCTACTTCTGGTTACTGTCTCTTTGTTTCTTTTTGGCTTTTTGTCTGTTAAACTTGTTTGTCAGATTTGTTTTCAGCAGGCTGAATATCCTATACCTGCAGATGCCTGATCACTTAAACTTGATGTCACCCCCGGTCTGATGTGCTATGTAACCCCTGAGCTTGGCATTGACCAAGCTCTGGATGCCAGTTAGAGAACTGACTACTCAAATGGGGCAAGAACAGCTCTATGTCCAATCTCAGGAAGAAGTAGCTATGGAAGAAGAGAACTTCATCCCTCACCCCAAGGGATTTTGGGCCCCATTCATTCAAGGGAGAGTGATGAGGTGCTTGTGCTCAAACCTCACCCTAAGATAGTTTTATATTCTTATTTTCTGTTTTCCCTGTTAAAGTTCAGTTGATACCACTTGCCCCACTGACCTATGTAATGAATACAAAAGATCTTGGGGATGGATGTAATGGTTATTTAAATGGGAAGATCTTTCCCACTTATTAACAGGCCCATTTGACTACATGTGGTGGTCATGGGATCAAAAGAGGTGTGGTGGGAGGAGTTTGCTGAATAAGAGGAATAGGATGGGGTGGAATAGGAAGGGTGGAACAGGAAGAGGCAGAGCTAGAGAAGAGCTAAGAGGAAATTTGGTCAGAGCAGACAGAACTGAGGAAGAGAGATAAAACAGGCAGCTGACTAGCATGAGTGGGAGAGCTTGTTTGTGGTTTGTTTAAGGGAGTTAGTTTGTGAGAAGCCTAAAAGAGAAAAGGCTTGGGAATGGTGTTGCCCTCTGCATTGTGTATGAATTTCTTTGTTACTCTGATGGATTTGGCTTTCTGGTGTCTGAGTAATGTTTGATTCTGTCTTCCATGTGGACAGTCTGATGTATTTCATGATTCAAAACTGTGCCACCATATTTATAGCTGCTGTAGGTGCTGTGAATATCACATTGTTGCTACAGACCTAAAGAAATTAACTTTTGGCCCTTCATGACCATCCTTTTCAATTCCACATTCAGAAAGTCAAGTCTCAGGGGACAGAGCCAAGATGGCAGAGTAGAAAGAAGCATATACTATAGCTCTTCCCCCACAGCCCATAAAATACTTGTAAGAAATGACTCTCAACAAATTCTAGAGCAGTAGAAGCCACGGAACAAGAGAGTGAAAGAGATTTCCAGCCAAAAGTAACCTGGAAGGCAAACAGGAAAGATCTATCCTAAAGGACACTGAGCAGAGCAGAGCTCAGTCCTTCCTGCATGGCACTGGGAGGAAGAGGACCAGAATAGGCCTCCAGGTAGGGTAGAATCCCCAGTAGGGAGGGTCTCACATCCCTCAACCCACAAGCACCAAAGAAAGCCTCAAAGGTCAGTGAGAGGGTTTTCCCAACTGGGCAAGAGGGTAGCAGGGTCCCCCCCAACATGGGCCCCAGGCAGGGGCAGTGATGGCAACAGCAGCAGCAGTGGGGTGGTAGCATTGCATGGCAGTGGCCAAGTCCTGTAGCAGCTTCCATTGTGGGAGTGTATCAACTTAAAATCCATGGGGAAATTGAGCAACTGATCTGAATCTCAGCCCTGAGTATGGTCTTGGGGTAAGGAGGAGCACTAGGACCCTCTTGTTGACAAAGGATTCAGAAGACAAGTAACTGGCTGAGAAAATGCCCCCAAAAGGGAAAAAAATTAGACCACAGAAGGTTACTTTCTTGGTAAACAGGTATTTCTTTCCACTCTTTCATATGAGGAAGAACAATGTACACTGTCAGAGGAAGTCAAGGCTTCTGCATCTAGTACCTCCAAAATGAATATGCAATGGGCTCAGGTTATGGAAGAGCTTGAAAAATGAGTCAACAGATTGCTGAAAGAGACCCCAAAAAAATGCTGAAGAAAATAACACCTTTAAAAATAGGCTAACTCAATTGGAAAAAGAGGTCTAAAAAGTTGATGAGGAGAAGAAGGCTTTAAAAAGCAGAATTAGTCAAATGGAAAAGGAAGTTCAAAAGCTCACTGAAGAAAATGACATTACAAAACAAAACCAAAAGAATGAAAAAATAGAAGATAATGTGAAATATCTCATTGGAAAAACAACTGACCTGGAAAATAGTTCCAGGAGAGAAAATTTAAAAATTATGGAACTACCTGAAAGCCATGATCAAAAAAATAACCTAGACATTATCTTTCATGAAATTATCAAGGAAAACTGCCCTGATATTCTGGAACTGAAGGGCAAAACAAATATTGAAAGAATCTACCAATCACCTCCTGAAAGAGACCTGAAAAGAGAAACTCCTAGGAATATTGTGCCCAAATTTCAGAGTTCCCAGGTCAAGGTGAAAATATTGTAAGCAGAATTAAACAATTCAAGTATTGTGGAAATACAATCAGGATAACACAGGATCTGGAAGCTTCTACATTAAGGGATCAAAGGGTCTGGAATATGATATTTCAGAGGTCAAAGAAACTGGGATTAAAACCAAGAATCACCTCTCCAGCAAAACAGAGTATAATACTTCAGGGGAAAAAAATGATCATTCAGTGAAATAGAGGATTTTCAAGCATTCTTGATAAAAAGACCAGAACTGAAGAGAAAATTTGACTTTCAAACACAAGAATCAAGAGAAGCATGAAAAGGTAAGCAAGAGAAATCATAAGGGACTTTCTAAAGCTGAACTGTTTACATTTCTAAATGGAAAGATAATATTTCTAACTCTTGAGACTTTTCTCAGTATTTGGATAGGTAAAGGGATTAGACAGACACACACACACATACATAGACAGAGAGCACTGGTTGAGTTGATTAAGAAGGGATGATATCTATAAAAAAATAAAATTAAGGAGTCAGAGAGGAATATATTTGGAAGAGAAAAGGAGAAATGGAATGGGGCAGACTATCACTAATAAAAGAGATAGGAAAAATATTTTTCAATAGAGGAGAAAAGGGAGGAGGTGAAAGGAGAAAAATGAAGCTTACTCTTCACGTATAACTTAAGGAGGGAATAACATGCTCACTAGATTTGGTATGAAAATCTATCTTACACTACAGGAAAGTAGGGGAGAAGGGACAGTGGGATGAGGAGGGTGACAGAAGGGAGGGCAAATAGCAAAAGTTAGTAACTAGGAATAAACGCTTTTGGGAAGGGAAAGGTCAAATGAGAGAACAGAATAAAGGGGTGACAGAGTAGGATGGAGGGAAATACAGTCAGTCTTATTCAATATGACTATTATGGAAGCCTTTTTCAAAATGACAGTTATATAGCTTGTACTGAATTGCTTGCCTTCTCAGTGGGGATGTGTGGGGAGGGAGGGAGAGAAGTTGGAATTCAAAGCATTAGAAACAAATGTTGAGAAGTGTTATTGAATATAACTGGAAAGTAAGAAATACATGTAATGGGGTATAGAAATCTATCTTGCCCTACAAGAAAAGTGAGAAGATGAGGATAAGGGAAGGGTGGGGTGATAGAAGGGAGAGCACATTGAGGGAAGGGGTATTCAGAATGCAAGGTGCTATGGGGTCGGGGGAGGGGAGAGATAGGGAGAAAAACTGCGACTCAAAATTTTGTGGAAATAGATGTTGTAATCTAAAAATAAATAAATTAAAAAAAAAAAAAGAAAGTCGAGTCTCAAGTCACTGCGATCCAAAATTTAGCAATCCAGATGAGGTATTACAGTAAGTCCAGTTGTTTTTCAGTTGAATCTGATTCATTGTGACCCCATCTGATGTCTTCTTGGCAAAGATACTAGAGTAGTCTGCCATTTCCTTCTCTAGCTCATTTTACAGATGAGGAAATCGAGGCAAACAGGGTTAAGTAACTTGCACCCAGCAATCAGTGACCAAGGCTGGATTTGAACTCTGGAAGAGGAGTCTTTCTGAGTCTAGGCCCAGCACTCTCCACTGTGCCTCCTAATTGCCCAGCCAGGCCAGCAGGGAAGTTCTAAAGAGCCAGGATGCTGGATGCTAGCCTAGTGGAGCTTTGAATTTAAATTTGGTGGGACTAATACCATCTAGTAATTGAACTAAACTTTGAGCCTAATTCCCCTCCTTTTCCCAAAGAGTAAAGTGGTAAAAGGGGAAGATAATGGCCCCTACATGTTGGAGGAAATGTTGATATATTTATTCTTAGTCTATCTCTGAAGTTAACATTCCTTTGTACAAGGTAAGCCATTGTTAAGTGGTTAAATGAAAATAGGGGATACTAGTCACGCAGCCCCTAAAATTGGGAGAACACAATCACTAGTGGTTCCAGCCAATGACAAGAAAAGAAAAACTCCCCAACCCTGGAAAACCTTAGGGAAAGGTAGGAAATAAAATATGACAGACCTGGCCAGAGAGTGGGACTACAGCAGTCCATATGACATATTACTTGACACTAGCTACACTGTACTAAGAGCAAGCAGTTTATATGTAGGGATCATCAAAGGTGCCCTTGACAAATGTTACTTTTAATTAGCTTTGCTTTGAAATATGTGCATTAATATTGGACCTGGAGGGGATTTGCAGATTTCTGACCTACTGCCAAATTCTGGATTTTTTGTACTTCCCAGACCATGGAGTTTTCCAGCTGAAGTTAACAGGCACAATGACCATTACAGGTCAAAAAACTGTTAGTATCAGCAAATTTCCCAAGGGCTGTGGATACTCCCAATTAGGCCTGAAGTCAAGAAAAGAAGTCAAGATTCCAGACTCTTCATCTTGGGCCCAGCTTGCTGTATTCTTAACTGATTGTCAAGGTGAGCAAATAAACACAGTGAGGTCCAAACAAAACACTACAAAATTTCTTAGGCAAATAGAGGGAACAAATTCTGGAACAGATGTTCCTAACGTGTATGTGTGTGTGTGCATGTGTTGGACCCTTTGGTAGTCTGGTGAAATCTATGATCCACTTTTTCAGAATAACTTTTTAAATCATTGAAAGAAATATCAAGTTTTAGTTAGGGGGTTGGTGAAAATGAAGATGTTACATTCTCCCTACCCAATGAAGTTCATTAACCCTCTTAAATCTATGTAAAACCTCTCTAAGCCCCCAGGGATGGCTAAGAACCTCTGCTTATCTCTAATGTAAGAAATTAAAAGGAAGAGATGATTTTTTTAAAAAAAAGAAAATCTTCTACATTTTAAACCAGATTTTAATTATTGATAGATCTCTTCCTCCCACCTTACTATACCCATCTCTCTATACCAAAAGGGAGAAGGTTTCAAGGTGGTTCCTTTCCCCTCTACATTTGGGGTACACAGAATCACTAGTATACTGAATTCATTAAGTCTTTGTGTGATGATGGTGGTGGAGGGGGAATTTTTTAAAAATCTTAACATAAAATATAAGCTTTAGACTGAGAGTCATGCCTTATATCTAGCTAGGTGACTTTAGGAAAACCATTTAAACCTCTGTCAACTTGAATATTTCATTCAAATTTTATAATTCTACGTGCTTTCTTTCCTGGCAACAAAGTTAATCATTTCTTTTAACCTGAAAAAAAGTTTTGGTCACAAGGTACTAATTTAGATGTGACAAAGTACTGTTAATACTCTGTTTAAAAAAGAAGAAAAGAATGAGAGATCTATATAGGACGCACAAGAAAGTTCGTCACTTACCGGCATCTTTGATCCATTCATCATAAAGGCGCACAGTCCTTGATGTAAGATCACTGAAGACCATTTCCCACAGGAGTTACTGGATCTCAGGATGGGTTCTTCGTTAAAAGAAAACAACAAAGAAAGCTCTTAAGATCTATAAATGCAAATAAGCCTAAGCTTCTTGCAATGCAATATTCAAAAATGCTAAAAATTTAATAGGGACAATTGGCAAAGCAATATGCTTTAACTGTAGGCTAATGCATTAGCAGAATACATTTATATTGGACCCAATGCAGTTGCAAATGAGTCAAGTTTTCCATTATTTCAGAGACATGGCATACTCCCGGAAAGATGGTTGCAATTTCATGTACCAAATGGAAAAACTGCAAAAGAAACATTATTTCAAGAAATACAGCAGAAACACCTCCCATTCCAACAACTATATAGGACAATAGCAACTGATCATAGTTACTCTGATGTAAAATCTAAGGGGGGAGAAAAGATTTATGAAGGTAAGACCTCAGGAGCTAGAGGCAATTCCTGAAGGCTCTCATAGTAAGGGAAGTGGCAGAGTAGGGGAGAACTTAGATATTAATTTCTTTGCTGACTGAAGACATGGAAGGGAACAGGAAGGTTAGGGAACTTAATTTCCTCATAACAATGTCACCATCCAGTAAATTAAGTATGATTCTAGGTTGTGGCCTCCTGGCCTTAAGAATGAGCCCTGTGTTTCAAAATCAAGGCCCTTCCTTCCTATAGTATCATACCAACATTACAACAGAACATGACAAAAGGTTTTAATAGCCTTGGATTATGAAAGAAAAATCTTGTAACATACTAGAAATTAGAAAGATCTTTAAACAAAAACTACTTTGAAATTTTAAATTTCAGATTCACAACAGATAAGTGGGAGATATTTAATTTCCAAAAAAGATTACTTTGGAGTCTCTCTCACCCTTTCAAACTATTGCTCTGCATGTTTTTCTCCCATTCATAGCCAAATTCCCAAGGGAAAAAAAATCTACGTATTTACTTCCCATTTCTCAGCCTCTTGCACTGGATTCCACATCCATGGTGAATAAAGCTGCACTTGCCAAGGTTACCAGTGATCTAGAAATAACTAGATCCTGTGGTCTTTTCTCAGTTCTCATCCTTTTTTTTAACCTTTTCTGGCTTTCACACTGCTGACCACTCCCACCAACCCCCACTGTCTGAATACTCTCTCCACCAGATTTTGGGACATTGCTCTGTCCTGGTTCTCCTCCTAGCTATTTGAACACTCCTTGGATGGATCATCCCAATGAACCGCCTGTTAAAGCATGGTTGTATTCCAGAGCTGATCCTCTTCTCTTTTTCTCCACCTTTCTCAGTGACTTCATCAATTCCCATGGGTTCAGTGATCATTTCATGCATATGATATCTAGATCCATGTACCAAGCCTTCAGCTCTCTCTTCTACTTCAATCTGGTCTCAGCAACTTCCAACTGGATGTCTTTATTCCTATCTCAAACTTAACGTATCTAAAATAGAAATTACTCTCTCCCTAAATGTGCCTCCTCCCTAATATCCTTATTCTCTATCCAGAGCATGGCCATACTTCCAGTTATTCAGGTTCAAGTGGAGATTTAATGAGCCCAGTGCACAGTATCCTAGATATTCCATGCACCCCAAATGTAGTCAAAGTGAAAACTCAGACAGACCTGAACTTAAAATGGTCAAGATCTCCCAAGGTATCCTGGGCCATCTCCAGTTGTTCTGAACTATATTTGGCCACTGGATCCAGATGGTTTTGGAGAAGAAAGTGAAGTAGGTGACTATGCACCCACTATGCAGTCTCTCTCACTTAAATTCAATTTACTTGGAAGTCATGGTATCATCTTCCTGATGTCATGGTCTTCTTTGAGAATGAGGGACAAAACACACACACACACACACACACACACACACACACACACACACACACACACACACACACAGGAAAGGAAACACTGTGAAGCTCTCTCCCTCATGGTACAAGTTGGTTAGGCAGCCCAGAATGCCTGTAGTAGGGTGGGAGTAAGAGGTTTCGCAATGATTGGCTGATTTAAAGCTAGTCTTTTTTTTAAATCATCTGTTCCTTTTAAATTCTCACCTTACAAATAAGCAGTTCTTAATATGTAGTTCAACTCTTCATTCTGCTTGCCAGGTCTCATCAATTCTTCCTCATCCATTCCCTACTTTTTACTCACCTAGCCAACACCTTAGTTCAGGATTTCATCATCTCTCACCTAGATTCTTTCAATGGCCTCTTAATTGCATTCCCTGCTTTCAGTGCCAAAATAATCTTCTTACGGCACAAGTCTAATCCATATCATTCCCCTCCTCTTAGATCATCAGTGGCTTTCTGTTCTCTCTAGAAGAAAATAAACTCTGCTGTCATTTCAGGCTGAGCACAATCTTATTGCAACTTAATATTCCAAATATTTACATACACTACCTCAACTTGCACAGACTTAACAATACTGACTTACTTCCTGGTCCCCATACACAATATTTCATCTCCCATATCCATGACAATGTCTGTCTTTCATATCTAGTGTATACTTCTTTCTCACATCCATCTCTTGCTTTAATTTTTTGGTTTTTGGATTAAAAGAGCCATCCCTTGGCTCATTCTTAAAGAACCCTAACCACTAAATGGTCATTGCCTCAATCAAAGTGACAACTCAGAAAAACCTTAGCTTAAAAAGCCCATGGTCTCCCACTGCATCTGGGGCTATCTCTAGTCATCCAGATCTATATCTGGCCACTGAACCCAAATGTTTCTGGAGGAGAAAGTGGGGGTGGTGACTTTGCTTATCCCTCCGTCACTTAAATCTAATTCACTTCCATGTCATGGCATCATCTTCCTGATGTCATGGTCTTCATTGAGAATAAAGGACAAACTACACAATTCTTGGAATAACAAAGACTAGAACTAGTATTTATATATCACTCTATACATACATATATACAGGTTGCCTCAGAAAGACCCTAGCTTGAAAACGTCAAGATTCCCCACTGCATCCTGGGCCATTTCCAGTTGTCCTGATCTGTATCTGGCTACTGGACTCAGATGGTTCTGGAGGAGAAAATGAGGTTGGTAACTTTGCAGAGCTCTCCCTGACGTAAAGCTAAGTCATTGCATGTCATGGTATCACCTCCCTGATGTCATGGTCATCTTTAAGAATGAAAGACAAACAACAGCATATATATGTATATATCTAACCAGAATCCATGGCTTTCTTCAAGACTTCTTAGGTGCCACCTTCTATTCAACTTTCCTGATCTATCCTCACATCCCCCCAGTTGAAAGTGCTTTCTCCCTTCTAAAACTATTTTGTATAAACTTCATAATAATTTACTGGTGTACATGCTGACTCTTCCCAGTTGAAGCTCTAAAGGGTAAGGACTCTCACTTTTCTTTTTCTCTCCCCTATGCCTGGCACAATGCCTTGCTCCTGGGAAAAGCTGGGTAAATGATTAGTGAATTGAATTGAATTCTTAAAATAGTTGTTTAGTCTTTTTTACTTTTTTTTCTATACTCTTAGCTAAACTAAATGTAATCTCATTTGTAGTTACCTGACAGTTCTTGGTGAACACACAATCCTTTAAGCTATCATTGGGGGACATCAAATGAAAAATCTCTGTCAAATGCTATAGTGTCCTGGGATTATAAGACTAGGAGCTCATGAGAGGGATTATTAAATAAAGGGAAACAACTCCATTCAGTTGTTGTGCAGATCAATTCTCTAACCTAAAGACTTGTTATATGAGGTACAGATAGATGGAGCCAAAATCACTGGAATAACTAAAAAATGACAATGTGACCTTGAGCAAGTCATTCAACCACTCAAAGCTCACAGGAAACTCAGGAAGATGATAAATTACAAAACAGTTGTTGCTCTATCCAATAAGAGGAAGAAGAGAAAAGAAATTGATTGTTTTGAATGATTGATGATTCTCTGCTTAGTGATGAAGGCCCTATTGTCTTCCAGTAGTATGTATTGAAGATATAACGGAGAAACTTCACCAGACTAAACAGAACTGAAGGCAAAGATCCACTTCCAGTCATTCATAGTGGCAAAAATAGGACTTCCAGTAGGAATATAAAAAGTATCACCAATATATGTGAATACACCAGTGGGAATGTGAATTGGTCCAACTATTATGGAAAGCAATTTGGAACTACGCCCCAATAGTTACTAAATTGCATACCCTTTGAACTAACAATACTACCATTAAGTCTATACCCCAAAAGACCAAAGTGAGAAAAAAAGAATTCATATGTTCAAAGCATATTCATATTCATAGCAACCCTTCTTACTGTAGCGAGTAACTGGAAACTGGAATGCCTGTCATTTGAGGAATAATTGAACATAATGGAATACTATTGTGTCATGAGAAATAAATAAAGGGATGGTTCCAGTGTAACTCAGGATGATTTGCCTGCATTGATACAGAGTTAAATGAGAAAAAACAGGAAAATAATTTATACAATGGCACCAACATTGCAGAAACAAACAAGACTCAAGAATTCTGATCACTGCAATGACCTACCACAATTCAAGGCCCCTAATGATGAAACATGCTATGCAAGAAGGCAGAATGATATTTTAAAACAAGCACAACTAACACAGGAGTTTGTTTTATTTCACTATGCATATTTGTTATAACTGGAGAGCTAGGTGATGCAGTGGATAGAGTGCTGGGTCTAGAGTTTGGAAAACCTGAGTTCAAATGTAGCCTCAGACATTTACTATCTGTATGACCCTGAGCAAGGCACTTAACTCTATTTTCCTCAGTTTCCTCATCTGTAAATTGAACTGGAGAAGGACATGGCAAATCATTCCAGTATCTGTGCCAAGAAAATCCCAAAAGAGGGCACAAAGAGTTGGACACAACCAATAAACACCTGAACAACAAAAGGGGTGGTATACTAGAGAGTACTATATATTAAGAAGATACATTCATGTGAGGAAATCGAGAAACTGGGAAGGAAGAATATAACAGACAATATTTGGGTGGGAGGAGAGAGAAACAGAAATGATTTTTGTCATGAGTATAACATAGGGTACCTGATCAGAAAAAGGAAATAGATCATGAATTTAAAAAACAGATCATAAGTCTAGCACAAAGGTCAGTAGTTCAATTGTCCAGACATCTGTTGGAACATTCTCCACCAAAAACTAATAACTTCTTGACCTGACTTAGTGATAATTTCATCATTTAAAAACTGGATGAACCAAAAGGGGAAATTCTATTCTGGATCTAATTCTCTTTACCAGGTAGGAGCTGGTTGCTGGTGTGGGGGTAGGGGTGGAATGGTGGATAATTTGGGAGGAGAGTGACTATTCCATCCTGCAGTCTGTGATGCAGAAAACTGGGCATAGTCTGACATGAACCCTAGATTTGGAAGAAGCAGATTTCTTTTATTTTTAATTTTAAAAATTTTAATTAATTAATTTGTTTTCAGTTTTCTACAATCAATTTCATGAATTTTGGATTTTCTCCCCCTCCATCTCCCCTCCCTCCCCTAGACAGCATGCAGTCATATATGTGTTCTCCACATATATTCTTCCTAAATACATTTTCAACTTCACATAGAAGAATTAAAATGAAACCATGAGAAAACCATAACCATGAGAAAAAACAACACAAAACAAAACACAAGAGAAAATAGTCTGCTTCATTCTGCAATCCAATTCCATTGTTCTTTCTCTGGATGTGGATGGCATTTTGCCTCAAGAGTCCATTGGGAATGTTTTAGGTCCTTGCATTGCTGTGAAGGGCTAAGTCTATCAGAAAAATTCCTTGCACACTGTAGTTGTTGCTGTGTACAAAGTTCTCCTGGTTCTGCTCCTTTCACTCAGCATCAATTCATAGAGGTCCCTCCAGGCCTCTCTGAAGTCTTCCTGTTCATCATTTCTTGTAGCACAATAGTATTCCATTACATTCATATACCACAACTTGTTCAGCCATTCCCCAATTGATGGGCATTCCCTTGATTTCCAGTTCTTGGTCACCACAAAGAGAGTTGCTATAAATATTTTTGTACATGTGGAACCCTTTCCCATTTTAATGATCTCTGTGGGATACAGTCCTAGAAGTGATATAGATGGGTCAAAGGATATGCACATTTTTTTAGCCCTTTGGGCATAGTTCCAAATTGCTCCCCAGAATGGTTAGATCAGCTCACAGCTCCACCAACAATGAATTAGTGTTTCAACTCTCCCACATCTTCTCCAACATTTATCATCTTCCTGTTTTGTCATGTTAACCAATTTGATAGGTATGATGTGGTACCTCAGAGTTGTTTTGATTTGCATCTCTTCAATCAATAGTGATTTAGAGCATTTTCTCATATGACTATAGATAGCTTTAATTTCTTCCTCTGTGATACCCTTTGACCACTGATCAATTGGTGAATGACTTGTATTTTTGTACATTTGACTCAGTTCTTTATATATTTTAGAAATGAGGTCTTTATCACAGACACTGGTTACAGAGATACTTTCCCAGTTTTCTGCTTTCCTCCTAATCTTGGTTGCATTGGGTTTTGTTGTGCAAAAACTTTTCAATTTAATGTAATCCAAATTACCCATTTTGCATTTCATAATGTTCTCTATCTCTTGTTTGGTCAAAAATTTCTCCATTCTCCTTAGATCTGACAAATACATTATTCCTTGTTCCCCTAATTTGTTTATAGTTATCAATCTTTATACCTAGATCATGTGTCCATTTGGACTTTACTCTTGTGTATGGCATCAGGCATTGGTCTATGCTCAGTTTCCACCATATTGTTATCCAGTTTTCCCAGCAATTTTTGCCAAACAGTAAGTTCTTATCCTAGAAGCTGGGGTCCTTGTGTTTATCAAACAGCAAATTCTCATATTCATTGAGTACTGTCTTGAGTAACTAACCTATTCCATTAATCTACTCTATTTCTTAGCCAGTGCCAAGTGGTTTTGATGATTGCTGCTTTATAATACAATCTGAGATCTGGTAAGGCTAGGCCACCTTCCCTAGCATTTCTTTTCATTAGTTCCCTTGATATTCTGCAACTTTTGTTCTTCCAGATGAATTTTTATATCATTTTTCTAGCTCTAGAAAATAATTATCTGATAGTTTGATTAGTATGGCACTGAATAAGTAAGGGAAGCAGATTTCAAGATCAAAAATAGACTGCATTCCATCAACTAAATAAAATGCTACAGAAGATGTCAACCCAAGAATATTCAAGGACATAGGAAATTATGAAAACATAAAGGGAAATAAGTCTAATAAAGCAGAAAAATGGGATTTTTCAAATAACACTAAGGAAAATGAGTAGCCAACTCAAATTTGGAGACCAATATGGCAATAGGTTTTGCATGACTAAACACATATAACATATCAAGCTGCTTACTCTCTCAGAGATGGAAGGAGGTAAAATAAGAAGAGAAAAAATTTGGAACTCAAAAAAAATTTTAACAAATGTTAAAATTGTCTTTACATCTAACTGGTAGGGCAAATAATATATATATATATATATATATATATATATATTTTAATTTAAAAGGAATGTATAGAAGCAAGGCCAAAGAAAAGAATGTAAATATAAAAGCATGGCACATGATGTAAGAAACAGTGTCAGAAAGGCTAAAACTCAGAATGAGATGAGACTGAACAGGAAAGTTAAGGACAACAAAAAAGGGAGGAATATTTTTTTTTTAAATCCC
>CM053769.1:645687236-645710244 GCA_028658325.1 Potorous gilbertii | reverse complement strand
TTATCCTACAGGAAAATAGGAGAGGAAAAGGATAAGAGAAGGAAGTATATTAGAAAGGAGGATGGATTGAGGTAGGTAAAAGACAGAAGCAAAACACTTTTGAGGATGGACAGGTTGAAAGGAAAGACAGCAGGTTAAACAGGGGAAAAATAGGATGGAGGAAAATACATGGTAATCATAACTGGGAAGAAATTTTATAGGAATTTTCTCTGATAAAGACCTCATTTCTCAAATATATAAAGAAATGAGTCAAATTGTTAAAAAAAAAATGAGTGATTCCTCAACTGATAACTGGTCAAAGGATATGAATAGGCAGTTTTCAGACAATAATCAAAGCTATGTATAATCATATAAAATGCTCTCAATTAGTATTGATTAAAGATGCAAATTAAAATAACTCTGAGTTATCACACCTATCAAATTGGGTAATATGACAGAAAAGGAAAATGACAAATATTGGAGTGGATGTAGGAAAATTGAGACACTACATTAGTGTTGGTGAAGTTGTATGCTGATTCAACCACTCTAGAGAGCAATTTGGAACTATGCCCAAAAGGCAAAAAACTATGCATACCATTCGACCAAGCAATACCACTACTAACTCTGTATCCCAAAGAGATGACAAAGAAAGGAAAAGGACTTTTACATACAAAAATATTTATAGCAGCTCTTTAAATGGTGGCAAAGAATATGCATCAATTGGGGAATGGCTGAACAAGTTGTTGTACACAATCATGATGGAATCCTATAAGAAATGGTGAGCAGAATGTTCTCAGAAAAACCTGGAAAGGCTTACATGAATTGATGCAAAGTAAAATGAAGACAACCAGGAGAACATTTTAGTGTTGTAAGATGACCAAATGTGAATGGCTTAGCTATTCTCAGAAAGACAATGATCCAGGACGATTCTGAAGGACTTATGACAAAGAATGCCATCCATCTCCAGAGAAAGAATTGATAGAATCTGAATGCAGATTGAAGCATACTTTTTCTTTACTTTATTTTTCTTTTTTGTTTTTGTTTTTGTCATGGTTTGAATCTGTATTTTCTTTCACAATATAACTAATGTCGGAATGTTTGCATGACTGTACATGTACAGCCTGTATTAAAGTGCTCACTTTTTCAATAAGGGTGGAGGGAGATAATTTGGAGTTCAGTGTTTTAGATGTAAAAAATTGTTTTTACATATAATTGGGGTGAAAATAAAATATCAAACCAAGGAAAAAATCAGTTTTAAAAATATCCTTGTAATTGCCCAGTTATTAGTTATGATGTCTGACTGAATTAAAATCTATAGAATTTATTTCATTAGACTAATAATTAATGAATGAATAAGTTCAGCTTTGAGGCTGAAAGGCTTGGGAGAACTTAAAAAATTTTCTTTGAAAAAATTAGAGAAAATCGAGGGCTTTTCCGTTTTCTTTCATTCTCTTTTCTTTTTGGTGGGATAGAAAGTGTTGGTATTATTACTTGTAGTGTTAATTAAAATTCCATGTTCTCCTGTGTATGTATCTGCAGATGGCATGGACCTGCTGGCTTTATTACTTCTCTAAGTTCATTGAGCTATTAGACACTGTAAGTATGAAGTCATCCAGTTAAGTAAATATTTGATTTTTTTCCATGGGAATCATAGATTAGAAGAAAGTTTTGTTTTGGTGCCTCACCTTCCTCATTAGCCAGACTTTGTAGCTTTGATTAGTCTTATGTATTCAAGAAAATGCATGGGGAAAGATGCCTCAGTTTTCAAAGTGGTCCCCAAACCTTAAAAAAGATATCTGTACAAATCAACTCATGCCAAGTCATTAAGTAATAAAATTATATAAATACAATTCTCCCGTGACTTACATAACAGCTCTCCTTTGCTCTACTGTTGTGAATCCCACATCACTGTCTCAAAACACTCAAAATAGCTCTCCATTGCTTTGAGTCTTATGATCAAGTTTAGGATGTGGACAGATTTTTTCTAGGCTCTTTATAGTTCAGATTTAGGAAGAACTATTGTTATTTGCTCAAAATTGTTGCCATCAGGGCACTAGGGACCTTCACTCTATAAAGCTCTATAGGCTAATGTTAAACTATGCCCAAAGAGCCCATCTTTAAAACAAGAACCATACCTCTACCCCAAACAAACGAAAACAAACCTATCATGGATACATAGAGAGTATCATCTGAGTACTTTATTTCATACTAAAGTCCATGCTTATTAGATTTTCTTTTCATCTGGCTTGTGGGCATTCTAAGTGCTTACGAACTTTGGCAACAGGATTGGCAGAAATGCTTGTACCAAGAATTCCGTTCCTCTCAAGTTCTACTGATCCCATTTGAAGAAGCCATGTGTTTTTCTTTTCCTTCTATGGAAACTAGGACAAAAGAACCATTCCATTCCCTGTTGCTTCTACCTCTAATTAGGATTAGTAGGAGAACCTCAAGTCCCCAGTCTTTTTAATTATATTGTCCCTTTAGGAGCTATAAAACTATGTCCTGTATTTCAAATCTTCACCTCACCAATTTTTCTATTCTACTATTCAGAAAACGTTAGAAATGGAAGGAATATTAAATATCCTCTGGTCTGCCTCCATTTTACAGATGACACAGCTGAAGCTCAGAGAGATAAACCGACTTGTCAAAATTACAGTCAGTGTGTCCTGGGTGGTGACAGACCTAGGACCAGAATCCTCTTGACCCCCACCCAGTTTGGTTCTCTTTCCACTGAACCATGTTGCTTCTTGACATTTTTATAAACACATGTATTTTGGCTTTGTTACTATTTTGCATGTTCTTGGTGCTATGCAGAATGCTGTGCTCTTACCTCCCAATAATTCTCTCTCTTGTCCTTACTGCTCCATATCATTTCCTTTGGGCATCACTATTCTTAGCTAGCTTATTCCTGTCAACACTCTTCCTCTTAAGTTCCCTAATAATTTTTCTTTCATATTTTCTCTGTAAACCAATCTGTAGATTCCATTTTTAATGCCTTGACTTGGCCACATTTCTTAAGCTACTTCTACTTTGCATTCTGTTTCCTAATTTAACTCTTTGGAGGCTATATTTAAAATATTATTATGCCTTTATGCCTTTTGATGACTGCTAATTGTTTTTTTTTCAACTTCCTCTCTCATTTGCTTAAGTCTGGATTTATCTAAATTGGAAGAAATATAGAATGTTCCTAATCCCAAGAATTAGGGCCAGTCTATTCCTGTCATTCTTTCTTCATATTTGCCTGGAAAAGTTTTATTTGTTCCTGCTCCTTCCTCCACCCTGCCTTTATAAGCAGCTCATTCCACTCTTACTTCCCCATCCCTCCTACCTCTTAGACTTTAATTTCTGTTGAATTATCTGACTGTTCATAATCAGATAAAGGGAAGACAGCCTCTTTTGTGCTTCCCCTTCTGAAACCACCTTGCTCTGTAAACATTCTAGAAAACTTGATTTTTAAAGCAAATTGTGTTTGTGTATTGACTAAAAATATTTCATACTTCCCCTTTGCGTATACTAAATGAATATTGCATGTATTTTAAATGTGAACTTGATTTTCTTTAAATTATTTCAGATCTTTTTTGTTCTGCGTAAGAAAAATAGCCAAGTTACTTTCCTGCATGTCTTCCATCACACCATCATGCCATGGACCTGGTGGTTTGGAGTCAAATTTGCTGCAGGTAGTTCAGGGAGTATTGGGATCATGTGTTATAATAATATTAAAATTTCGATGTTATAAAACAGTAATAACGAGAAGCGCATTTACATTGCACTTTAAGGTTTTCCAAGTGCCTTTACAAATATTATCTCATTTGATCCTCAAAACAACCCTGGGAAGGAGGTGCTGGTACAGTTCTCACTTTACAGATGAGGAAACTGAGAAAGGCAGAGGTCTTGCCCAGGGTCATACATTATAAATAATCATTAAAATGAGGGAAATTAACAAATTCCCTGGAAAATCAGAGAAGACACTCAAATGAAACTCCTGACTTCCTATGTACGGATCTCATACAGCTTTTTCCGTCTTGCCTATTTTTCTTCCCTGGTCTAAAATTCCAGATATTTGAGGTTCTTGGGTACATTCTTCCCATATGTATTATTTAGTTGAGAAAACTTTGGGTCCTCTTTTTTTCAAGATTCATTTGCCCTATTCCCAATCTGTAAAGAGTACATTTCTTCATAGTGGAACACAAATCCTCTATTGGTAGGGATTTTGTTAAATCATTGAGAGGCAGCATTGCATAGTGGATAATAAACCAGTTTTGAGCCCAGAAGACATGGATTTAAGTCCTTCCCATCACACATTCAGACTGTATGACTTTGAGTAAGTTACTTAACTTCTCTGTGTTCTAGGCAACCCTCTAAGACTTTAAGTTGTAGGGAAGGTGTCAACCTCCACTGATGAGAACATTTCTGCATTCAGGAATTCCCTATTCTGGAACTCAATTGCTGTTCTGTTGCTTTCAGTCATATCTTACTGTTCATGACCCTATTGGGTTGGGTTTTTTTGGCAAAGATACTGGAGTGGTTTGCCATTTCCTTTTCCAGTTCATTTTACAGATGAGGAACAGAGGCAAACAGGATTAAGATACTTGCCCAGTAAATATCTGAGGCTAGATTTGAACTGAAGTCTTCCTGACTCCAGGTCAGGTACTCTATGTACTTCACCACCTAACTGCCCCTCCTATATTGGGAAGTTAATGTCATTTTCAGCACTTAATATACCTTACTGTATCTAGATGTGTTCCCGTCAACTTATATTAACTACCCAGTGATGTTCCAAATCTACTTGTATCTACTTGTATCCTTGTGCTACTTATAGTACTGAAAGATTCTCTGAACATATACTCAAAAGAAGTTGTTTTTTTTTTAAATCAATAGTGCATGATGTTTTGGTTTAGTTCTTTTGAATTCACCTAATTGATGAACTATGGAATTAATTTGTCTTGTAAGTTACTTAAGGGCAAGGGTCTTTAAATCTTTTCCAACTTCTAGGTTAATTGCTTGAACTGATTTTAAGAGGAAGACAGCATAGTTAACACTCCCTGGTTCTGGAGTCAAAGGATATGGGTTCAAATCTCAACTCTGATGGTTATAACCTATATAACCTTAGGAAAGTCACTTACCATCTGGGGCTCAGTTTCCTGATCTATGAAACAAGAGAGTTGGATTAGATGGCCTCTGAGGTCTCCTCCAACTCTAGACCTACAATCCTTTGGCTGAAAGAACTCCCAGTGTCAGAATTTTTTCTATCAATTAGCTTATGACTAAGTAGATACAAGTCCTAATGAGTTGCATGTTGTGCTTAATAAATATTTATTGAGTGAATGGATTTTACATAATATGGCATGAATAGTTTGTATTAAATTATATTTTTGGGCCCACAAAGAGAATTTTCAAAGAATTTATCTTTTTTCTGATATAGAAATCAATTTCCACTGTGATTCTTTTTTTTTTTTTAAAGAATCTTTCATCCAAAGACTCAAACAGTCCAGTCCAGGTTCTACTACCATGTTAAATTTATAATATACTTTAAAAATATGCAGTATATATAACAGATTTATGTACAATACTCTTTTTTCTGGTCTTTGCATGTGAAAATGTTTGTAATTCTAGATGTTCATCAAGTTCATAATGAAAAAAGGAAAATCAAATTAAAAAATTGAATTTTCCTCCTCATAGTACAAGATTTTAGGGGTTATACTTATATTTGTTCCTCAAGTTTAAGAATCTTCAGGCTGCTGGAATAAACCTTTTCTCATATAGTGACGTGATTGCAATCTAGTTTTAGAGTTAAGGAGAAAAATTTTGGACAATTCCAGATCTGAGCCGAGGGAACTCACAGGGAAAACCCTGTGGTTCAGGGGATGAGGACTAGGAAGAAAAATGTGGCAGAAGGAGGAAAATCTCAGTGTTGGCAGAGCATTACCGTGACTTCAAATCTGCTTTTAAGTTCCCTGCATACCAGGAGACATGTCAGCAACTGAAATTCCTCAAGTTGGCAGCTTGCCAGGGAGAATTTTTCCAGAGGAAACAGATCTGATTTTATAACCTAGTTCACAAAATGGAATGCAGGTTATAGTCAGATTTCACAACTAAATCTATTTCATTTTACTTTGATATAAGAAATACTTGTTAAGTTCTTATCATTTGCAACATAGTATGCTAGACCCAGGAAGAGAGAAAAGGCAATGCAAATGAGAGCAGGCTCCTTTTTTGAGGCATTTGTAGTCTAAATTGAGGAGAGAGAAGGTATTTGGAAATAATTTATACAAGGTGCAATGTGCAAATGCAATCATGAGTAACATGCAAGCAATCTCTGTTAGAGATTCATAACAAGGAGAGATCACTGCTTTCTATGCCATCTTTTCCTGCTCTGTCTTCTTTCTATTTACTGTTAAAGGTATGAAAAATATTTTTACTGAGTTCCAAGTCATCTTTACAGCTCTTTGTCTGTCATATGTTAAAAGTCATTGACCTTTTGAGGGCCAAAAGTCCACAGTACAATGCTTTAGTAAGTACATGATAGCCTTCCAATGAATATTAAATCAAATCCTATAAAGCATTCAGCCTTTTTTTAGAAGAATGCTATGTAGCCTTGGCCAATAGTAGTGCTTTACAAGAGGCTTTCAAGGCCATAAAGTAAGGAATAGCCATGTCTGAATATCTTAACAATCCTTAATTCATGTCTGAATCCTTAATATGAGATTAAATTACTTAAACCCACCCTTGTTTTATTCTTGTACATCCATCTTTCATAAATATGCATTTATTTCTGTCATTGGTTCAGTTGTTTCAGTCTGACTCTTCATGATCCCATTTGGGGTTTTCTGGGCAAAGGTACTAGAGTGATTTGCCTTTTCCTTCCAGTTCATTTCACAGATGAGGAAATTGAGGCAAACAGCATTTAGTGACTTGCCCAGGGTCATACAGCTCCTAAGTGTCTGAGGCCAGATTTTAACTCATTGGACATGAGTCTTCCTGACTACAGGCCCACTGCTCTTTCCACTGTGCCACCTAGCTACCCCATATCTTGATTTACTATGCAGATAATCCAAATTAACGCATTACAACAGGAAAGGATATGAGGGGACTTGAAAATTAACTTTACATCCCACTTTGTACCCACTGACTCTTCAAATCTTGGTCCTTTTGAGAAAGAGTTCATAAAAATGTTAGAATTTAGATCTGGAAAGAATTTTAGAGTCCACTTCTAAAACACTCACTTTACAAGTGAAGAAACAGAAGCTCCTTAGAGGTCATTTATTTTAATTTTTTAAATACAGCAGTTTTATTGACATAATGTGCTACATTATAGAATCCCTTAAACTAATGGCATCTCCTACTTTTGAAAGTTTCTGTCACACCAGTTTATCCTTTTCATTTGTGCATTTTTGAAGCAATTAGGTAATGGTGTAATGGATAGATTTCTGGACCTGGAGTCAGGAAGACATGAGTTCAAACTAGATACTTACCAGCTAAGTGACCCTAAGCAAGTCACTTGATCTCTGTCCACCCCAATTGCCTCATCAGCAAAATGGGGATATGATAACCGTACTTAACCCCCTCCCCCACAATAATTTGAGAAAATATTTGTAAAGCACTTTGCAAACCTCACAGCACTATGTGAATGCTGGCTATCACTATTTCTTTGTTTAGTTTTCCGTGTAGAGTTCTTTGAAATACTTTGTGCATGGAATATCTATTCAGTGCCATCCAAGGCAGCAATATCTTTAGAAGTATTTTCAACATGTAGGCCTAACCTTCTTTACCTGGAATGAAACTATCAAACTTGGAACAGGTTTTTAATACATTCCAACCCAGCTAATATTTACCTAGTATTTAATCCCCTGGCTGACTTGAACTTCCTTTTGCAATAGCATTAGCATGGTTCTTCTCCTTGTGTTTTCTTTCATTTAAATGGGTGTATGCGTAGCAGATATCTGCAGATAATTTTGACATTAATTCTGTATGTGTCCAAGTCAAGAGAAAGGGAATGGCAAGGATGGCCCAGCTCCCCGGTGATAGAACATTGTGTGTTGTGTATTTACAAAGTTTAATTCATTGGGAGATTCAAATACTTTGGGAAACCTTTTATCAGAAAAAAGAAAACTATTTTAGAGAAATGTAATCTTTATGAAGAAAACCTTACAAAAGCAGGTACAGCAAGTTCATCTCTAAATCATCAAAGATGGGTTAAGTGTCATATCTTAAAGTTCTCCAGAAAAGTTTTGCTGCTATCCTGGTATATTTGCATAAGTTTATTTTCCACTAGTTGCACAAAGTGTCAACAATCAAAGCTAAAAAATTATAAGAGTAAGGGTTCCATGTATGATAAAAATTTCATTTTAGGTACCTGTAAACAGGCATATTAAAACATTTTAAAGAGAATATTATCGTGATGAAAAAATTGTCCCTTTACCCTGATACTCTGTTTATTAGGTTCTGACTTACTATGTCATTGATACTAGGATCTATAAAAATCCTAGAACCCTTTCCTTGATGACAGTATCAGAATTTCATGATATAGTAGGTAGAGTTATAATGATGACCCTATACTAATGACCAAGGAAATATCTTCCCATCTTAGAATCATGGAGCTGAAATAAACATCTAGAGTTTGTTAACTATGAAAGAGCTTTTGTGAACTGACATAAATCATCAAAAGTGGATTGTGTCTTATAGTTCTCCAGAAAAAAATACTGCTATACTGGTATATCTGTTTAAATTTATTTTTCATAAGGTTAAGCAAATGTGAATAATAATAAGGTTTCCATATTAGTAAAACTTCATTAATTCTGACTCCAGGGGGGAGTCTGGTAGGACAGAGACTAATCAAAATTGAATTTGACCATGCTTACTAAAAGAGTTTACTAAGGCAAATAGTGTCACTAAATTAGAGGAGGAAAATGCAATTATTTGAGAGAATAAATTATTTTGGGCACCTCCTCAGCACTTTATGAACATGTGTTTATTTATAATTATTAGGCTGACTATGAATCTTATATATTCATCTGATCTTTGTCAAATAACATTTTGTTAATCTAGTTGGAATTCTTGTAAATATTGAGGTCTATTTCTATGTTGATTATTAAACTATGAAAATTAAAAAAAAAAAACAAATGGGGAAATAGGATAAATGGAGTTTTGGATTTGGACTTGCATTAAAATCCCATGGTTGACTTTGTGACCTTGGTCAGATACCTAATCAATCAATGCACAGAGGATTCCCCAGGACTGATTTCCTAAGTCATAGGTAGTTGATAGAAGGAATCCTCACACTAGGTCTCCTCCCAAGCTATTAAATATGAGGTAACACTCCACAAAAGTATTACTCCATACTTAGAAGGTACCCTGGGACTTTGAAGGCTATTTCACAGTCTGATAGTTCCTGCCAAGCTTTTGGAAGGTCTTTAGGTATAAATCTGCCATCTATGTTCTAAATTGAAAGAGGTTTAACACCAAAGGTGGTCCGCCAGTTGATCACTTTTTGTAGCCACTGAAATTCACGAAGATAATATAATCTTTCTCCTGAACTTCATCTGGGTGTCTCATTAGTATGTCAAACTCAGTATGCCTATGAAGGCATCATTATCCTTCTACTCTCAGATTTGCAACTTGGAGTTATCCTTAATTCTTTCCTGTCACCACTCATCTCCAATCAATTACCAATTCTTACAGATGCTATTTCTACAACATTTCTGAAATTGCTTCAGGTCCTTATCATTTCTTGCCTTGACTATTACAAAAATAATTTAGATTGGCCTCTTCCTTCCAACTTCTACTCTATCCAATTAGTTTCCCAGGAAGTTCCCAAAATAACCACTCTAAGGTATAAGTCTGACCATGATACACCTCTGCTTAAAAAATATTTAGGGGCACCCTATTGCCTCTGAAATAAAATACAAACCTTTAGCCCAGCATTTAAGGCCCATTTCCAGCATTTTTTTTCATGTAAGTCCCTCTTAGGCACTTTACATTCCACTGAAATTAGCCTCCTTGGAATTTCCAGAATTCCAGTTCATAGCCTCTTTGCTTTGTATACTCCATTCTCATACCTGGCTTCTCACCTCTGCTTCTTAGAACAAAATATCTTAACTTAGGGTCCCTGAACTTGTTTTTAAAAAATATTTTGATAACTGCATAGTAATATAAATGTTGTCTTTATAATCCTATACATTACATTTTATCCACTTAAAAATGTTACTCTGAGAAGGTATTCATAAGACTTCTCCAGACTCAAAGGAGTCCATGATATAAATATGTTAATAAACCCTATCTTAGGATTTTTCATGTCCTTCAAGGCGCTGCTCAGGTACCACATCTTACTGGAAGCCTTACCTGATGACCCCCCAATTTTTGGCATTCTCTCACTTCCTCAAATATCTTGTAATTACTTACCTGTTTACTGCTTGTTTCCCTCATTGGAAAGTAAGCTTCTTGTGGGAAGTGACTTTTTTTTTTTGTTTTGCTTTGGTTTTGTCTTTGCATCTCTAGAACATAACTCAATGCTTTGCACATAGGACCTACTAAACTACATTATTGGAAAAATAACCCAATTGATGAAAGTACAGATCTTTGAATTGTTAGAAGGCTTTAAAGCATTCTTTTCTTTTAAAATTTTGTAATTTTAATTTTTTCTAGTTCAAATTGGATATGTCCAGTAAGTAGTCTGAAACTTTTGAGGATTTGTTATATTAATTAATTAAAAGAGCACTATGCTCCAGAAAAAGCAAAATGCTTTTATTAATATATTTTAAAGCAACAAAACTGTTATCTTCTCTCAATAACTAAGAAAAGTATGTTACCTGCTGTTATGCCCCTGGTGGAAGAAGAAGCCTTTTTGAATGTTTGCCTACGAGTGCTACAAATTATTGTGTTACTTTGAAAATATTTTTGAAATATTTTTTGAAAAGTATTGTGGGTAGAACAAGTAAATTTTAAAAAGAATGTTCTGATATATAATCATTAAAAATGGAGTTCATCTTGTATTTGAAGTAAGAGCCATTTTACACCTCATATAAATAAATTGTATTTGCTAAAAGTTCTTAAGGATTTTTTGCTAATCTTGTGAAATTGTTCATATTTTTTTTAATTTGTTAAGTCTGTTGATTCAGCAAGTTTGAGTTCTCATAAGATATTTTCTTCCAATTAAAAATCAAAGAATAATGACATTAAAAATCTTGAGTCATATAAATCCATCTCTTGGACAACTAGTGACAATGCTGTGTTTTGTAGGTGGTTTGGGAACATTCCATGCCTTGTTGAATACAGCTGTCCATGTAGTCATGTACACCTACTATGGATTGTGTGCACTGGGACCATCCTACCAGAAATATTTGTGGTGGAAAAAATACTTGACAACACTACAACTTGTGAGTAACTCCCCTCCTTTTGCCAAAAGTGGATTTTAAGCCCAACAAAGTGGAAATCAGTCCATTTCCATGTAAATTATATTCCCAACTAAATAGTCCACTGAGGAAATAAATAGCTTTATCATTGTACATTGTATAGTTACTCTTTTAATATAATTTTAGTTTTATCATGAACCTAGCTGAAAACAATTGAGCATATTTTTAAAATAATAAATACTAATTATAAAATCTTAAGCCAGAATAATGTATGTACCATCCCAGCTATTTCATTTATAGTTAAATCAAATAGGTATATTTGAATAATTAACATGAATCAGCCTAATGGGATCTATTATGATTATAATACTAAACAGAAAGAGAAAAAATTCATATGCTTGGTTTAAACTCTCTATAGCTTATCCTACAATATTGGGTGAATTTTTTAAATTTTTAAGTAATTAAATATTATTAATCCTCCTTTCTCTTCCCCACCATTCCCAAACTGAATATTAATAAACTCCCATATTTCTTTAACTCCAGAAGATTATTGTAAGAACTGAAAATGAAATTTCAGAAAGGTGATAAATCAATGTTCTTTTAAAAAAATTCTTTTCCAATCACAATTCATAATTCCCCTCTAATCAAATAAGTAGCCAACATACAGCTAAAAATCTTTCTAGCAGGAATATCTCTTCAACATCTAAGTTTGAATTCTACATCATATAAATTCCTACAAAAAAGTGACATGTAGCTGTGCTGCTTTTAGAAGTATTATTTAAGGCTTAAGCAGAGTATTAGCTTAAATGTTCTCGTATCAGCAACCTACTCCCTTCAGCAAATTGACCTCACATTCTACCAAAGCTGAAGAAGAAAGTATGAATTTAGGGTTGTATAGCTAGATTTGACATTTACAAAGAGAACTTCTAGTTATTGCTTAACGTAGATTGAGTGCCCAAAATGTACTAGGCACCTTATAAAAAAATCTATCATATGTTCCTGTCTTTAGGTGGAAGAATTAATTTTTGATTCAGGACCTATGCAGTGACAACATTTGAATATGTACCTAGAGATGGTTACCCTTGAGTACACCCAGAAGGGTCTACTGTCTGTTCTCTCTGTTGTTGTAATTCCTATAGAGGCAGCATGGTGTTGTGGTAAAAATACTGTACCTAGAGCCAGGAAGATTGAGCTTCAAATACTGCCTTTGACATTTAACTAACATTATTACCATGGTTAAGTCACTTAGTCTTCCTGAGGCTCAGTTTCCTTGTCTGTAAAATGAAAGGGCTGAGTTATACTGCCTCTGAGATCCCCTAGGATCCTGTGAACTGACTGACACCAGCAAAATTTCATCTTTGAAGAGCCTACTCTGAAGACTTAGAACAGAAGAGAAAGCCATATTTGCAGGAAACAAAACTCTTTTTAAGCTTGTAGCTCAGTATTATTTGAGAGACTTATGCATATACATGCAACTTAATTGTAAGTTGCATGAAAATATAAGTTCAGTCTAATTCCTGAGTCACACATCCCTATGTAATTGAAAGTGGACCTTCCACATCATTTGGGGCACACCTGACAAAAACTGGGGTCATACTCTTGAAGAACTCTTGGCCTTAGTGTGTGGGAAGATGCTAGGAATACTTGTCAGGGGTGCTCTTAGCCCATTTTGCAAAAAGAACCCCTACACATTTAGATTGTTGTTTTTCAGTTGTGTCCAACTCTTCATGACCCCATTTGGGGTTTTTGTGGCAAAGATGCTGGAGTGGTTTGCCTTTCTCCAGCTCATTTTACAGATGAGGAAACTGAGTCAAACAGTGACTTGCCCAGGGTCATAAAGCTAGTAGGTGTCTGAGGTCAGATTTGAAGTAAAGTCCTCCTAACTCCTGGGCCTGCCACTCTATCCTCTGTGCCACCTAGCTGCCCTATTTGGGGACACATTTAGGAGAACCTAGATTCTCCAAAGAAGGTCTTCTCTGTTGCCAATGTGAACCAGTTCTTAACTTAGATCCATAGCCAAGTAAATCTTGAGGAAGTTACTTTTTAAGCAAAATTTCAGGACCCAGGAGCAGTCAATAGAGGTGGACCAGAGGTATAAGTTGGTTGTACAAGTGGTTAAGAATTCAACTGCTAACTAATTAGAAGAGTGTTTAAACTTGAACAAAACACCTGACTATTTTCCTCATTCTCTTCTTTAGGTTCAATTTATGTTAGTGACAGTCCACATAGGACAGTCCTTCCTTTTGAAGGACTGCAAGTACCAGTATCCCATCTTCCAGTACATCATCATGTGCTATGGGTGTGTCTTCCTACTCTTGTTTGCCCACTTTTGGTATTGCGCTTATACCAAGGGCCAAAGGCTGCCAAAAACTGTGAAAAACGGAGTCTGCAAAAGCAAGAAGAACTGAAATCTCACACTGACACAGATGCTTCAGACAATCAGGATCATATTCAGATGTGCAGTACATTTTGTACGTTTTTCTTCAAAACCAAGAGCTTGTATTTTTATGATAAGTTATCTGGGTTTCTGATATTTGAGAGGGAGGGTAATATGCAGATTAGAAATTAATCTTGAAGTTGTTTTTTGACATTTTCAACTACTATACAGAATTCAAGGCTCTTGCTTGATAACTTTTATTACAATGACACAAGGCAGTTGAGGTAGAATACTCTTCAAAGAAGTCCAGCATGTATGAAAAACATCAATATTTTGAGCACTGAGAAGAGTTTAAACCACTGACTTAGATATTGTTGAAGGTGGGCTGAGTTAGGATGTTTTCTGTTGGCTTCCCTGAACACTTCAATGATCTTGGAGTTGATTTTCCCATTTAAATATATGAGTGGTGACGATTAAGCAAGTTTTTCAGTTAATCTGTCATATTAAATATAATTTAGAGGTAATTTGCAGTCAGTGGGTCTTTTGTGCAACAGTTTTAATTCCTACTGATGAAGTTTTCCTCCTAGAATATTAAGAAAAGGATGATAGGGACAGATAAAAATAATCCATTACAGCTAGAGTTGAATTTGCCAAGAAGTACTTAAAGTTCAGCTGTAATCTTCATTTTGAGTATTTTTATTGGCTCTGTTATGTTTTGCCATGACTCAGATATAACTTGTCTTCTCACAAGTTTGATCTATGGCTTAAAGGAAATTACTTTCCATTATTGGGCTAAACACACTTCAGGGTTCATAGTGATTTTAAGGTGCCAGCTGTGCCCACTATGCAGATATCTTTTGGGGGTAGTTTTGAAGCAGGTGAATGCAAATATAAGGACAGGTGTTTAAGAGTGAGTATACCTGTTTATATATTATATTGATGTTTTTTTTTTGTAATAAAGTGATCAGAGAAAAGTGATTATGGAAACATCCAAATCCTAGTGCTATAGAAAAATTAATTGTCTCTCTCAAAAAAAAAGTATTAAAGAGCATAGTTTCAGTGGTTGCTAGCCTTAATCTTCTCTGAGATCTCCACAATGTGATGGCACTTTTAAAAAAAAGTTTCTGAAGGATTCACTCACCTTGCTTGTGTTCTGTCTCTTTAAAAGGTCCCCTTTCACTTACATGAACTGATACAAAGTGAAATGTACTGTGTACAGAATAAGCAATGTTGTAAGATGATCAGCTGTGAATGACTTAGCAATTCTCATCTGTACAGTGATCAAGATAACTCTAAAGGACTTGCAATGAAAAATGCTATCCCACCCCAAAGAAAGAACTGATGGTGTGTGAATACAGATTGAAACATACTTTTTCGAACTTTATTTTTCTTGAGGGCTTTTGTTTGGTCTATGTTCTCTTTCACAACATGACTAATATGGAAATGTTTTACTTGACTCCACATGTATAATAATTGCTTGCCTTTTAAGAAGGAGCATTGGGGAGGGACGAAGGGAGGGAATTTGGACCTCAGAGTTTTAAAAGCGAAAGTTAAAGATGGTTTTCATATGTAACTGGGGAAAAATAAGAAACTAAATAAAATTTTTAAAAGGGTTCCCTTTCTAAAAATTCTCATTTTCATAAATGCAAAATAATGTTAGTCAATCAGAGTTAGCTTTGAAACAATGGATGTACTTTGATCAAGGACAAATTGAAATCAGAAAATTCTAAATTTTTCTAGATTTATTTATATCAAATTTTGAATAACTATTTTACACCTCATACTGATTTTGGCCCCCAAATAGATGTGCTACCTAACTAATGTGTGACCTACAATAAAAACTGGTTTATTGCAAATCTAATGGATTGTGTAAAACTAACTACATTGTATTTATCCTGTATATCTCTAACTCCCTGGCATAAAGACCATCCTTTGTTACAGTTCTGTGCCTTCATTCTTGGTGAATTCTCAAGTTCCCTTGTTTCAAAGTGATGTACAGGAACATGATTCATTTAACATACAAAAATTTAGAGGGGTGTGGAAATGATAGATTAAGGAGAGAGAGGACCTTACAGGATATAGAGATAAAACAACCAATCCCTCTTCAGCCATCTCAATGTCCATGGTGCACTTGGCGGTCGAAGTTAGGCAATTATAATAAGGGCATGCTGCGGTCTGTGCTTTCAGAGACCCTTAAAGTTCTAAATGGTGAAAAGCAGAGACCTTTAGGAAGGCAAAAGTGAAAGAGAAAAGAGTATTGTTTTTCTTCCATGCTATCTTCCAATCTTGCCTCCACTGCCTACTTTTCTCCTCAATTTTGCCTGAATTGTCTTTTCTGTATGATTTCTATAGGCATGGGAAGGATGGCTAACTTTAGTTGAGAAGAAGAATCCATTTTTTTTAGTCTTATTAGAAGTAGATTCAAAATCAAATGAAGAAAAACTTAGGGGAGAAAAGAGGAGATTTAAAAAAAAAACCTAGATAAGGTCATCCTCTTCTATTAAAAAAGTTACTAGTTCACTGTGAATGTTACTGGATGAGGGGTTTGTCTATACTTAGGTTGGTAGGGACAGGCTCCAAATCTTTTGAGTCATAAAGATATTCTGTCTAATAGGATGTTTTAAACTTTTCAGTATTTCCTTACCTTTGGTTTTAAACAAGCTCTATTTGTGAGTTTGTCAGCTATAAATTTTTGCTTAGAATTTGTGAATCCTGGAAGGGACTCAATCTATAAGGTATTTCTAAATGCATCAATTGCTAAATACTATGGGACTTTATTTTCCATTTTACAGTTTTAGTGTATTTTAATTCAATGGACTATATTGTTTGCTCCATGAAGTTCCCTCTCCTCTGATACTTTGCTTCCGTTGACTCTTTTATGGGTTGTAAAATACTCTGTGGTAATATGAGAATAAAATTTGAATCCCTGTATATTGTAATAAATTTGAGGTATTATATCACTTTTGTCTGTGCATTTTTCTATCGTCTTTTAACTTGGATTGTGACCATTCAGAGAGGAGAGTGTCATATATTCATTTAGCACCATGTAGCAAATATTTGTTAAGCACTTCTTATATATGTTATTTTTAAAAGCACCCATTGTGTATAAATGACGAGTTTGTGGGGAGTTAATGATAGTAAGACATGGATGCCAAATAGGAGCTTATGTTGCAGAAAAGCAGTAACTACGCAGATAGTTCTAATGCAAAAGCAATGTATACATGGTCTATGAATGGTACCATAGGAACTGCTATGTAGGAGTCCACAAAGAGGAAATGTTATGACTAGAGTGATCAGGTAAGGCATCATGAGGAGGCTAGATTTTAATGAAGCCTTTTTAAAGGGGGGCAAGGTATTCATAGAGACCAGGCGGTGTGCAAGGAAGAAGGGTGTCAGGGAGTTCATTCTAAGTAGAAGAGAGAACAAAAGTTTCAGAACTTCAGAGCTAGAAAAGAACCTTACAACATATTTAATATAATCCCCTTTCTGAAAAGTGGAGAACGAGAGATTAAATGATTTCCTCTATATCTCCATAGTAGTAGTTGGAAAACTAAAGGTGGGATCTTCTGAATCCTGGACCAGGGCATCTGCCATTACACCACAAGAGGCAAAGACCAAGAGAGAAGAAAACCTAAGATCTTTTCAGGCCAGTTTGGATGAAGTCACCGATTTCTATGGCATTGAGAGACGTCAGAAAAGTAAAAGGAGTCAGATTATAGAAAACCCTAAATATCAAACTAAGGAATTTAGATTTTTATTTTCTTCTAGGGGGCTTTCAGAAGTTGTTGAACAGGCGACTGATAATCAAAACAGCATTTTAAGAAAATAAATAGGATGGTGGCATGTAGGATCACTTCCTGGCTTCTTTCAAGACAGCTCAAATCCTACTTTCTAACAAGAGATCTTTGCCATTCTCTCCGATTGCCAGCAGCTTTCCTCTGAGATTAACTCCCAAATAGCTTTTTTGCATGTTGTCTCTCCAATTAGAATATGACCTCTTGAAAGGCAACCACCTTTCTTTGTATTCCTAGTCCTTAGGACAGTGTAAGCACTTAAATGTTTTTTGGTTTTGTTTTTTTTTTTTACGATGTATAGATTGGAAGGTTGCAAACCAGATTAGGAGGCTATTGCCACAATTCATACACCTTTGGAAGTGGGCCTGGACTAGGGTGGTGGCAATGAGAGTGCAAAGCAAGAAATTAGGAAGTTGTAAAGGAGTTTACAAGTATTGAAGATTGGTTGGATATAAGGAATAAGAGAAGAAAGAGTAAGAGATAAAGAAAGGATGAGTAAAAGATCATCTGAAAGAGCTAAGATCATCAATTAATTGTCAACTAATATTTAGGGAAATTATGCAAGGTATACTTGTGCTGCTCAAGAAATTTATAATCCATTTAAGAATACTGGACAAATATGCAGAAATTATAATATAGGGCAGTACATAAGTGCCAAGTGAGTAGTTGAAGAAATTTTAAGTGATTAACTTTTTATGTAATACTTGGTATGTCAATATCAAAAGAAGTCTGGCCTTTGAAAAAGTCAGTTCATGCAGTCCTTCTCCAGTTTAAATTTTGGAGTCTTAAATGAAATTGGTTAATTCAGTTTAAAAAAGCATTTACTAAGCACTAATTATGTCCTTGCCAAGAAAATCTCAAATGGGGTCATGATGATTCAGAAGCAACAGAAATGACTCATCAACAATAATTGGAAAGGCTTCTTGTAGAAGATGGGATTTTAATTGAGACTTGAAGGAAGCTAGGAATTAAAGATGAGGATGGAAGCATTCCAGGCATGAAGTGTGCAGAGAAAGACGCCTGGACCTTAGAGTTGGAGTGTCTTGTTTGTGAACAGGGAGGTCAATGTCCGTGGATCAGAGTATCTGGTCAGGCAAAGACCGGAAAGGTAGAAAGGGGCTAGCTTATAAAGGGCTGTGAACACCAAAGGAATCTGTATTTGATCCTGAATGAGATGGAGAACCACTGAAGATTACTGAGTATGGATACCACTGGACCTGCACTTAAAGAAGTAGAAGAAGAGCAGCTAGATGACGCAGTGGATAGAGCACCAGTCTTGTAGTCAAGAGGACCTGGGTTCAAATCCAGACACTTGACACTAGTCACCTAACCCTATTGTCATCCCCAAAACAAACAAAAAAATATAAGAACAAAAATATGTGAAGAAGAAAAGTAGTTGATATTTACAAAACAAGCTTTGCAGTGTTTTACACGCATCATCATTCTGAATGTCCCTACAATACTGTCTAACAGATATCCTCTTTTTATGAATGGGTAAACTGAGGCTGAAAATGAGAAAAAATGATTTGTCTGTAGTGTCAGATAAATGTTATCACAGACTACAGAGGGTCACTAAGTTACCTTACAACTCAGATTCTGTGAAATAGTCTTGCTTGTCTTGGTAGGCTATTTCTTTATAAATTTCCAGTACTTAGAGGACAAAATATAAATTCAGCTCTCCACACTATCTCATTCTATCTTTCCAGCCCCATTTCATAACTGTTGCCCTTCATATTCTAGTTAAACCAGACTGTTAGCCATTACTCAAGCTCAATCCATAATGTCCTACCTCCATAGATTTGTACAAGTTGTTCTCGTATTGCAATGTATCCCCTCCTCACCTCCATTTCTCAGAATCCTTGGTTTCAACACAAGTGGCACATTCTTTCATTTTGCCTGGTTCTTCCCCTTTCCCAGTTGTTAATACTGTACTCTTTCCTGCCTCATTTTCCCTTGTGCTGGATTTATTTTTGCCCATTGGGTCAATGCAGTAGAAGGTAACATTTTTGAGGGCACCAACTATTTCATTTGTGTCCTTGTTTCTTCAGTGTCTTGTACACATGTAGTAACAATTTGGTAAAAAAATTTTCATTTGTTTATTTTTGCTTCTAGCCTGGCCCTTCCTGGTTTGACAGTCTGCTTTCACATATGCTTCTCCTTCACTTTCATCCAGGGTTACTTATTTTTCTATACACACCACATTCCATCCACACTGTCATACCTGGGATTCACTCCCTCCTCATCTCTGCCTCTTGGAACACTGGTTTCCTTCAAGACTCAACATCAGAACCACTTTTTTACTTAAGGCCTTTCCTGGTCACCATATGTGCTGCTGACCTTAATCCCACCATCATACAAAGTGACTTGTATATATTGTGTATGTATTTATATGTTGTTTCTCTCATGGAAACTTCATGAGCACTGGAGTTCTTTTGTTTTGCTTAGCACAATGCCTGGCACATAGCAAATATTCTTGTTGACTGAGTAATAAATGTTTGCTGAATTGAATAAGCATTTAATGTGCTGTCAGTTAAAAGTTATAGCCAAAAACAGAGGTTAAAACATCTCCAAAGGGATTCCTCTTCAGGAATCTTCTTCAGGAAACATCTTCAAAGGAAGTCCGCTCAGCACTCAATTCATATTCATCTTATTGTCCCCTTGCTGCATCCAGTGGAGATCCAAATATCAGAGTTTTGTACCCCCCTTCTTGACATGTCACTCCATCTTAGAACTATCCTCTTGTTATAGGCAAAATAATCATGTCCACTTCTCTGAATCTGGACTCCCCATTCCCTACATCAGAGAAAATGTTTGCCTTGCCCTGCCCTCTTGTAAAATCAACTAGATAGGGAAAGAAGTTTTCAAACTAAGAGATTAAAAATCAGTATTTTTCAAGGCCAAAAAACTCAGCTCATTTTTGGGTGAAGAGGTAGAGTTTCTTCCTTTTGAATTCCCTTGTATGAATGTGTTCCTGAATAAAATTTCCTTTGACTTGAAAAAACATTGGGAGTTGTGGTTCTTGTTACAGTAATTTCAAGTACTCATCTTTTATTCTGTTTTATGTTTGCAATCTAAAAGTGTGAATAATTTAAACATCTAAAATGTTTGATCCAGAAGCCTGGGAATGATGTGATGTGTCTCCTGTCTGACTTTATTTTAGGAGCTACCCAATCCTTATCAACATATCTTTAATTCTTACTTTTTGACCTTTCTCATTTGTTCCTGTTTCTTCCCACTGCCGCCTGTGTCTTGCGCAGACTCTACTCATCCCACGCCTGTTATTACATTAGACTCCTAACTGGTCTCCTTATCTCATCCTTTTCCCAGACTTATCATCCTATATACTGCTGCCAAATTAATTATCTTAAAATGTCTACATGCTGTATACTGTGCTGAAAAATCTCCAGTGCTGCCAATTACCTACAGTGGTGTTTCCATACCAGGGAGAATTTTTGTGACAGAGTTCACATTGCATTATTCCATGAATCCATACTTGTACCAGGCAATAATCTATAATTATGTATTTTCTTGAATAATAAATATTAATACTAAAACTACAATTCCACGGGGGTTTGACAAAATTTTTTTTACATTAAAAAGTGATCTACATACAATTTGCATGATCAAGTCCTAGCTATGTAGACTGATATTCAAGGTCTTCCATAAGCTGCCCCAATTTCCTTCCATGTCTCGTCATTCTCCTCTTCTCTTATCTACCTATCTCTCCTCTTCTATCTGTCCTTTAAGGTCCAACTTAAGTCCCATGTTCTCCACAGTCTTCCCAATCTTTAATGGTTGCTGAAGTATAAACTCCATTTCTAATCTCTTACAATGCGCTCCTTTATTCAGATCCCCTTCAACTCTATCCTTTAAATGTCCTATGCTCCTGCCACTGTACTCTTTGCAATGCCTGCTCAATAATTAACAAATTTGCTTTAATTTTAAAATTTGCCTTTTTTATTCCTTCCAATTTCTGATACTCACTGAGATCTAGGTCCCTCCTGATGACACTGTAATCCTGGCCACCCTTTCTAGTACTAGTTGAACTTTATTGAATAGACCTCTCCCCTTTTCCATTGACTGGTTCTGGTAGAAGAGTTGGAATACTCCTTGCTCCCCATTGCGCCAGCTTCTTAATTATCCATCTACTACTCAGCAATTTCTCTTCCTTTGAGGTTTTTCTTATTTATCCTTTATTCCAGATCTAGATCTTGGTAACCATTTTCTCAGTCAGTCCCCAGGACATTTTCCTTCAGTCTTCAATGAATTCACTTTACTGGCTCCTAGTCTTTCTCTACTCTCCACCTCTTGGCTTCATTTTGGATACTTCAAGAAATATATTGATACTCCTTCAAATACTCTTAACTCCTCATGTCCTTAATCCAAAGATAGACGACTCAGTGGATTGAGCTCAAGACCTGGAGTTACAAAACCTGAGCTAAAATCTGACTGCCAACCTTACAGAGCAATTCATTTAACCTGTCTGTTTCAATATCCTCATCTATAAAATAGAGATCATCATAGCACTGACCTCTCAGGGTTGCTGTGAGGATAAAATAAAATAGTATTTGTAAAGAACTTGTAAAATTTAAAATGCTTTATAAATGCTAGCTACTGTTACTTAGTTCCATGACCTAGTCTTCCATACTACCTCAGCTCTACATAGATGTTGCCATACCTTTATTTTGCCATCACCCATAAATGTGGTACTTCCATGTTCAAAAACCCTGAAATTCCTTTATCTGATCATAACATTTCATCATTCCATCTTTTGCTCTATCTTATGACCTGTAATGGTATTCTTTATCATCACCTGGGACCTCCAGTATGGTCTCTACTGAGGATATTAGCCAACCACAGCACATGTACCGAATGTACTCTTCTCTCCCATCTCAATTCAATTATAGAATATCTTCTACACTTGAATCCATTGGCTCCTTGGCCTATAACCATTTATGATTTACCAAACCCTAACTTCGTTATTCCCATCACCTGCCAGTTTTGCTTCTATATGTGTGTTGCTGAATAGAACCGGAATTAATCTTACCATTTCCATTACAAATTTATGTTAATCTAAAGTGGGCCATCACAGCAGAAAAGCAATCATTTTATACCTCTTTAATCAATTGATTTTCCCACTTGCCACAGTGGCTATTCCGAATATTTTCATCCTTCTTCAGGTTTCCCATATCATCATCCTCTTGCTTTACCCTTTCAGTTGAGGACTGTATATCATACTTCACTAAATGTTTGAGACCACTGGATGAAAGCTCCTTCTCACTTTATTCAAATGTCTTCCCATATTATCTCTTCCTTCATGCCTGTCTTGCATAAGGAGGTGGTGTTTCTTCCCAAGTAAAACAACTGTAAGTGTATGCTTGATGCCATTCGAGAAAATCGAGTGCTCTAGCATCCCCACTCTTTCGCTAATCTTTAATCATTCCTTATCTAATGACTCCTTTCCCACTGCCTACAAACACAACCATATCTCTCCCATTACAAAAAAAACC
>CM053769.1:645671718-645686736 GCA_028658325.1 Potorous gilbertii | reverse complement strand
TATGCCTGTGAAACCTGTACAGTATATCAATGCTGTGCCAAGAAACTGAATCACTTTTTGTAATTTTGTAACATTTATTTTAAATTGCAGTTGTTTTTCTTTATACTTTTATTGTAGTAGTCATTTTGTAAATTGTTTTCTTTTCTCTGATTACTGCACTTTGCAATGGTTTCTAGAAGTCTTGAAAGTCCATGTTTCTGGATAGTCACACTGTTGGTAGTTTCTTACAGTACAGTAATATTTCATGATATTCATACCACAATACGTTATGCATTGGCCAATCAATGGACATTTATTTGGTTTCCAGTAGGCATTTATTTTGTTTCCATTTTTTTTGCCATCACAAGTGCTTCTATAAGTATTTTAGTGTATTAGAATACTAATTGTTAATGTTTATTTAGTCTAAAAACTGATTTTTAGTGCCCCCTGTCCCTTTTCTACCACAGTCACTATAGCAACAAGGGGAGCTGCTTAAAGCTGATGGCTATTTGTATTTTTCCTTGTTTCATGGGTTCCCATGACCAGAAAAATTCAACACCAAGTGGTCAATCTGTTAGCGAAGGTCCTCTCCATGCTTAGTTCAGTTGGCTCTCAGAAAATCAATATGGTTTATTGGTTGAACTCTACTGAAAGTCTTTCTATCTTGGGACCACTTGCCAAAACTTACATTGCACTGGCAGGGCCTTTAAGAACATGGGTTCATCTCCAAGCTATGATAAAGCACCAGAAAAGGACTTTGTGGAGGTTTGTTCATAGTAGATACTTAATAAATATTTGTTCCATTGAAGTTCATTTTACTGATATATCTAGTTTTTACATTACAGACTTTCCAGAGTATTACCACTCCTTGAGAGTTCTCTTGTAACAAAGTAAACAACAAGGAAAACTAACAATACAGTAACTGTATCTAAAAGTATGTGTAAATTACTATGTACCACGAGGTGGCTCAAATCAAGGTGCAGATACTTTCTAACTGTATGATTCTGGATAAATTACCTTACTTCTGTCTGCTTCAGTTTCCTTGTCTTTAAAATGAGAATAATTAATAATAACACCTTCCTCCCAACAAGGTTGTTGTGAGGATAAGACACTATTAAGAGCATTTAGGTGGTGGAGTGGATAGAGCGCTAGACCTGGAGTCAGGAAGACCTGAATTTAAATCCGGTTTCAGATACTTATGAGCTAACTATGTGACCTAAGCAAGTCACTTAACTTCTGTTTGCCTCAGTTTCCTCATCTGCAAAATAGGAGCAAAAACAGCACCTACCTCCCAGGACTGGATGGATTAAATGAGAAAATAATTGTAAAACATTTAGTACAGTACCTAGAACATTATCTGTAGCAGTCCTCTACAATTCTATTTTAAAGTGTTCTGGTTTTTGTTTTTTTTTAACAGGAATCGATTTTCTCTCATTCTCTTCTCCACTAGGAGAAAAAAAAAGAAATGAAAAACAAATTCCTCGTAACAAACATTCATGGTCAATCAAAGTAAATGAGGAAATTTGTTCATTTTGATTATAATCTATACTTTGTATATTGGATTTATAGTTATAGATATTATTTCTGATCTATCCAATTATTTTCTCTTTTGTGTTAATGGATGCCTCCCTCATTGTTCTTTATGTCATATCTGTCACTTTTCGTATGCTTAGTTTTTCCTTTCTTGAGTACATGGTGCATACCCCAATGGAGTATAAATTTCTGGAGAGCAAATTTCATAGTTTCGTTGCTGTCTGTCCTTTGTTCTTGAAGAGGACCAATGGGATCACGAAGGTGATGTCTTAATTTCTGTTTCCCCAGAGCCTAGTACAATGCCTGTCAAACAGTTAGGAGTGAATAAATATTTGATTTCTAAACGAGAAGAGAATAAGGAAGGGTTCAAAAACTGAGTTAGACAACCAGTCAGAACAATAGAAGGATGTTATAGAAAGACAGATTTAGTGTTGATTAAAAAAAATCAGAGCTGCCTAAAAATGAAATGTGTGGAGAGTAGATTCCCCTTCATTAGAAGTCTTTAAACAATGGCTAGATGACCACTTTTTAAAAATAATTTATTTGGTGGAGTTTCTCCCCTAATCCTTTAGGGTCAGTTAGTAGAACAGGTTTAACATTTGTTTTCTGAATTAAATGCAAATTTGAAATAGATTATTCCATTCATATTTATCTTTATAAAGAAATTAAATTTTTAAAATCTTAAAATTTTTAAAAAACACATGAAAATTATGTGTGATGTCTGAATTTATTTTAAATTTTATCAATGTATTTATTTATATATCATATTAATTTCAATGAAAACTTTTCACTGAAACTTCCCATAAAAAAGGAAAGTAGTTAACCCCAAACAACCCCAACTGTTAACCCCAAGCAACAGGGTGATTTCATCTGACAAGATATGCAACGCTTTATACCCATATTCTTCCTTCTTTCTATGAAAAGAAGGGGGGAAGTTTTCATCAGATACACTCCAGGTTCAAGGTTTATATGACCACTTGTTGAGGATGCTACAGAGAAGATTCTCTTTCAAGCATGGGTTGGACTTTGATGGCCTTTGTGTTCTTTTCTGCTTCTCTGATACTGTGATTTCCATCCAGGCCACAGGGAATTCAAACTCCCCATCAAACTCCCCATTTGTGGTAAGTTTAGGCAACTTGCCCAGCAGGTTAAGATATGACAATTTTCTAATAGCTTAAAAGGGCCTATGAGGAGGGATGTACTGGAGTCAGCTTGAACCTACTTTGTGAGAAACAATTGTTTAATTTTTAGTGTGAGTATTTACAACCCAGAAATAGGCAAATTCTATAATTTAGGGCTTGATTTGTGGTTGTGCATTGATTAAATAGACTTAAGAAAGAATTTTTAAAAATGTTAGTGTAGATTAAACTTGAAAGTGTGACATGCATTTTCTTTTTTTCCCCAAGAGCTGTTTGGTAAACATTTATGAGCATACCACTCACTACCTAGAGTAGCGTTAGGGAACCTATGGCCTCGAGGTCACATGTGTCCCTCTAGATCCTCAAGTGTGGCCCTTTGATTGAATCCAAGCTTCACAGGACAAATCCCCTTAGTAAAAGGATTTGTTCTATAAAACTTGGACTCAATCAAAAGGCTATACCTGAGCACCTAGAAGGCCTCGTGTGACTTCAGGGTAGCAGGTCCCCCACCCAGAGGGTAATGGAAAAGCTAATTCCCAGAGAAATAGTGAAGGTCAGAAGGTCAAAAGTAGAAATCTGGTCAATTTAGGGAAGAGGTCAGTATCAAAGGGTGGTGTCCATTGAGTACTATCTGTGAACTGCTCTTTGCCCTACCCTGGTCTGCTCTGGTCTGAAGAGAATTTGTGGTACTGTAACTGTTAGCATACTTAGAGACAACAAATAATTAATTTGTCTCAGGCCCTAATGATGAAAAAGGAAATATGATTGTGATGAAAGAAGCCTACCAGGGTAGCATTAATCAGAGAAGAGAAGCCGTTACTGGGTTGTCTGTTTTGGCAATCTGTCATTAGCCAAAGGCAGGTTGCACAGAGAAATGGGTTCTAGAAAAGTCAAGGAGTCGGCAGTGATTAAGTTTGTGCTGGAGCTGAGAGTGGCTCTGACTGTATGATATGGTGTTGACTTGATGAACAGGGATCTGTAACTTCCTGAACTAGAATAAAAATAATAGTAATATGTTCATAAAACACCTACTATGTGCCAGATACTGTGCTAAGCACTTTACAAATGTATCTCATTTAATCCTCACAAAAAACTTGGGAAGCAGTGCTATTAGTATCATTTTAAAATTGAGGAAACTGAGGCAGATAATAGTTAAGTGACTTGCAAGTCACAGGTCTAGTAAGTATCTGGGACTAGATTTGAACTCAGGTCTTCCTAATTCCGGGACCCATAACTCTATCTATCTACAACACTACCTAACTATCTAGGTCATGGTAATGTGCCCCAGATTCTCTATTCTAGTGTAAAATGCCTCAGATACTTGACCTGAGTACAATGATTTGCAAGAAATGTTTAGTTGTAATTGGGCTTTGGTGTATGTCCAGACCACCTTAGATGGAGACACTTGTATGGGAGATACCAGGGACCTGCTTTTGGAAGAATACCTTTTGTGTTCACCTACCACATGGTTGAGAGAAGCCTCTCTTCATTGACTGGATAGCTGGAACTGACTGTGTTGTTTTAGGCTGGGGCAATCTCTTTCTGGTGGTATCTAGTTCTCTCCTTCACCCCCAGCCCAGGGACCCTTGTAGTAGTTGGATGGGGAAGAGCCACCTTCCCCTTCAGCTCTGCCTCTGAGAAACAGGCTATGAATTTTGATTTTTGTATATTGTTCTTTTAATTCTAGGTGCAGGTAATGGAGTCCTAAACCTGGGATATTGAACCATAGGGACCTTGGAGCCTGGGGTACCAGGCCAGAGCTTTGAACCAGACCAATAGTGAAGCTCTGAGAAGCCAGGGTTCTGGCCTGCAAGTCCCAGGGGTCTGGGGATTTGGAACTTGATGGGTCTCATATTGTAACTGACCTAATATCCCTCCCTTCCCCAACACTGAAGGGGCACTGGCTTATCATGTCCCCAGGTATTGGAGGGAATGTCTATATGCTTGTTCTTGTTATATCTTTGAAGTAAAATTCTTTTATAAAATTTAATCTGTTAAATGGTTAAATGAAACTGGGGTGTTTGGACCCCTGAAGTTGGGGGAACATAATTGGTGGGGGACTTTTGCCAGTTGCAGAGTTGAGAGATCTCCCACTTCCCTAAGGATGCTGAAGCACCATAGGGAAGTGGGTGAAAATAAAATATATGTATCTTTCTGGCAATTGAGGAACAGAATGGAGTTTCTGCTACATAAGAAATAAGGATCATACTGCCTTAAACTCTCATGTTGAGCTACTAGTAGAAGTCACCTGCTTGGATGGACAAGTCTTAGCCAATGCCTCAGGTTATTGTTACAAGACATGCAGAATTAAATATATAATCAGGATGGGTGACTACAATAGAAATGAGGAGCAGATGTTAAGTCTTAGTCTAGAAAAGAGGCCAGGGCCATATGCAGAAAGTAGGCTGGGATCCAATGGAGCTCACAGTTCTTATCTGTCATCCTGCTGTTTCGTGCCTCCTGCTGACCCATGCCACCTGGAGCCTCACTGCAATGTCCCAATTCTCACAGCTGTTGTATGTTTACACTGCAAGTGTCTTTCTTCAAAGGCCACCTGGTTCCATTTTTTTGCCCCACCTGATTACTCAAGGGAATGCAGCTGTTCATTGTTCTGAAGAAATAAGTCAATGACTCATTACTATCCAGCATCACAATATTCTTACATTTATCCGTGACACTGATGAGAGGGTATGAGATGTGGATTTAAACGAAGTTCACCTTCTGGGAGTTTTAGGATTTAATTAAAATTCAGTCAAGGGATAAATGGAGCATGGTTGTTTTTTTAACATATTTTTTTTTAACATAGATGACAACAGGAACCATAGTTGCCATCATATAGGGCTTTGACATTTCCAATGTGTTATCTCAGGTGATCCTCACAATACCATGTGAGGTAGATGTTATTATTGTATCCATTTTGCAGATGAGTAAACTGATGCCCAGAGTCACATAACTAGTTAGTGTCTGAGGGAAGATTTGAACTTGAATCTGTTTCTAAAGCTAGCATTCTATACTCTATCCCTTTGGGTTGACTAGTGCCTTGGCAATATTTTATTGTTTTATTAATAATGAAATAGTAGATTTTCTGGACAAAGATGTTTTAGCATATGTGAATAACAATTTGGATTTTTTCTACGAGTTAGGAGGACATGTGTTAGAATGATCCTCCAGAATCTGTTACATTACTAGGCTAAGACATGTAATTTTCACATGATCTCCTTTATCTTCATAAGGTCATGCATTTAGAGTTTGAAGGGACCTTAGGGTCATCTAGTTTAACACAATCCTCTTCATTTTACAGATAAAAAACTGAGGTCCATGGATATAACATGACTTGACCAAAGTCACGCTGTGCTCTTTCTATCCATTTACCATTCTGCTATTTACTAGCTTTGTGACCATGGACAAGTCATAGAACTTCTCCAGGCTTGTATTTTCTCATCCATAAAATGAAGAAATTAAATTATATGACCTCTAAGAGACTGCTGATTGATTAACAATGAAAAAAATCACAAAAGTGTAGAGATCACCAATCTTGATTTGTTTTACTTGATTTTATTTATTTGTCATGGAAGCCAGGGGGAATTTTCTCACTAAAGGAATATTCAGTGCGTACTGATAAAGAAGCAAAAAAAAGAAAGAAGGAATAAAAGAAACAGGAAAGAAGGAAGACAGAGAGAAAGAGAATGAGGAAGGGAGGGAAGGAGGAGGGAAGGAAGGAAGGTAGACTTAAAGGGAATTAATAAAGTGCTTTTTTTAAAAGCTGTGCTACACTGTATCTCCAACAGACCTTCTCTGCTTGCCCATGGTGTAATTTGCCAAGAATAATGTCTTACATGTTTCCTTGGGGACAACCCCATTTCAAACAACTTATTCTTTCACATATACTTATTGTTATGTATGTCTCAAAAATAAAGCAGATGTAAATTGTGAGAGTGTGGAACTATGGTACTGGTCAGATTTCTAAAGGTGTAAGCATTCTTGAAGCATGCTCACACGATAAATAAGAAGAAAGCAGATCAGGCTTGATTACAGGAGCCAAGAGACATCTGGTTCAACCATTTGTACTTAGCAGCTTGGTAGATATCTCAGGCACTATACAAATGGTATTAGAGATTATCCTTGATCCTCATATTTACTAGTCCTGCTATGTATACCCTCCTGGTGATTGTCTCAAATTTATAAAACCTATCCTACCTTCCTAAGTCTTATTTTACATCTATGACTAGTAGAATTTTTACAAATAATAGCTCAGCGGCCTGACTCTGGTTCATGCACATGCTAGGGTATATTGTCAAAGAGGCAATGAAAAATAAAAAGTTTAAAGTAAGATGTATCTTATTTATCAGAAGACAGATAAACTGGAAGAATTAACATGAAAGAGTGTGAAACATATTTATAGTCAGTGGCTAATTGGCAAATTCTACTACAGGCATTCAAGGAAGTCCCAACCACCCCTGCCTAATATGGCAAGTTTGAGTGAAATGAAACAAGAGGAATACTGTCATTAATAAAAGCAAGGCTTTTGGCCATGGTGCTGACTTAATATGTTAGGTTCTAATCTAGCCTCGAAAAATTGTCTGCTGGCCTATGTCATAGATATAAAACACTCCAATACAGTATATAAAGTATGGGATGAAATGTCCTTCCATCTACTCTAAGTATCTTAGATAATGATTTACATGTTGTAAATTAGAATGTAAGCTCTTTGAGGTACATAAATGAGAGAGAGAGAGAGAGAGAGAGAGAGAGAGAGAGAGAGAGAGAAAGAGAGAGAGAGAGAGAACTTTTATTTTGTGTTAGGCAACAATGCTATGAACTAGGGATACAAATAAAACTCAGTAAGATTATCCTTTCCCTCAAGGAGTTTACATTTTAATAGGGAACAACAACATATAATTCTCTGCATATTCTCCCCACACATCTTTACCATACACACACACACCTCTACCTTTCAGTTTCCTCTTATGTATTGTCTTCTCCATTAAAATGTAAGCACTTTGAGGAGAGGAATTCTTTATCTTTCTGCTTAGATTTGTATTCTTAGCAATAAGCTCAGTCTTTTTAGCACTCAGTAAATACTTGATTTATGATTGTTGACTTGACTTGGTTATGAAGTCAGGTTTAGGATGAGATGAGATGAGGCAAAAGTTCATTTATCAGAGGACAGTTTCCCAGAGTGAGACTTCAAGTTTCTAGTGGAAGTGAGAATGTTAGATTTCGGGTAGCATGAAATAGAGTTAGCAAATAGTACTTTATTAATAAATGCTCATTGATTGATTGAATAAATTGTAACATGTTAACATGATACATATAGTATCCTCTAGAGCCTAGGGATTGGTTGAATTAAGAGTTCAATCAGAAATTCAGTCCATGAACCAACTTTGGTAACTTTGCTTTTTGTAAGAAACCATAGTCACCTATACAGGGGCAAGTTTTTCAGATGCCTAATCAAGGTCATTGTTAGCTCTATGAGAACAAGCCCAAAGTTAGCCATGAGATAAATCTATTTCTCCATTTCTCTTCCTCTACCCTTTGTCTCCTCAACTAAGTACAGTGCTAAAAAAATCCCAAGTGTAAATATGACAGTGAAGTTAACAGAAAATACCTTGCTTTTCCAACACTAAAGTCCTTTAAAAATGAGAGAGCCTCTCCAATATACTTTAGAAGAAGAATTTTCTTTGTACAAAAAGGAAAGTTGTGAGGTCATCTTTGGAGTTATTACACACATAATCTACACCAATCTGAGGCATGGTTAGGGTGCCATGCCACCACTCCAATATGACTATGGACTTGAAGAAATATTATAAATCCATCCCTACAGGACAACCTTTAATAAGTCTTATTTGGACACAAGTTTTATGAATGGATTTTCTTCTCCCCAACTAACTCTGGGTCCTATGCTTATGATGATTTACTACATAATCACTCATTTAGAGAGAACTTTGCTAATAAATATAGGAATTGAAATGAGTGAAACTGATCAAATATTATTTTAAAGCCTAGAATTCACAGGAATAGCTCCCATTCAAAATGGTGCAGTATACGCCCCTAATTTATTCAACCACAAGGTCAGGTAAAAATATTGATGCTTAGATGCTAGGAATAGTTCAGAGATAGAGCAGTGAACCCACTTAATGACCAGCACTACTCCACCCATTTTTTGCCAACCTTTGACAACCCCTGTCATAGCATGTTGAGGGTTATATCATAACCTGTACCTCTAAAATTTGGAGAGTAGGATTCAGTGCAGTGAAAAAACCTACCAGGAGCCAAAATGGCAGTGTAAGAGCAAAGCTCTCCTAAGCTCTAGGAAAAACTCCTTCAGATACCACTAAAAAGATAATTTGAACAAATTTTAGAGTGCCACAATCCAATAAGAGAGATAGTGTGGCAGATTTCCAGCCTAGGACAGCCTGGAAGGTAAATGGGAAGGATCTGTTGGATGGGCTTGAAGGAGTGCACAGTGCACAGCACACAGGCTGTACCAGTGCCAAGCAGGAAGCACCAGGCAGTCTGAAGCAGCAGCAGCACTGTAGATTTTCAAACATATCAACCCAGGATGGGAGCCCAGTGGAATTGAGTGTGAGAGATGCAGAGAACCTGAGGTAGCAGGAGTGATTGGTAAGTGCTCTCCCCTTCCCTCATTGACCTTGAAAAACTCACAGAATATTTCCCCAGGAAAAATCCTGGAACAGTGGGATCAGCAGAAAGGAATAAATAGTCTCTTAGCCTGTGAAGCTAGGAAAATCACAAAAGGGGGTTCCTCTTACTGTGGCTGAAGGGGACCAGTGAAGGACCAGAGAGCTGTTCCAGACAGCCCCACCTCAGGAAACCTGGAGGAGATCCTGAGCCCCAGGGGGAAGGAACTTGTAAGCACCAATACCAAGACCCCAGGCATGCCTCAGCACCCCAGGGGAATCAAAAAACACTAGTGCAGATGGGACCACCAATTGCTGAGCTTACCTATGCTCTAGCTCAGCAGAGGAGACCTGTTGTAGCCAGACTACCCCTGCCACACACTTAACACAACTAGCTCTAGGACAACTCTGGGGAAACCCAGAAAGACTTCACCTGACATCTGCTTTCTCATACCAACCAGCTCAACACCTGGTAAACTGCGGCATTTTAGCTTCTAGCTGAAAGAACCAGAGGCCACAATACACAAAACCTCAAATTCCAAGCATAGTAACTGTGGGACAGAGCCCCCTGTGCCCAAGAAGCAGAGATCCCTTGAAAGGTCAGAAAAAAAGCAGTCATCATGAGCAGAAAACAAACCAGAAAAGACTATAGAATCTTTCTATCAGGACAAGGACAAAAATACAAATACCAAAGAGGTCAGTGTTGAGACTAAACTCCCATCTGAAATTTCAGAAGAGAATATGAACTAGTCTCAAGGCCAAAGAGCATTCTTGGAAGAGTGCCAGAGGGATTTTAAAAGGCAAATTAGAGAGGTAGAAGAAAAATTATCCAATGATTTTAAAAACATGAAAAAAGAATTCACTGAAGAGAAGAGCTCCTTAAAAAGGAAAATTGAACAAATGGAAAAGGAAGTACAAAACCTAACTGGAGAAAACAACTCTTTAAAAAGAAGAATTGGACAAATGGAAAAGTTGATGCAAAAGTTAATTGAAGAAAACAATCTACTAAAAAATGGAATTGGGCAAGTAGAATCTAATGACTCTATGAGACATCAAGAATTAGTCAACCAGAAACTAAAAAATAGAATAAAATGTAAAATATCTCATTGGAAAAACAACTGATCTGGAAAATACACCCAAGAGAGAAAAAAAATCTGAGAATTATTGGTCTACAGGAAAGCCATGATGAAAAAAAGAGCCTAGACAATATCTTCCAAGAAATCTTCAAGGAAAATTGCCCTGAGGTCCTAGATCCAGAGGGCAAAATAATCATCAAAAGAATCCACTGAACACCTCCTGAAAGAGATCCCAAACTGAAAACACCAAGGATTATTGTTGCCAAATTCCAGAACTATCGAGTTATGGAGAAAATACTGCAGACAAATAGAAAGAAACAGTTCAAATATTGAGGAGGTACAGTCAGGATCACACAGGATTTTCAAACTTCTACATTAAAAGATCAGAAGGATTGGAATATGATATTCCATAAGGCAAAGGAGCTTGGACTATAACCAAGGATCAATTACCCAGCAAAATTGAGCATAATATTTCAGGCAAGGAGATGGACATTCAACGAAGCAAAGAATTTCCAGACCTTCTTGATGAAAAGGCTAGAACTGAATAGAACATTCAATCTTCAAATTCAAATCTTAAGAGAGGCATAAAAAAGTAAACAGGGGAAAAAACTAACTTGTTATTCAGTATGGGCAAACTGTTTACATACCTGTAAGGGAAGATGATTCTTGTTAATCTTGAGAATCTCATATTTATTATGATATTTCAAAGGGATATACATAGCTAGAGGGAGTGGGTAAAAATTAAATCATGTGATGATAAAAATTGTGACTTAAGGGTGCAAAGGGATTGTAACAGGAGAAAAGAAAAGGAGGAGACAGAAAAAGGTAAATTACATCACAGGAAGAGGCACAAAGACATATTACAGTAGATGGAAAGAACATTGTTTGAGATTTACTCTCATCTGATTTGGTTCGAGAGAACAACAAACTCAGTTAATTATAGGCAGTAGGAGTGGAAAGGGGAAAGAAAAGAGAGGGGAGGCTAAAAGGGAGGGAAGAAGTAATGAGGGAAAAGGAGAATAAAAGGGAGGGGTACTGAAAGAAGAGAGGGGTGACTGAGGTTGGTGGTGGTCAAAAATTAAAACTCTATTGTGGAGGGGAAGGGAGAACTAAAAGCATAAATGGGGGGAAAGAGGATAGAGGGAAAGACACGGTAATCGTAACTGTAGATGTGAATGGGATGAACTCTTCCATAAAATGGAGGCAGTTAGCAGAATGGATTAAAAACCATAATCCAACAATATGTTGTTTACAAAAAATGCATTTGAAACAGGAGAATACATACAGTGGGATACACAAAGGTAAAAGGTTGGAACAGAACATATTGTGCTTCAGCTAACATAAGAAAAAGGAACGGTAAAAATCCTAATCTCAGACAAGGAAAAGCAGAAATAGATGTAATCAAAAGAGATCAAGAGGGAAACTCTATCCTACCAAAAAGCATCATAAACCATGAATCAATATCGTTACTAACCATATATGTACCAAGTGGTATAGTATCCAAATTCTCAGAGAAGTTAAGGGAGTTATAGGAAGAAAGAAACAGCAAAACCATATGAGGGGGTCCTCAACCTCCCCCTCTCTGAACATGATAAATTTAACCTCTGAATAAACAAGAATGAAGTACATGAGGTGAATAGAGCTCCAGATAAGGTAGACATGATAGATCTCTGGAGAAAATTGAATGGGGATATAAAGTAATATACCTTTTTCTCAGTGGTACATGACACGTATACAAAAACTGACCATGTACTAGGGCATAAAAATATCAAAAGCCAGTGAAGAAAGGCGGAGATAGTCAATGTATCCTTCTCAGATCATAATGCAATAAAATTGATATGTAATAAAATACCATGGGAAGACAGACCAAAAATTAATTAGAAACTAAATAATCTAATCCTAAAGAATAAGTGGGTTAAGTAACAAATCATAGAAAGAATCAACAACTTCATTCAAGAGAATGAAAATAATGAGATGACCTACAAAAACTTAGGGGACGCTGCAAAAGCAGTTCTTAGGGGAAGTTTTATATCATTGAAAACCTACATGAATAAAATAGAGAAAGAGGAGATCAATGAATTGAGCATGCAGCTGAAAAAGCTAGAAAAAGAACAAATTGAAAAGCTCCAAGAAAATACCACATTGGAAATATTGAAAACCAAAGGAGAGATTAATAAAATTGAAATAAATAAAACTATTGAACTAACAAATAAAAGTAGGAATTGATTTTGTGAAAAAAACCAATAAAATTGATAAACTTTTGGTCAATTTGATTTTAAAAAAAAGAAAGAAGAAAACCAAATTACCAATATCAAAAATGAAAGGCATGAATTTACCTTCAAAAAGTTGGAAATTAAAACAATAATTAGAAATTACTTTGACCAACTGTGTGCCCATAAATTTGACAATTTAAGCAAGATGAATGAATGTTTAAAAATATAAATTGCCCAGATTAACAAAAGAGGAAGTTGAATACTTAAATAACCCTACCTCAGAAAAAGAAATTGAACAAATCATCAATGCACTCCCTGAGAAAAAATCTCCAGGGCCAGATGGATTTACTAGTTCATTCTGTCAAACATCTGAAGAACAGTTCATTCCAATACTATATAGAGTATTTGGGAAAATTGGTGGGGTCCTACAAAATTCTTTTTATGATACCAATATGGTTCTGATATCTCAACCAGAAAGAGCCAAAACAGAGAAAGATAATCATAGGCCAATTTCTTTAACGAATATAAATGCAAAAATTTTAAGTAAGATATTAGCAAAAAGAATACAGCAACTTATCATGAGAATAATACATTATGATCAGGTAGGATTTATGTCAGGGATGCAGGACTGGTTCACTATTAGGAAAACTTTCAGTATTATTGATTATATCAACAACAAAACTAACAGAAACCACATGATTTTCTCAACAGATGCAGAAAAATCTTTTGACAAAATACAAACACATTCCTGTTGAAAACACTGGAGAGCATAGGAATAAATGGAGCTTTCCATGAAATAATAAAGTAATATTTACCTAAAACCATCAGCAAGCATTATATGTAATGGGGATAAGCTAGATGCATTTCCAATAAGATTAGGGGTGAAACAAGGATGTTCATTATTACCACTGTTATTCAGTATGGTACTAGAAATGTTAGCTTTAGCGACAAGAGAAGAAAAAGAAATTGAAGGAATTAGAACAGGCAAAGAAGAAACTAAGTTATCACTCTTTACAAATAATATGATTATATACTTAGACAATACTAGAGAATTAAGTAAAAAACTACTTGAAATAATAAACAACTTTGGCAAAGTTGCAGGTTACAATATAAACCCACATAAATCATCTGCATTTCTGTATATTACAAACAAAGCTCAACAGCAAGAGCGAGAAAGAGAAATCCCATTTAAAACTTGGTAGACATTATGAAATATCTGGAAGTCTACCTGCCAAAACACATCAGGCACTATATGAACACAATTACAAAACACTTTTCGCATATATAAAGTCAGATCTAAGTAAGTGGAAAACATCAGTTGCTCAAGCTAATATAATAAAAATGGCAATTCTACCTAAATTAACTTACTTGTTCAGTGTCATACCAATAAAACTACCAGATAATTATTTTCTAGAGCTAAAACATAATATCAATATTCATTTGGAATAACAAAAGTTGCAGAATATCAAGGGAACTAATGAAAAGAAATGCTAGGGAAGGTGGTCTAGCCCTACCAGATCTCAAAGTGTATTATAAAGCAGCAATCATCAAACCACTTGGTACTGCTAAGAAATAGAGGGTTAGACCAGTGGAATATGTTGTGCTTAATACACAATAGTCAATGAATATAGCAATCTACTGCTTGATAAACCCAAGAACCTCAGCTTCAGGGATAAGAATTCACTGTTTGGCAAAAATTGCTGGGAAAATTGGATAGCAATGTGGCAGAAACTGGGCATAGACCAATGCCTGATACCATACACAAGAATAAAGTGCAAATGGATACATGACCTAGGTATAAAGAATGATACAATAAACAAATTAGGGGAGTGAGGAATAGTGTATTTGTCAGATCTAAGGAGAATGGAGAAATTTTTGACCAAAGAATAGAGAACATTATGAAGTGCAAAATGGATAGTTTTGATTACATTAAATTGAAAAGTATTTTGCACAAACAAACTCAATGCAACCAAGATTAGGAGGGAGCAGAAAACTGGGAAAGAATTTTTACAACCAGTGTCTGTGATAAAGGCCTCATTTCTAAAATATATAGAGTACTGAGTCAAATGTACAAGAATACAAGTCATTCCCCAACTAATAAATGGTCAAAGGATATGAACAGGATATTTTCAGAGGAAGAAATTAAAGATATCTATAGTTATGTGAAAAAATGCCATAAATCACTCTGAGAGAGATGCAAATCAAAACAACTCTGACGTACCACATCACAGATATCAAATTTGCTAACATGACAAAACAGGAAGATGATAAATGTTGAAGAAGATGTGGGAGAGTTGGAACACTAATTCATTGTTGGTGGAGCTGTGAGCTGACCCAACCATTCTGGAGAGCAATTTGAAACTATGACCAAAAGGCTACAAAAATGTGCATATCTTTGACCCAGCAATATCACTTCTAGGACTGTGTCCCAAAGAGA